>VXAL01006439.1:6502-43860 GCA_013399475.1 Chauna torquata
CGGGGGCGGCCTCGCGCCGGAGCTCCGCGGGGGTCACGTAGCAGGGCGGCAGCTGGCGCCGGCCCAGGGCCCTGCTGAGGGGAGCTCCTCGCCCCGCGGCGGCACCGGTGCCGGGCCGGCCCCTCGCGGACCGGCCGTGTTGATGTCCGCTTTCTCCCGGGCAGAAGGAAATGGCAGCTCTGGGCAGGTCCTGCCAGGGCATCCCTGCGGGGCCCGCCCTGGAGTTCCCTCAGGCTCCGGCCGCTGCCCCTGACCGCCACGTCCTGCCGGGAGTCGCGCGGGACGAGTCGCAGCGCGCAGCTCTCGGCCGCGGGCATCTCCAGCTGCACGCGGCGATGATGGCAGCGAACAGGAACGATAGCGCTGACGGCTGTGGCTGCTCCGGCGTGTGTCTGCCAAACAGCCTTGACATTGCCTCTTTAGCTGCTCTTGGGAGTTACAACGAGGGCTTGACTGTCGCTCCGGTGGGTTCCTTCACAAATGCGGCGCACCCCCCAGGCTTACACCAGCAGCAGAGTCACAGCCAGTAAGTACGAAAACAATTACCACTGGAACAGGGAAGGGAAGATATTTCTCGGTTGTATTGTGAAATAAGCTTTCTTTCCGAGAGAGGTTATAATTTGATTTCTTCCAGTATTGTGTTGCTTGTATGTTAGAATTGCATTGCTCATGTTACTGCCTTGAAGTTCGTTGGTGAGGGATAAAGGGGCCTTCAAAAAGGAGAGAAATGTGATCAAATTTACCTAGATCTTGATATGCTTTTAAGTTCTTGTATTTTTTTTTTAACTTGCTCTTTCAAATACGTGAACACAAAATATTTGTATAAAGACATATTATTCAGTCAAATTTTGTTGTTTGGTCACATTTGAGTATGTCACCATGATACAATGTATTAAGAGAATGAAGTTGGATCACGTGCTGCTTCTTGAAGCATTTGAATTTTGGCAAAAATTGGTCTTGCCCCTTGGGGAAAAAATAAATAATATTAAAGGAGTAGAAATTATCAGGCGTTCTGCTCCAAGAACTGAGCAATTACAGCCTTCTTTGACTTTCTTTGGAACAAAACGGTCCTTTTTGTCCAAAACTTCCACACCCTTCACAGCTGGTGACATGTGGCGACTCTTAGCACTGTTCAAGCTGCGAGTGAAATTTTAAAAGGGAGGAAAATATTGTTTGAAAATCTGTCACTGGAAGATATAATTACAAGCCAATAACCATTTCTCTCTATTTTGCAGTGTCTCTGTTCAATGTGGAAAGAAGCATAAGCTAGAAGAAGAGGCGGAAGGGTAAATTAAATTTGTCTTTTATAGCCTGAAAAATCTTAATGTGCTTTTTTTTTCCATAAAGATTTGAGCACATCTCATCCACAAGATATATAGGAAAGGAACATCTTTTTTCAATTTTTTTCAATTTGGAACTCTTCCCCTGAATTGCACGTGAAACCAAATCCATTTCAGTTACCTAATTAATTGTGTAGCACTGATTTTCTTGCATGGGTACCCACATTTTAATATGAGTAATGTTGTCTTACTTGTTTTGCGGAGGTTGCATTTCCACAGTTTGTGAAGTCTGGTGAAATGTATATTACTTTCTATAACATATTTGCCTGTAGAATACCACATTTCTCTTTTGTCAATTGTAAACTTATTTTGTTTCCTAGTTGTCCTGTGAAGAAGAAGAGACTGACAGGAACCAAAAATTGCCCTTTGAATCCCAGCAATGAAGGATGGATTCTCTGTGCAGGTCAGCAGGCGGCTGGGGAGGTAGCAAGTCAGTATGATGGCAGCCGTCCTGAAACTGCCATGTTAGAAATGCCCTGTGAAGAAATGGATCAGACAATGGGGGAACAGCAGTGCGAGGTTGCTCGCAGGAAGCTTCAGGAAATTGAGGACAGGTAAATGCAGGGATTGAGTAGACTGGCTTTGCTGAGCTTTCCCTTTTTTGGTGGGCATTAAGGGGTAAAACTAGCATTTAGCAGTGTGATAACACTACTGTAAGTCTGAGGTGAACCTTCTGTGCAAGTGGTTTCTTTGTAGGCTACCTATGGTATTATGAGTGTTGGGGCTGATACTATGATCTGAACTTCAGGATGCAAGAGCAAGAGATGCTGAATAAATAACCATCTCTTCAAAATCGTCATGCAGCATCAATATGCCATAATGGTTTTTTTATGCTCATTTGTGAATATCCAGAGCTCAAATTTTAACTCATGTTATCTGGTCAGACTTGAGTTCAGCTTTTTTTCAGCCACTTGCAGCTTGTTCTGTGATCATTTCTTCTAAATGCTCAGGACAGATGTGAATTCGTTAGTGTACAGAATAGCATGAACCAGAGATCTCTCTCTGCACATATGCAGTAAGACTGAGGTTCATCTTGCTGTTAAATATCAGGTGGCTTGATATTGGGATAATGGGGTGGCTACAGGCAGCCTATTACAGTCATTTAATAAATGTACTGTGCATTCTTGCCTTTGAGAGATTTTGGGGCATGTCGTGTATATATCAGTTGACTGCAGCTGAGCTAGTATTCCATGATACTCTAAAATGATCACTGCAGACAGTTGTTAGAAAAGCCAAAATTTTAAAAAAAAAAATTTTTTTTTTGTTTTTTTTTGTTCGTTTTAAGATGATTACTCAAGAGATGATGCATGAAGGGATGCATTTTTCATGGGTAAATCAGAGTAGTAATATTTTTCTTTATTATCTGGCTATATCTGCATTACAAAGTCTGCTTTAGACTCTTAGAGGATTGTTCCCCACCCTTCCCAGTTACTCTGCCAAACTTTCTTTAAATGGTTTATCAGAAACAAAGGAGATGCCTCCAGTTTGTTCTAAATGCTTCAACTTTTTCTGCTGCTTTAATCTCAGAGAAATTGATGCAAAGCCTTTAAACATTAAGAACTATATTCAGTAGCTTTTCAATAATTCTCAAAGTTAACATATGGGGAATTGAGCAGGTGAAGTTACTACATAACTGAGACTCACTCTTGTGATATTTCTGAATTGTTCACTTTCCCCTGAAATGAATGTTGTGCTTTTCTTTCTCTTAGTGTATGTGTGCATTGTGCACTGCTGGACAATGCAAAGATAACAAAGCTAGCTTAGGTACCAGAAGTGGCATAGCTGCTCAAGTGCCATTTATGTTAACAGTCATTCTTAGGGTATATTGGCCCAAGAGAGACTCATGTTAACATGGCCCTGCTGCTTCTGGTACCCAGCCTAGGTCAGATATCTACACTGTACAGTGCAGTGCACATAGATAGAACTGTAGTCTGCAGTGGATGTGCTGTTAACAGTATGCTCAATAGTGTTTATTTCCCTCTTCCCCCTCCATTCCTAGGATAATTGATGAAGATGAGGAAGTTCATGCTGATGGAAATGTTAGCAATCTGCCCACTCTTATCCTGTCAGATACCCTTAAGAAAGGGATGAAGAGGGATTTTGGTGAAGTCCTGACAAAGAAAATAATAGAATCTATGTAAGTTCTGGAGGAAATCATGGTGCTATGTAGCTAACACATGCAAATGAAATGAGAGACCCAGTCTTGTGCTTGTGGAGATGTCCTTAATTACTGCATGACACAGCCAACATTGTGTAACAGACCATTCATCTGGTTAAAAATAGGAAAAACTGTCCTAATATAGAACAGAAGTAAGTGTAACTATAGTGGTCATCAAGCTGTCTGTTTTGTACACCTCATCTGTACAGAGTAAAATATGTTGAATAAACAATTATATCCTCATTTTTATGTATGTGGGTTTCCGAAAGAAGAAGGTCCTGAAATGTGACCAACAATACTCATCAGGTTTGGTGCAAAAGAAAAGAAGGAAAACGCAGGGTTAGAACTAGAAGTAATGGAACGAGTTAAGGAAGAGGAAATTTAATAGGCAAAAAGTTGGTATATGCATTCTGGAATATAGTTTCAGGCTAGCACAAAGGATGAAGATACTCAGTGGTCTTCTACATTTAGCAGTTGTGATTGGAGAACTTTAATTTAACTGACACTCCATCCCTTCTAGGAGCCGTCCTTCTATGGAGCTGGTGCTTTGGAAACCTCTTCCTGAATTTCTCACAGATAAACTGAAGCCTGTTTCTGTTAAGAACTTCAGGCAGCAGAGTACAGAAGGGTGTCAAGCTAAGCAGTTAACACCAAGAGCTGCTTTTGACCCACAGACTGAAACATTCCCTGAATCACAACAGACTGTCATGTCTCCAGATCTGTATGCTAGTTTGGGAATCTCTGGGTATGCAGAAGAAGAAATGGAGTTGTAGATGACAAATTGTAGACTGGAAGTGCTGAACTTCTGATGGTTTTTGTTGCCGTTTTTTGATTCCCTCTTTCCTTCTGGTTTGATGTGTGAATCTGAAGTTTTATTACTTGGTTTTTGTTTTCCTAGTAACAATCATAAGAACATGGGTTGGCCAGACACAACTTTAGGAAACTTTAAAAAAAAAGATTACTCTGGTCTGTTAAACATTCTCATTTTTACTGAGAAGGCAACCCAGAGGCCTTTGGGACAAGGAAGCAGCTTTCCATCTTTGTTAATGGTGAAATATCCTCTTAGTTGTCCTTGGTAAGGTATAAAATCCAAATACTGAATGGTATGGTGGCTCAAGCCACACTTTTCACTTACTGAGCCATTAAGACTGGTGCATATACTGTGCTTGGTCAGTTAGTTTCATTCGAATTACAAAAAGGTATGGAAAGGAAGAAAATGCTTTTGAGTCTAGTCAGAGACAGAAAAACAATCGCTGTAGAAATACAGCTTTTCACACAATTGCTGTTTCATCTGCAGCTAGTTTGCACTTGATGTAAACTCAAATATTGAAATGATGCATTCTGTGATGTGGTAGGGAAGTAATGTTATAGGTGAGCATAAGCCTCTTGCTTTGTAGAAGGTAAAACTGGCTACTAACTTGCAAGATATATACTAACTTTTTAGTCTTCTTTGGTTCATTGGCTTAGAAGTTGTTTGTGGGTTTTTGATGCCTCCTCCCCAAATGATGCAAAGTCTAGAGAAAAGTGGTTCCTAGCCAATTGATTCACATTTTACATTGTGATGTGATTCTTTGTATGCGTCGAGTTGGAAAGTCAGTTGAAGACAGTGTAACTTTTGATTAAATAAATGGCATCATTTAATTTTGATAAAGATGGTAAGTAAATTGGATAACAGGGAGCTAATTTTCTGGGGTAAAGAGGGTCAAATGCTGAATGCCATGTATAACGAAGTCCCAGACTTTAAAGTGAGACTGCTGACATTGGTGGTGAAGTAAAGAAGATGCCTATCTTTTGCCTGAGGAAACCTAGGTTTACAGTCTAAGCTAGAATGTGCCATTAACGTGATGCCACATAGTTTATACAGATGAATGCCGATAGAATTTTGTACTCTGCTTAGGGTGTTAAGAAAAGGAATCCTCAATGAGTTATTGCTTGTACCTTAGTGCACACTACTTCTGTTACGCTTAAAACCCTTAAACAAGGCAGAGATCTTATCTTCTGGTCTTAAATCCCTGACTTTTCCCAGAGATACCTGAACTGAGGCTTTTCTTAAGAAACCCCTTTCCAAGTAATAGGTTCTGTTGAGAGTCTTAGCATCCCAGTCTGTATTTGATGTCCTGCTAACATAAAGGAGCAAGTACACTGGCCTCTCAGTAATGCAGCTGTTTGCATAAGAAAATCTATTCTTCCTTTGCACAGCTAATTGATAATCTTTGTGATGATTTTTTTTTAATTATCGTTAAATAACTCATAGTTGATAGTTTAAAATCAAGCTTCTCTTTTTGCAGTCATTCTTTCTTCTCTTTTGTCTCACAGAAGAAGCTTTCTTTGAAAGATATCCCTGTTTGTTAAATCCTGCGTATATCTTACTCTTCTTGTTGAAGGTTGTGTGAGATTTGCTGTCTCTTGCTAAAACATTTCAGAGCTTCACTAAAAACATTCCAACATTTGAATAGGTATTATTCTGAAAACTGGTGTATAACTACCATTCTGGAACTTTGGAGAATGTGCACAGCTTTTTCTTGCTCTTATGTCTAATTTTATTTCAGTCTGCTATAAATCTCTTGCATGTACTGTGTAAAACTTCTCATGTATTATTGAACTGCTGAACTTGCTTAAAATCTACAGCCTTTGACATGCTACATTGCCTGAACATAAAGCAGTGCGGTTTGGGGAAGGCTGTAGATCACTGCGGGTAGAAAATGTGGTGCCTCTAAATACCTGTTTTTAAGCTTGCAGGATTATAGTGAAAGTTCAAGGTTGGGACTGTTTTAGCTAATAGCTCTGATCCTAAATAAACTGAAAAGAAAGGATAAAAAAATTTAAAAATTGATGAAACCATCTCAGCAACACTTAAATTATGGCACAGGGTGTAGAAAACTCTGGGAAGCCTAAATATGTCAAATGTAGATGCAGTTTCTTCCCCTGTAAAATACTGAATGACAAATTGCCCATCAAATTTGCAGGAGAACAAATGTATGTAGATGCTTTTTAAACATGCTTTTTTTTTTTTCCTGTTATGTTTGTACCGAAGGTTAGCTTTTGGAAGTGTATTTCCTCTTTTAATCTTTTTGATGCTAATAAAGTATTGCTGACCCCTATTATTCTGTCATCTGAAACAAGAATATAATGGTGGACTGTTGACAAAGACCATGAGATGGGAAAGAACTGTGTCCGATAAATTTGCTTTGGTATAAAAGATTTATTTTAAAATTTCTGTAATTCATTGATGCTGTTATTAGGAGAGAACTGGGCTGAATCCTTAAATTGATGGGGGAGAAGAAGAGTATAGGAAAATTAGGAATGAGTTATCTAGGAGGACTGAGCAAAATTCTTGCTCTAGCAATCAGTTAGAGAGGATAACAGAGGACAAGCTACTGGGTGTTTTCAAACTTCTGTATTTTTAACAGTTTGATTTATTGGCTTCCTTAAAAGACTTTTATTAATTCTGTTTACAAGCAGGATAGCAAATGTGATGCAGCATTAGGAAAAAATTTCACTTTGAAATATGGAAGGTCCGATTCTGGTCTGTCTTCTCTTGGGGCCAAATCACTCTTTGTATGTGAGTTTTCAATAAATTTTCTAAAATATTTTTTAGATGGCTGTGCATCATTCTTAACGGAAGTGAAAACAAAACTTGTGAATGTATGTCCCGTCCTTTACTTGGAAGGTAAGAGACTATTTGGCCTAAAAAGATTTTTAATTTAATCACATAGTCCCGAAGGCATGTCACTTTTTTCCTCCACTGTGTTCAGCAGGACTGTAGTAAGAGCAGGGCAGAATGAACCTGAAGCTGCCAAAGAGGGGCTGCCAATCTGGCATGACCCAAAGGCCTCTGACAAAGCACAGGAGTACCAAAAGGTGTTGCTATAGCTTGTGTTTTCAAATCTTTTATTTTATTTCAGACTAGAATTAGGAACGCCTAGCTTGCTAGTTCTATATAAAATCAAGAAACGTTTGAGCATGGAGTGTTTCAAAACATTCACATTTTAATGATTACTTGGTATGTAACACTGCTCTCTTTTTTTAACATCTATTCAAAAATTTTTCAAGCAGTTGGAAGGACAAAGATGCATGACCTAGACCAGTATTACCTTTGCTTTGAAAATGAGAGAACTAGCGCTTCAGATTTATTTAAAAAAAAAAAAAAGCAAACAAAAAAAACCCTGAGGTTTCCAGGCTGTGTCAAATACTGACTCACTTAAATTGAATTGTGTATTTAGACAAGAGTTAAATAATTCTCCGATGCAGAGTAGCAGACGGGAAAAAGTAGTGTAAAACCAAACTCATTTAAGATTGTGTAAAGCTCGCGTGGCTGGCTATGTCTCCCTGGGGATGTGGCTGTGAGATTGTAGAGATAGGAGTAGTACCTCAGTTACGGAGCCAGCCCTGTGAAGATGGACAGAATATATTTTGGCATGGACTTGGAATTGGACTTGTAACTGTTCTGGAGCCTGTGTCTTGTATCAGTTAGTTATGGCAGATGCGGCTTCCGTCACGGATCATTTATTTAACCAAATGTGCATGTAACATATGTGTGAACTGCTAGGTCTAGATCCATGCTTGCTGTGATGCTAGTAGACACTCCAAAACAGGTTACAGCAATCAGAAAGTAGTCATCTTAAGGAAGCATTCTGCAAAGGTGAAATATGTCTCACAAAGAATGTGTTACTCTTCCCTCTGCTGCCCCAGCTTTGCTTGGGTTTACTTTAACTTAGCATCTCTCATCTACTGTAAGTTCTCAGATAAAGACCCTCTGATGCCAATTTAAATTCTCACACTTTTATCTGTGGTTGTTGATGTATTATATAAAAACCTCATGGTGCCCTGGTAACACCTAAGTGGACTCGAGTCTAGTAGAAAATATTAGTGCTAGTAGGATTTCTGAATTCTGTCAGGCTCCAGATGCCCAACAAGAAATATCTGTGTGCTTTTAGGGGTAGTGCTCTCAATAAATACTAGCAGCTTGTATTGGAACCTACGCTGCCATTAAGTCTTGATAAAACATGCCATGAAATATCTGCAGCTGCAAAGGTGAGAAAAAAGAAGGAAAAGGGTGCAAATACTTCATCAAACACTTTTCTCTGCTGTGTTTAACAAGGTTTGGGTGTGAACATATTAGGGTCCATTTCCAAATATGATTGTAATGTGACCATAGGGAACTTTCTCTGAATGTTTTAGATCTTAACAATGTTTGTTGCTCTTCAGGCCATACCATGTTTTTATCTCTGAGGTAAGTAAAATGATACGCTATTGAAAATGGACAATATAAATCCATGTCACTGGGTGGCAGTGTTACCAATATTTTAATTGGTAAATGACACCTCGAAAGTTACGCAGTAACTGAGTTGAAGCAATTTTCAATAGCAAGTGTTGAGAATTATCCCATTTACTTCATTCTGCATGACCTTTGCAATTCATCCCATACATGTTCACAAATGCTGCTGCAATGGCTGAACAGCATACGTCTAGCCTTCTAGAGATTGATCAGGATAGTGGTTACAGGCACCTACGCTAGCTTGTTGGGTAGGGGCGCTACCTCATGCACACTGTTTTGGAGGAAGGCTGAGTGGTGGCAAAGTTACGTGTCTACAAGCCTTTTAGATCAGCCTGTTGCAGGACAGAGACAGAGATACAGCGTAAGTGAAGTGCTCCAGTCCCTGCATCAAGGTGTTTCAGGCCACAGGGTGTGTTTTTCCCGCCTACTAGGGCAATAACCAAACACTGCAGTGGAAGTTATTCCTGTAGCAGATAAAGATAGCTTTCTGCTCCATATCATTCACCCCAGCCAGTCATATCCCTTTGCCTAGTTCTATCTGGTTGCACAAGGATGAATCTAAGGATTGCAGTATTCTAGTTTGAAATGATGATTAGCAGCTGCTGCAATTAAAGTGGGAAAAAAAAAAAGTGATCTACACCACCACTGCTTCTTCCCCCTGCTGTGGTAGCAGCCTTTGCTTCAAAGATACTTGGCTGCTCTAGGGCAGGCTCTGAAGTTGGATTCAGTTTACAGGAAACTGAAAAAGCTTACCTGTGTACCAGTCAAACTATATTTTACTCAAAAATGCTGGTTCAAACCACCACTAACTACTTTAATGAATCAAAGCAATTTAAAAATCCCAAAGGTGTCAGCACTGAGCTTTCTTGTACCACTGGCTCAGAGTAATTGCTGGGGTAGGAGCTAGCCCAGAAGCTGAGAACTGTAGGTTGGCTGGCATAAGAAGAAAGGAAAGCAGCATGCAGTGCAGGTATAAATTTTTGGATTCGGAATGTTGTCTGAAACAGTCCTTTACAACATTGGATTAGAAAATGGCGGTGCTCTTAGGCTTATACACAGGCAAGGCTGGTAACTTGCTTTTGTGTAGGATGGCACATTCTTATTTCTCTAAATGTACCATTTATATACAGCTGTTGGACTTAAATGTCTGTCATGCATGTGAGTGGTTAACAGTTGAGTTTTTCACCAACTTTTGTCTTAAGGAAAAGCACAACAGCTTAGAGCATGGACTACAGCCATTTCATTTCCTGCGTAGATAGCTTTTCCAGCTTCGTTTGCTTTTTGAAGGCAGCTATATTTTTCTCTGTCTCTCTAAAATTCAGTAAAAGATTGCTTTACTTCAGTCTGCATTTGATCTGAATTACTCATGTTGTGCCCTTGGATTCAGTTACTCTGAAATGTGTATATGATACTGGGCAGTACCTTCCTGATGTTGCATCAAAAGATGAAGGTAAAAAAATTGTTAGCTTCTTCCTTATTCACTGAAAACAAAGGTCCCACTTTCCCCAAGAAATCTGTTGCAATCGGTGTTAAGTTTCTCTTAGGCAGTTTGCCAGAAGAGTTCACATACGTCCTCACCTCCACTGTTGTCCATTCTGTCAATTTACATTGCTGTGCCTTAACCTGAGCTAGCATAAAAAGAACTTCTCCCTTTAACATTACTGTAAAGAGGGGGGAAAAAAAGCACAATTGCACAGATATCGGGTGTTACAGTCTGTGAGCTTTAAGCTGTTTACTTCCTTTAAATGTTTTTTTTTCCCCCCTCAAATTCCTTAAGGAAATTTGAAGATTTCTACACGTTTACACCTAAAGGCTGGAGACATTCTCTAGCAAAGACAGCCCAAAAACTTTGGGAGAGGGGGAAAAAGGAGCATTTAGATGTTAAGGTTTTACAGGCAGGTGCTTGAATGCTCAATGAAACCCTTTTTCTGTGCCACCATTTCTGGCTGCACAAGTTTAGCTAAAACACAACTAAACCAAACCAACAAAAAGACTTGCCCTTACAGTATTTTTAATAGCAGAAGCTATATTTAAATCATACCATAATATACGAAAAACTCCCTTACCTCTGTTCACACTGCTCCCAAATACAATAAAAGGGAAAAAGATTAGAAAAGATGTTCAGACAGCTGAAGTATTAGTTTTAACACAGTTGATTTCCATAGTTAGTTGATTTTCACTTCTTTCAGCAAAGGCCTTACTTTCAGTAGCTATTAAAATGGTTATGAACTGTCATGTTTAACAAGTGTTTCTTTTAGTCACATTATCCTCTCCACAGAAAATGCAGTTCTAGTGCTAGGAATCATGAGTGAAACCAGAATGAGAAAAATCTTAAGGAAAATACTGTATTATCACAAAAAAAAACACTTCAATCTACATTTGGAATCAGCTCCTGGAGAAGAAGATTAAAAGCCTCATACAGGAATAGGCTATGTCTACACTGAATCTGCCTCAGACAATGAACTCACAAGAACACACACAGTCTGGAAGTACTTACTGCAGCACTGAACAGAAACAAAGCTACATCAACTACTATATTTAGTCTTTAATTGCACTTCCTTTTAAAGGCCAGCTGTTGTCTGAAAACAGGAAATAGAGCCACAAGAGCACTGGGATAGGCTGCACATCTCTGGTGTGCTCATCTCACCCTTCCTACAGCCCTAAGGAAGGTATGTGAAATTTCAGTCCTTTTCCAGGTGTTACTTTCAAGTATATGTACTTATGCTGTAAACTGTTTTTGACTTCTAGGCTAGAAAATGCAGAGCTGAGTTTTAAAGAAGTGAGAAACTTTTTCCTTACATCTCTAAAATATTTTTTCCTAATTCTCAAATTCATTTTTGAACTTAATATGAAGTTCCAATAATACTAATTAATAGTTTTGCATTACTTTCATCATCCTCATTTATCTGCTTGCTTTTTAGACTCGCAACATACATTAGGTACTAAGGGTCTTCTTGCAGTCATCCCTGTTTTCTAGTGTGAAAGTATAGCAACATATTTTCAGACTACTGGAAGTTTATTTTGTAATCCAGGTTTGTTTTGCACGGGTATAGTTTTCACTACCATCCAGTATTCAGATAGGATATTTTATTACAAGGTAAGTTACTCAAGTTCGTAATGCAAAGTCCTGTTACCTGGAACATTAGTGACTAATACTCTCCTGCCCACCCCCCATAAGCTATTTCTGTCAAAACAGAATGCAAGATATGAAACAGCACTGAAACCAAGAACAGTTGTGTGAACACCTGGAACAGCTCTCACTTCCAGTACATTTCAGTTTCTTTCCTGGCACTCCAATTCAAGTGTTTTTCATACTGTGACATTGCAACAAGTGGCTGAAAACAACAAAAACTATGTAAGGGTCACACTGTGGTATTTGAAATTAGCTCCTGCAGTTAATTTTTTGCTTCAGGAATTCCTGTGGTAATGTAGAATCTGTACCTTTTTCACCCTGTCTCACTGCTTCATGAGAACTAGGCATGTCACTTGAAAAACCACTGACCTTCACTCAGACTGTTCTAGAGTATTTTGTATGACAAGAATTGCCAGGAGGAAGGTATCAGTTTTATTCACACATCAAGCTGTTGCCACCTACACTTTGTTATGGCTCCAGATTTTGCTCTAGCCACTATACAAACCTATCTACCTTGAACACAGTTTGCAACATCATGTGTTCCAAGACGTGGCAAGGGCTGCTAAAGTATGCAGCAGCATGCACAACAGTAGTGCTGCCAGATTGGCAGGTGCATTGAGGTGGCATATGACCAGCCACTGAAAGACCTTATCTCCAGGAACTTCCATAGTTTCAAATTTCAAAAGGTCCAGATACTCTCCCCTCCCCATTGAGATACAAGGCAAGAAGTAAGCTGCATTGCACTTTAATTGCACCAATAGTTAAATATTAAAACTGAGAAAGCAACTCTACATAGCAAATGGAAAACAAGCATTTACACAGTAAATCTGTAAGATGTACAGACTATTTAGTTTTAACCCATCTGTCTATACATGAATGTCCCATTAAAGCTTTCAGTGTTACAGAAAATGAACATTTTGATTTTCAGGTTCATCGCCAATTGCCAAGTTATTGAGAAACCAAGTTTCTTCTCTCATAAGACAACGCTGATTTGGGGTGAGGGGAGAGGCGTGGGACAGGACACAACAGCATTCTAGGTTTTTTCATACCAGTAGAAATGCATTGGCCATCACTTCACCTACCAGCATTCACAGGTAGAAATGAGCAACACTTTCCTCAATACACTTGATTCCACCTCCCACCCCCCAAGGGGTATATCCTGTTACCCTCCCAGGACAGTTAACCAGGGAGCATTACCACCACTGAGTTAGACACTGATCAGCTGGGGAAAGAGTTCACTGGCAAAGCTATCCTCCCAGCCATGGTCAGTGTCAAGTGGAGATGACATGTCACTGAAGGGTGACAGGGATCCTTCATATCCAGACTCACTACCAGCATCCAACAGATAGCTTGAGGCTGCAAGGCTACAAGGAGAGGGAAGCAAATGAGAGATGCCCAGTTCTGGCATGAAGCTGTCTACAGGTTCCTCTTTCACAGATACTGGGACCTCAGCAATAGCTGTGTCTTCAGATGGAGAGAGAGATACTTCCTCAATTTTCACTAGCATATTGGTTTGGTTGCCCATTTTAACAGGAATCTCTAATATTAAGGGCTTTGTGTATATATGATCAAACCTTATGAGTTCATTAATGGCCTCCAGCTTAGCTGATGGGGACCCCAAAGAGGGAGAGGGGGAGGTTGGTACGGAATTTGTTTCTCCACAGATCTCTTCCTCCAGCTTTTCCAGGCATGCTGATTCTGAATCAGCACATTTGAGAAACATCTCTGGGTCCAGACTGTCCAGAAAGCCCAACAGGAGATCAGACTGCAGAATAAAATACTGTTTTAGAAAGACAGCCTACTACTACTACAGCAAAACATCTATTGTGGCATGAGTCCACCCTCATCTGGAAGTTAAATATGCTAACATTATCATAGAACAAGGAGTTTTACCAAGATCACCACTATCAGATCAGACAGTTAAGGCAACTACTTATTGTTCAGAACTTCTTTGTCCGTTAATTCTCTTGTAAGGGTACTAGAGATCCCCACTAAACCCTACATGGGTTAGATATTCAGTCTCTACTAGAAACTCCTCAGGATCTTAGACCCATCACATACAAACACCACAGTATCTGCTGGCTCCACAGAGCAAGTACCAGAACAGGTGCAGGCAGATCTGCCCATAACCAAAGTGTGTAAGGTTCCTGTCCTTAAGTCTCTGAAAGTCTTTCATATTGGACAGTCTTTCAGTTCCAAAAGCCTTGCTAAGTGTCAGACATCAGGAAAATAATCACATTTGTTTTCAACAAGAGTAAAAGCACAGTATGCATTTGGTATTTCTGTTTTTGCTGTAAGAGCTAAGAGACTGTTCCAGGCAACATCCTCTAAGATTACGGAAGCTGGACTTGAACAAGTTGCATTAACTTCTCCTGTACTCAATGGATACCTAGTTGTCTTGAGCCCCAGGTATGGGATTCCAAAGCTTGAAAAACAAGCTAACTGTGGAAAGTCATCAAGAGACTTTACATCAAGAAGTTCTGAAGAGAGTCTTAAATCCACAGTGGTTCTGCATTTCATGGGCATTTAGGACAGGAGTAGATGCTCACCTCAGAATCTGAAGAGTCACTGCCATCAGAATCCATGTGGAAGTTATCAGAAATGGTGACTGCTGGGCCTGCACCTGCTGCAGAGGAGCACGTAGTCTGAGTGCTGCGGACTCAGCGGACCCGGTCACCAACCTGATCTCATCCACCTGCAATTCTGTCACAACCTGTGGCAAAGAAAAAGCCCTGTCAGTCACCACAGACGTTCTGGCAGACAGTACAGCATCCTGAAGGTCATGCTTTTTCTGCAAAGACTTCTCCCACTAGATTGTCTATTTGGAACCAGTAGGTTTTTCATACCAGTAGAAATGCATTGGCCATTCCAGTGCAGTAGGAAACTAAAGAGGTAAAGACCATCTTCAAAGGTGGCTCAGACTTCTACACCTCTGCAAATCCACCTTGTTTACCTCTTTTAAGTGACAACCTGTCCTCTCACCATCTCCCTTGTTTTTTTGAGACATGTATGCACAACTGAGAGCTCTTTTTTCATTTCCAGAATATAATACAGAAAAGCAGGCAAAATAAAACAGCTTGGAACTAACCAGGTATCTCCCACGCTATCAGTGGTGCTCACTTTAGACTTAACATCTATTCAATGTGTGGGAAAGCCTCCCCTTGGAAGACAAGAGCACTTCTGGCACATGAAGCACACGCTCTTCAGAGCATGCCTGTTTCAACCTGAAAGCTCTCAACACCTGTGTTACTGCTCCCCACCCACAGCTACCTCCTAGAGGATGGCAACTCCTGACAGGCTCTGCCAAGAAACAGAGCAAGGCAGCCAGCAGGAACTGCCAAACACTCACCTTGGACTCGCTTTCCTTCTCTGTTTTCAGAGCATCCAAGCCCAGGCGGCAGCGAAGCTCCTGGTTCTCCAGAGAAAGGCTGCACGTCTTCTCGCGCAGAAGCTGGTTTTCCAGCAGCAGCTTCTGGTTCTGCGGAGAGCCGCCGAGGCAGGAAGGTCACAGCGCCTGCCGCAGCCGCTCCTGCCCCGCGGGCCCATCGCGCTCCTTACCTCCTCCTCCAGCTCCACCACCTGCTGCTCCAGCTCCGTCATCCGCGCCTTCTTCCTGTCCCGGGCGCTCTGGGCCGCCACACGGTTCTTCAACTTCCTGCGGGGCAGCGCGGCCATCAGCACCAGTAGCTCCCCCGCCGCCCCGGGCCGCGCCCCGCCAGCCCCTGCTCACCTGCGCAGCGCCTTCTCCTCCGGGCTCAGATGGGTGAGCCGCTGCCGCTTGCGGGCCGGCTGCGGAGCCTCCGGACCCCGCGGGCTGGGCGCTGCTCCCGCCGGCAGTACAACGGAAAGGCGCCGGCCGGCAGCGGGCTCGGCCGCCTCGCCGGGGATGAGGAGCAGCCGCGGGGCCGCGGCACCGGGCAGCGCTGCCATGGCCGGCACGAAGAGGACAGGAGAAGACAAGCGGCGCCCGGCACGCGCGGCCCTCTGCGAGTGCTGCCCCCTCCCACCCGCCTTTCTACTATCGTGGCTGTTCCTCATTGGCCGGGACGGCGTGACGACTGCCCCGCCTAGCCTGCGATTGGCCTGCGGCTGGAAGCAAGGCCGGGAAGGAATTGCATCAGCCGAGGGGGGAGGTGACTGGCGAGGCGGCGGCGCCTGGTGGAGGGGCGAGGTCACAGGGGCCCCGGGGCGCCGGAAGTGGGGGGGCCGCGGGCGCCCCCGGCGCACGGCCCGGCCGGTGTGGGATCCAGGCAGCCCCCGCATGTGTCGGTGTGGGCCTGGCAGCGGCGCAGCGGCGCTGTGGTGTCGCTGGGCTGAGGGCGTGGGAGGTAGTCAGCTTGAGCAGCGCATGGGGCACAGAGAGCAAGTGGGACTGAAGGTGTCAGCACCGTAAAACTTCCATTTCCACCTTCCCAGGTGTGATCTATCCCGAAACAATCCCGAACAGAAAGCGAGGGTAAGGGGACAGCATTTGTGGGAACACAACTGCTGAGAATGGAGCTAATACTGGATGCTCTGGAAGTGGTCTGAAAACAAGCAGAGAAGAGCTTAGTGACAGGCAAGTGGAAGCTGCCAGAGAGCATGCAGCAGTACTCAAGGTGCTGTACTTTGAACTGAACGTGTTTGTAGGCAGTAGCAAGACTGTGTGGTAAATGAGAAGCACTGTTTCGGTATTGTCTAATGGAGAATATTGCTGTACTGTAGTGGCTTGATGTCAAATCTGAGGTACCTCGGACCCAGACAATTAGAAGTTCTGTAGATAGAAAGCCTTGCAATATCATGCACGTACAAACACAGCTGTTTAGCAATGTGCAAGCAATAACAGGCAACCAGCTAGGGCATTCTGTTTTGAGATGGCAGCCATACCCCTGTGCCCTAAGCTTTCCGCACTTTGCTCATGGGCAAAGTGATGCCCATGACCCAAGTGACTGCGAAATATTAAAATTTTGTCTACTTAAGTTTGTTTCAGAAATCCATTCACACAGTGAATTTAAAATAGTTAAGACATTCAACATTACAGGAAAACCATTAGCTTTAAAAGTTCAAAGGCACTGCACAACTGGTCTGCTTGTTTGGCATTATTCCAGTACTGGAGTACTGCCAGGGTTTCCCGATAACAAAGAACAAACTCTGCATTTGTAAGTTTTTGTTTGTTCTTTTCTTACTCACTGCAGCATGACATTTAGTTAAGTCTGATAGTTTACTTTTCTACTTTGACGCCTTTGTGAAAACTATGTCAACTTTTGATAAGCCTTTTATTCTGAGTGCAGAAAAGTTGTTCCGGTCCTGCTAGGCCCCTCAGATACCTGTAATTAAAAATTAACTGCTTCTTCTTTGCATGTCTCTTTGGGATTTGTACTCATATTTCTTCTCTAATTACAATTCACAATTAAAAGCTTTACTATTTTCTAACAAAATGCAGGCCAGTATTAATATATTTTTCTGGTATCAGACATCTATGTCAAGTAAGTTACACTTTCTTAAAACAAACAAAAATGTTGAACATTTTACAGCAAACAGGCTGCCCCTGCTTATGCTGCTTTGTGGTATTTGCAGCTATACTACTGAAACTAGCCATGATATGATTTATCATATAGATACCCAGATTTCTTAGCATTACGGCTGAAGAAAAACCCTAATTTTGTGTCTGTATGTGGCTTAATTTTTCTATTTAGCTTTATAAAGACCCAGAGCAAAAGCATCGTTTTCCTTCTACAACAAACACTTATGATCATGAGTAAACTTCAGAACTGCATATGTGCTACTAGGGATACATGAGCCGCGTCACAGTGGTATGTGACCAGGCACAGAACTGGAAGCTGCCCTTGGCATTGGTGGTGTCCACTCTTACTGAATGTAGTAATGGTATCCATTAACATGTCCAGCATTAGCAGTAATAGCTGACAAAAGAAGGCCATGAGACCCTGCAGTCTAGTCTTGCTGAATAATTGTAGTAGCATTGCTAAGATTAGCTATGATGTAGTTACTGAGAATATGTTTAGGCTTACAAATACTGAGTTACTACCATTGGGATACATGGAGTCTTTTATTAACTATAAGGTTAAGCCGCTGGGTAAAAAAGTGGAAAAGAAAAGTTAAATAAAACTGGTCTTGAACTGAGACACCCTTTCAGAAAGTTTTAATTAAAAGACTTCAAGTTTAATTACGATTTTTGCCATTTTTTGGCAAACTTGCTGTTTATACATTCCTTTTTTTGTATTTCTGGTTTTTGAGTGATTGGATTCAAGCCTGTGATCCACATGACAGCGCTCAAGTTATTCAAGAAAGCTTCTTACCCTGCCTTTTAGTTCAGCGCCACCATGTAAATGATGTGCCAATGAGGATACTGTTGTCTGTCGTGCCAGAAACAACATTAGCTCCTGCCAACACACTTTTATGTGGTATGTTCCAGGTGGCCAACCCACCAAAGGAAATAGTTCTGTTTAACAAAGGTGGAGAGGCTTTCCCCCTGTGTAATATCAGATACAGAGAAAGAAATATGAGTCGAATGTTATCTACATATGAAAAAAAAGGGGAATAAAGGAGGGAAAGAAAATGGGAGAGTACAGAGAAAAGATAGTTTAATTAATAGGTTTAACTAATAGTCTGAGAAAGAGCTTGTTTGCCCAATGTGTGTCTAGAAACACTTGGAAAGTGGGGTAGGGCTTCAAGCTCATGTCAACAGCTGGCGTATTCCCAGGTCTGTATCAATCACTGGTTAAGTGAGAAGGGGAACTATTCTGCAGCCTAAAATGAGGTTATTCCAAACCTGTAATGTTTGTAATGGTCTTTGTATTCATTTTACTTATTCTTAAATTTCATCAATACACATTGGGATGGAAGAGTACATCTCTTGAAATTCTAGTTCTATCAGTCTTCAGGTGGAAAGTCACCATTACCTTTCTGTGAGAGACTCTACTACCCCAGTTGCTGAGTTCATTGTTAGCTGGAGCAGGGAAAGTGTTTCACTTCAGCCATGTTACTAGGTTTTCTGGGGTACTGGCAACACTATTTCTTCTGGTCTCAACAGTTCAGGCTTCTTGGAGATGTGGGATTTTTGTTGCTTCTCTGGATCTGAGTGGAAGGGCTGCTCTTAATTCTTGTAGTGGGTCGCAACGATTTTCGGGTAAGGTGATAATAAAAGGTATAGCACTTTTCACCAAAGACTGACAAGCCTAGCAGGAACAGTGAGATGCCTGTTCCTCAGCAAAAAGGTGACACTGCTATACTAAGAGGAATTATGCAGAATCTGTATCCTTTGCTTACTGTGTGGAGCTGCCAGCCTCTCAGCATTCTGTAGAAAGTGAGTTGGCTTTGCCTTCCATTTCTTCGCCCTGATGTTCTATCCATGTACATTACTGGTACCTGTTACTACCCAGAATTACAAGGAACAGTGGTAGATCTGCCTCAGTTCTATCACAGATCCATGTATGGGACACAGGTGTAAGCTGGAATTTCTTAGTTTGGTCATCTTTACAGCATAGTACTTTGACCCGAGTTGCTTTTGTGGTCGAGGGAGAGAACCTGTCGCACTTGTACTTTGAGTGCATCTTATTACAGCTTTTCTTCCACTACCTTTGGAACTTTATGCTGAAGTTCTGTATTTTCCCCCAACAGCTGTGTCTTAGCCACTACAGTCAGTGTCTGTTCACTTGGGCAGTGTACGTCTTGTGACAGAGATCACATGCCCTCATACCGGACTTTTGTCTCCCCATCCCAATAGAATTTGTTTTCCCATGTGTGGTGGTTTCACCCAGCTAAACAGGTGGCCTCCACCACAACCGCTCGCTCACTCCCCCTCCTCAAAGAAACAGGGGGAGAAAATATGATGGACCAGGGCTTAAGGGTTGAGATAAGGATAATTTAATTAAAGGGAAAAGAAATAATACAAGCAAAGGCCGCGCGGAAGCAAAGAGAGAGAGGATTCTCTACTTCCCGTCAACGAGCGGTGTTCGGCCACGTCCTGGGAAGCAGGGTCTCAATACGCGTAGCAGTTGTTCGGGAGGACAGACGTCTTCATAACAAGAGCCCCACCCTCTCCTTCCCCTTTCCCAGCTTTTTATTGCTGAGCGTGACATCATATGGTATGGAATATCCCATTGGTCGGTTCAGGTCAGCTGCCCTGGTGATGTCCCCTCCCAACTGCTGCTCACCCCCAGCCCACTGGGTTTGGGGGGGTTTGGAGTCTGGGTGCTGTGCCAGCGCTGCTCAGCAATAGACACAACACAGGTGTGGTATCAGTGCTGCTCTAGCTACAGGTGCAGAGCACAGAGCTGTATGGGCTGCTGTGGGGAAGTTAACTCCATCCCGGCCAGACCCAGTACACCATGATTACACTGAAGCTTTGCTTCTGATTCACAAGAGAAGTCTGAGTTAACTCAGACATTCTTAAAGATTGGCTAGAGCCTGGACCTTTTATAAGGCCTTTTTTTCAGGAAAGGTAGGTCTTCTATCATTTTCACTGGAGTTTTCAGCAGCCAGAGGCACTGAAGCCTGCCTTGCAGCTCCTCTAGGCAGTTTAGTAGTGTTACCCACAATCAAAGAGGTTGTGCCCTATTCTAAGTTTAGTGGTAGCTTAGTAGGCATAAATTTCATGCAGTACCTCAGAAAAGTATGCAGGTAAAAAGGCAAGTTCCCAAAGACCAGTTGTAGATGCATGTATAGCAACTGATTAACTTTTTTTTTTTTTTTTAAATATGAGGAATGTAGTGTGAATTCAAAAAAATTTCTTGCATTCCCTTGNAATAGCAACTGTTTACCTTTTTTTTTTTTTTTTTAAATATGAGCCTCCATTGTTACCCTCTCCCATAGTAACTTTTTTGCACCACAGATTTTTTGTCATCAAAATCGTACATGCTTCATGGCTTCTTACATGTTGTGTGTGTAATTCCTTTTTTTAATGTTACAGAATACAAGGCAGTAGATTTATCTTAACATGCTCTGATGATATGGAGTCTCTTTTTAGAGTGATAACAGTAAATTTAAGATCAAGCAACCTATATAAAGAGGTCAGAATGTTCCCTGTATCTACATATTTTCTTCTGTTCACTGGATTTCACTTGCATTGTAATTCCATTAGCTTCATTTTGGCAGACTCCTCTAAAACTAAAGAATTATCTTGTCTCAGGCAAGACCAGAAATTAACTAATCTATCCAGTTTTGTAACAGTTGCATTTTTTGCCAATTTACTGCTTTCTTCAGAAAACTGACATGTTTTTTAAGTAGCAGAGGTCTCAGTATAGAGTCAGCCTGCCAATCCCTGCTCTTGTCTGAAAGTTGATTCCGCCAGCCCCCAGTAACAGAGTGCTGATCATAAAGATAAAGCCTACCTATTTACAAGGAAATTTCAGAATTTTGAGGTAAAGAGCTCTTGGTCTGATCTGTGTTTTGTCAGACTGAGAACCAAATTTCTCTTGCATATTCAGAGACTGGAGCACACCATTCATGGGAATTTAAAAGAAGACAAGCTGTAGACACCACAGTAAATGGAAGGGCAGTAAAGGAAAGGGAATGTTTCCCAGCAACCCTGTGCTACTAGTTCTGTAAAAATGAAACACGACTGGAAAGCTCTGCAAACATTGGTCATGTAAACAGAGCTTTATACATAGTGACTGGATGCCCTTGTCATCTTACCGTCCCTGAGAGAATCTACCTGGGAATCAAACAGCAGTGGACCAGCTGGCAAAGGAAGTAGGCTCAGTTCAGGGAATCTGTTTGGTGGGCATCCCAACTGTCTGATATGTGAAGGGATCCCACAGTTCAGGGGAGGTTGTGGTTGTTCAGTGTGTTGCTTTGGGGCTCTGCTTTGTTCTGGCTTCTGCTTCCAACCACTTTGCTTAAGGGATGTTGAGCCCATCCCTTTCCCACACCTTTCCTTCATCCTTGTCTCTACCTCATTGCGCAGATTCCCTTTCCCTTTACAAAGGTTCACCTGTTGGCATCTCTGGTGCTTCGCTGTGACTTGTCTGACTGTAATACCTATGTCCATGCTGTAGTCCTACTTTAGCTCTTAGGCTGTTTTCTTGCTAGCTTGGTCCTAAGCACAGTGTTCCACTGCAGAGTTCTGCCAGTAGTGCTGATGGGAAAATGTGGACCTGAAAGTTGTGCTGATTATGCAGGAGTTTGAGGTTCTGGAAGGTGCCACATTTTAACATCATTTCCAGATGTGATTAACGTCTTGGTCAAACTAAAGGATAGAGTTGTGTGCTGTGAGCTCTCTTTAGAAGTGATGTTACTTGAGAGGTATTGTGTCCAGCTTTGTGCATTGATGCATGGTGATACATTTGTGGTGGTAGTTACAAGTAAAAGAAAAAAGGTAAGAGTACTACATTCACTTGAGATGGTACTGTGAGTGCATCTTTAGAGGTGATGTTACAGAATGTGCTTGGTCAATAAGAGACCGAGCTTGCTGCTGTTGTACTGTCCAAGTGAACTGACAGCCTGTATTCTGGAATCTGTGTAAATATTTAACATGCTGAGCGAGGTCTCTGAGGAAAGTAGCCAACTGTTGAAATATCACATACCTAAAAGCTCCTGTTCCAGTAAATTTTCCTGTTTGCACATCCTGGTTCAGAACTGGAGCCTCTTCTTGGAAAATACTCTGGGACGTAAACAACTGTGTTTAGGAAAATTTGATGACTACTTCCTACTGGCAAAACCTAGCTCTTATTTGGAGCAGTGCCAGCTTTTGAAAGGAAATACCTTCTCCTATTTCTTAGGCTTCATTCCTTAGGCGTTGGAATTCCCTTAGAAGTTCAGAGCCCCTGAGAGTCCTGGCAACTTTCTTGTTTTGTAAATTTGAAATGATTTCCTTACATTCTTCTGTTTGAGTGCCTTCACCTAATTCTGCATTTTGTACACAGAAGCCTGCATCCAGCTGTCATAAGAGAGCCAGTGTGAAAAGGGACAGAGGAGAATTATCACAAAACAACAAGTTAGGAATGAGTTCTGTCTCAACATAAGTTCAGCATGACCCAAAATGTGAGGAGCATTGTCTCAATTGTATGTCTCCTACCTTGTACATTTTTACTTTGTTGAACGCTCTGTGGGTGCAGGGTAACAGCTGGTGCTCACAGAGGGGTGAGTCTGTTGCTGTTCCTTTCTGGTCACTTCATTTATTTGCTCTGTTAGCACTTGACCTTAATGATAATTCTTATGTAATTGATCTGGGACAGTTGAAGCCTTTTGTATACTAATTAAATGGATTGTATGCTAGTACGTGAATGTGGAAAATGCAGTGCTTTAGGGTGATTAATTAAAAGTGCCTGTCAGAGTTTGTAATGTAGGCGAGTCTTCAAGTTAATGGGTAGCTAAGATGAAATAGTTGCTTAATTCACCTTTGCATGAATTAATCAGTTTTTAATGTAGTAATTCTTTCATTTTAGCCAGTCACAATTTAATGATGTTTTTTTGCTTTTTGAAGTCAGAAGTCTATTTGTTGGCTTTAACCATAGGAGCTCTTAGTAGTACAGGATTTGTCCACTGGAATTAGTATCAACAGCTGATACATTATACATATTAATCATGGGCTTTGAATTTATTTTGTATTGTTTACATATTGTTTGCTTCAAATAGTGGGTTGCTTGAGGTAGGTCTGTGTGAACAGCAACTTGTACCATACAGTGACTCCAGAAACACTCATAACAATGTGAAATTAAATACAGAAGTGTTTATAGTCTTAAAGCTTCAAATACTTTTGGAATTGTCAGGACTCTCCATGGTTTTTAATGAGCTAAAATCTTGCACCAAGATTGTGAGTAGCTTTGCTTTTCCAAATAATCAGATGGATAAAACCTTTTGATTCTTGTGGGAAATCTCTATATGCAAAGCTCAGTGGAAATCGTCAAGTTTCACAAGATGGCTTGGTGACACAGATCTAGCTGCAGTATCAGGACCAAGCTAGCCCAGACGTGCAGTACTTGCCAAGACCAAGCTCTGCTTGAATAGACAGCAACAGCACAGGAAATATTCTGTGTATCTAATTCTGCTTAGAACTTTGTTTATGACAATTGCAATAGCAAGAACCAACTTTTCATTAGGAATTACTGATACTAGAATGAGAGTTTATGCAGGTGGGTGCAACTAAATTGCCCTCATTCAAGGTACGTTAAATATAACATAACTTTTTTCTCTCTACTGCTCATCAGTTAGTATTTAGATTGTATGTAAATATGTTTTCCAGAAATATGCAATGTATGTTATTTATATTGAATGTTTTTTTGATTTTATGAGAGAACAAACTGCTAACCGCTGCTGTAGGAATTACACAGCTGCTACCTAGACCATGGTAGCGATTATGCTATTGCCACCTGTTGCAGGAATTATGCTATCACCACGTCCAACTTCACTTGGTTTGTCCCTAGCATTCTGCTTTCCTCAAATCAAATCAGCTCATTATAATAGTCATTTATTAATATAGGACTTTACAGCTCAAGCTGAGTGCCTCCAAGGAGTGACCCCGATGGTCCTTTAGCCTTCTGATTTATAGTCCTATCTGCTCCACAGCTCCTTTGCATGCCATCTTTGTCCAGCAGCATTTCTGCGCCTGGGGCTTCACTTTCTCCTGATCAGTCAGGGTTTTTTTTCTGTTTCCCTGCTATTCTTTGTATATATGACTTCTATTTTCCTCTTATCTTAAGATTAGGAAACTTTGTAGTTGAAGTCTTGTTCCTACTCCCTTTTATTCTAGTTTCAACCGGTTCTGGGTTACAGTTTCTCTGTTTAAATACAAAAGCTTAAAAGTACATTCCCACAGCCTGAGGCTCCATCAACTTTAGCTACTAGTGCTAAGCTGCTACATATTTCTCTATCTACATTCCTCCTTTTGCTTTTATTAGCATACCTGCTATTTATATGGGTGTTGAATAACGATAGCAATAGCCTCTAATATAAGTTGATTTTTGGTTACAACACATATTACAGTCCTGTATACATACAAAGGTAGGTACAAAGATACCTGCAAAAATAATAAGCCATATTACGTGGTCCACCTGCAGTTCCATCTATTTTCTTCCAATTTTCCAGTACCTTGGCTAAGGGCATTCCCTTTTCTATGATCGGTACATTTCCTGTTTCAGCATGCTCCCCGAATTTAACCAATATTTAAAGCAGAAATTTAAGACTCACTAGTCTAAGGACTCCCATCCCCAAGGTCCCGGGTGAACTCACCTGATGCCAGCAAATGGACAGTTGGAGGTGAGAGGGTCTGACGGTGGTTGCCTAAGGTCCTACCTAGGTCACCAAAACTGCTGAAGGAATGACACCGCTGCCCCCATTAATGCAGGAATTAATGAAGAATTATGCCATCATCAACATTCTTTTGGTTGACTCTAGAGGTCCATGGCTTAAGAATCAGATTAATCTTTTGAAAGATCTTTGTTAGTCTCACGCAATTCTACAGCTCGAGCTGGGTGCCTCTCAAGAGGGACCCTGCTTCTCGTTAGCTTTAGTTTTACATACTTTTCATGAAGTAACCCCTCTTTAGTGACATTGTCCATCCCCTGCTGCTCTCCTATCAGTCATTAGAGTCTGAGGTCTTCTTGCTTCAGTTCATTCAGCTGTGGTTTCCTTGATGGTATCTTTAGCCTGTGGCCATTTCAAGTTTATGTGTATTTCCCTTATCTGCTGGTCAAAGCCAGTTCTTCTGAGGTTAGCTATGCAGTTTAACACCAAGTTTACAAGCGTAGTTTCTCACAGCCTAAGGCTTCATTAACTTTAGGTACTAGTGCTAAGCAGCTAATGCTAAGCAAAGTCTGCTTTCTACAGTGATATCATAAACACATAAACACATGTTTTATGAACACATAAAATTAACAGTGATCTAGGATTCAGTGAAGTTGTAACTGGAAGTGAGTAGAGCTGATGTAGAGCAATATTGGGGCAGGGGCAGGGGGTAAGAATACAGGGAAAGACATTTGTATGGATGTATTTGAGGGTACATCTTGCAGAATGAAGGGATATTGCTTCCAAAGACAATTTTGGAAAATTTGGCTCCAGATGTTCTTACTGTTTCCATCTGTCCTTGTGGAGATTTTAGATGATCAAATAGCATATAGCCTATAGTAACAATTTCTTTAGATTATTTCTTAGTACTCTCTCTTTCTTTGCTTACATGCTCTGCTGTGCCTGCCCTGAAGGAATCAGTACATTGTGCATATCTGTACTGTTTCAACTCTCATATAAACTTGTACTGTATATTGCACAAGAATTTGCAAAAAGAAAAGGCTGCAGTTATCTAAATTAGGATATTTTTAGTGTAATTTAACATATTTCAGTTTTGCAGGTCTGATTCATTATTATCTTTTCCCTTCAGTAGACAAACTTTTACAGAGAGAGCGAAGGGTTCCCAAATCAGAATGTTACCACTTCATACAGATTTAAATAAGTCCACATTGTTCAAGATGTTGGAAACCTTAACTTTTCAAACATTAACAGGGAATTTTGTTCACAATTTTTTTTTTATAATTGAAGCTGTCATGGCTAGTCTGTTGATTAATTTGGATTGCTTCAATGCTGGTTAACTTGGAAAAATTCTGTTTCCAAATTTTAACTTTAAATAGCAAGAGAGAAAGCCACAGCTGGATGGCACTTTTTCTTAACATAAATCGCCACAGACTTTTTTTTTTTTTTTGGTCTTTAATTGAGCTGACAAGTTACAATAGTTTGTTTACAATACTTTAAGTTAAAGTAATTGATGATAATGATGAAAACGTAGTTTTCATAAATATAAAAACATTTTGTCCATTACAGTTCGCTTTTTGTTCACAACTGCAATAGTAAAATTTGAGCACATAAAAATGAAAGGCTGTGGGAGGCATCTTTAATTCAAACTAATGTCTCTGGAGATATTTTGGTATGTTTCATACATTCTTGGTGTGTTTCACCAGTGGGCAAAGGAGCTTGTCTAGCTTTTCGAGTATGGGAGGTCACCTACTGGTTGCTTTGCCTCAGTGCGTCTCGACATCTCTTTCTGAAGTGCAGCAACAGAAATGACCTAAGGGATGCTGGAGATATATCTCCATGTACCAAAAGATAATAACTGTTGATGCTGCTTCAGGAATGAAAACTCATCAGGCACTCAGGCATATTTGAGAAAAGCTTTCAGTCGAACCTAAGCCTTTGTTTGTGCTGTGCAATCATGTCTCCAGAGAAGTAGCATAACAATTTTACTTGGTGATTAAAAAGGGCAGGTATGTACATAAATTTACTTGAAAAAGGACATTGCCTGTTCCACAGCTTATTAGGAGGTACAGCAATTTCAATTGCTTAAGAAATAAGCTGTAGCCCTGGTCTCTGCAGAGCACAGTGTTAAAACAGGTAGGGATCATGGACAGTAGAGAGTCTGAGTTATCAGTTACTAAAATCATCTGGAAGGGCAGATGTGGGGCTGTAAGTGAGACAAACAGCTCTCCTCATCCTTCATATGTCTACTTGGTCTCCTATGAGGACTTCTCAGATACGGTTTGCTGTGAAAGGAAGGTTCTCAAGTTTGATTTAAGAATTACTGCAAAAAACTTACCTTCTCACTCTGGTAAGAGTCCAGTAAGTCTCTCTGGTCATCAAAACCTCTATCCAGTGTGCAGAACTCTCTGCTGCTGGTGTTAGATTGCTTCTGATACCCATTTAAAACTAGAGTAGATGTCACCACACTGCACAGTGCAATCAAGGTATGTCCTGAATCCCTCTGTGATGTTCTTTAATCTACACAAGGGGACCTCTGAAACACCACCTGCTTCATAAACTTGAGTGTAACATAACAGCCCAGAATTCCAAAGTAAATAGTAAATAAACATCTGTAATGTAGGAAGAAGATGTTGAGTCAATGTAGTTTACAGTTATACAATGGGATCCTTTTTCCTTAGCTTCAGTTTAATGGTTTGATTGAAGGAAAAGGCAGACAGTTCTTTCTTTAGGAAGGCAGCAGATAGAAACAGAGGTGCAAATCAGCTTCAAAGGGAAACTGCTGGTCTCAGTTAAAAAAAAAAAAACATTTACAGCACTCATAAATGATTATAAAGAACACTTAGAATACTTTGACTCATTTTTAAACAGGAGTTATCAACAAATCCACTGGTACTATCCAGACTTTCTTATTTTGGCAGCATTTAAAATGTAATGGTTTATCATAATTCTTTCATTTTAATCCAGTTGTATTGGCATGTTTCTTCTTGATTAGTCAGTGATGTTTTTCTCAGTTTCTCAGTGTTTTTCTCAGTTTCTCAGTGTTTGAAAGAAAAGGCAGTGTCTTAGGCAGGGACGAACAAATGAATCACTGTGATTAAACTGCTATGTGACTTTTTAACCTAGAAGCAATTTGAGGTAACCGTATGCACATTTCCATCCTCTAGTTAGTGTGATGTAATCTCATGCCCACAGTTATTTCATGGTAACTTGCTTATGTGCCCACATTTTCAATCCTTCCCCAAATGCTTTGGAACAATAATTTAGGAATTAGTGCGCTTGTCTGCAGTCATCATGCACAGCCTGGTTTTTCAACCTGAATGTGTGTCAGAATTAGTATTTAAAGTCTAACGCAGAAGTGAGATACTATTGTTCTTCACTGGGGGAGGAAGAAGGTGATTCTTTGAAGGACTTTGTTGATATAAAACAAATGCATTAAATGGGTTACTGAAAAGTGCATGCTGGCACTTACAAGATTGTTTCTTACTGTCAAAGCAGTAAAGTTCCTCTGTAATTAAAGTAGTGAAGGCAATCCAATTTAAGGGAAAATTGATCAGTTTAGGAACAGGATTGAAATTTTTTGTCCATAATAACAGAAGCCTGGGCTTATTGACCCAGGTTCTTTTCAGGCCTAAGGCTCCTTCTCACGGACTTTTTCCAGTACTCAGACACTGCATTATTACTCATGGATTATTTGAACACTGAACAGTGTACCTCAATTAAAGGAAGCCCTCAAATTCTGTGGTAAGTGTAAAGAGCAAAGGGCAAGACCTCCTCCTCTCACTGTGTCAGGAGTGGGCCAGGGATTGCTGCACTGCAATGAGCTGGATAGTATTCCCACCCATCCAGACCTGTGAGATTGCTAGTATTTGGGCTCTTTAAGCCTCAGAGTGACTTGGAATTATGTTGTTTAAAATAATTTTTTCACGGGTTGCAAAGCATTAACTGCAGTATAAAATATTTAATGCTGTAACCTTTCCAGCCTTTTTTTGGCCCCTGATTGTAATGTGTTTGTATGTAGACTAGAAGTTTTAATTTTATTCTACTGCTTTTTTCATGGTGAGATTACAGAAGTGTTTTTCAGCGCTTTTGTTGTTCTGCTTCACAGGGATATGTCAAGCATTTTTATGGAAAACAGATCTTAGTCAAATAGTGTGTTTTAATGAGTCTTTTAGTTTGATTGATTAAAAATAGCTGTATTAACATAAGGAACTAAGACTTCTCTACAGTTCTTCTTTCTCAAAGCTGCACCAGGAGAGGTTCAGACTGGACATTAGGAAAAATTTCTTTACCGTGAGGGTGGTCCAACACTGGAACAGGCTTCCTGGTGAGGTGGTTGATGCCTCATGCCTGTCAGTGTTCAGCAGGCATTTGGACAATGCCCTCAGTAATATGCTTTAACTTTTGGTTAGCCCTGATGAGGTCAGGCAGTTGGACTAGACGATCTCTGAAGGTCCCTTCCAACTGAACTCTTCTATTCTATTCTAATTCCTTTCCTTGTTTAAGTGACTTCCATCTGTTTAGTGAAGTGCAGCAAATAGAAGAATAGAAGGTTAATAGAAATGATGGAGTGAAATTCTGATTGTTTCGAAGTTAGTGGGGTAAGGCTTTTGCTCATAGAATGTCAGAAGAAATTTTCTGTGGCTATCTAATCTGAGTTTCTTATAATACAGATACATATAGTTTCATAAAAAAGATTATTTCATCAAGCCTAAATGTCATGACTTGAACTAAAGGAAAGTATGGCCTTGCTTATTTATTAATAATTAAAGTGGTAAAATATTTACCATAATTGCTAGCAAAGCTGTAATAGTAACATGTTGTGTTGTTTAAAATGGACCCCATTTTCAGTTTGAATTTATAAAGTTTTAATTTTTAGCCAAATTCCTTTGGCTGCTTTTCCCATATGAAATTTTCTGTCTGGACAGGCAATCCAAAGGAGCACGATCAGATTACTACTTTACTCAGTTTATTCAAATAAGACTAGGTTGAGCTTCCTAGACACAGCTGTTCCTTAGGCCATGGAACTAAAATGCCCCTGTTATTTGGTGTGCTGTTTAAAATACGACTACATCAGTATCCCTTGAATGGCTTGACTGCATCTTCTTTTGAAGGGAACTTTCTCTTATCTTGCAATTCTACAAAGCAAGTCTTTTTTATTATTTAAATGGATATTGTGACAAGTGTGTTGATTAGATTTCATAAGATTTGCATTTTTAAACATAGTCATTCTTATGCAGTATTGACTAGCACTATAATATCATAGATTAGATTATTTAGTAACAAGTTAAGACTAAAATAGTTCCTAGTATGAGTCGAAAGAGTGGATTTTTTTTTAATTTTGTTTTTCTTATTTATGTTGCCACTACACTGACTTCTTTTGGACTGCGCCTTATGTTCCTTAGTGTGACTGAGGGAATAATTGATCTCATTGACTTTAGAGAGTATGTAGGTACTTCTTAAAATTACACGAAAAACAAAGTTTATGAAATAATTAAAACATTTATCAAATGTTGGTAAATTCCATTGTTCAGGGTTGAGCAAAAATACCACCTCACTCCAGACCACCGTGCTGGAGAAACTTCAAGTTTTTTAATTTGGAATCACTGAATTTCCTTGAAGAACTGCATCTCCTATATCATCAAAGCCTTGCCATGGAAACTAATAATATGATCCAGCTTGAGGGAAAGGCTCTCAATGCTGTAAAAATAATTATTGTTTTAAATGAGATAACTGGGCTGTCTTTGCAAGTTGTTTACTTTGTTATAGTTTACAGCAGCAGTCTGGAAACATGATTATTGTCTAACTTAACTTGAAGATGTATTTCTTCTGTCCACTTGTATATAATCCTTTTTATGCTCATTACATTGGTTCTCAGCTCTTCGGGCATCTTATTTAGTACGATTGGCAGCTCAACACTTCAGCTGGAATTCCCTTGATGACTTGTCACTTGGATCTCCCAGGACATTATGCCTATTCCCCTACCTACCATCCACTGAGTGTGATCATAACCATTCTAACGTATATATAAAAGCCAGATGACTATGAAAGATGAGAGGAAGATATGAGGTGTTTTGCAGTCATCACTGGTTCTTTAATTGCCTTTATAGAATAAATAGGTAGGAGGATGAGAAGCAATTGTGTATGATCTGAATTAATCTGTAAGTACTAGAGAGAGAAACTGTTGTCCTTTCCATAAGTACTTCTGCAGTGATGAGAATCGATGGAAACCAGTTTTGCCAAGAATAAAATTTTTGTTCATCAGTTTTCATGGTCAAGAAAGGATGGAAATGAGGACCAGGTTGTTCTGCTGAAATAGAATCCGTTTTTCACACAGAGCTTATTCTCATCTAGCATTCCCTTTTGCCCCTGTGTGATCAGAAAACTTTTATTAGTTGGACACTAATAATGGACAATAATGTTCTTTGTTGTCCTTTTCCTTTTTTTTTTTTTTTTTAAATGGCAGCTTGTGAAACCTGTGATGAATACCAAGCAGTTAAAGAGAAAAACAGTCTCAGTACTTTCTGTGTGGGTACAGTATTATCTGCAAATACTCTTGCATTGTTACAGCCCAAATATGAAAAGGTCATTGCTCACCAGTGGGGGGAGACAGTCACTGGACTCTGCAGTGACAGGTTGCCCTTGTAAATGGATTTCCCATTGAAATGTGCTGCACTGGATTATCTGGTTTTATCAGATCATTTCTTATGATAAATCATAGGAGTAAGAACCATCTTTTTCTTACTACTTCACATATCTGAGCTGCCCGTGTTAAGAGATTTTCTATTTTCTTTACAAAGTGAATGAAAGATGATTTATGTTCCACACATAGCCTGGTTGATACTGGAGACAGTCTCAATCAGATGGAAATTCAAAATTCACAGTACCTGAGGTAAACTTTTAATCCATGCTCATTGGTTAGTTTCTTGATTTCTTTTAGAAGGGGCCATATTTTCCTTTGTTATGCTAGAATTTTAAACAATATCTGAGGGAAGAAAAAGTTTTTTAAAAAAATCACATCATTACTGGCTGAAAGTTCAGCTGGTCTTTTGAGTCCTGGTATTGCCCTACTTATCACAAACTAAATAATCAAAAACTAACAGCATTGCAGGTTGTCAGGAAGCTTAGAAGAGGCTAATTTTTTGGTAATTTGTCTTAAGAAAACATTTAATCAAAAATGTGATCTGTTCTTTGCTACACTAATAACTAATGCAAGGTTTCATGCAGGGTCCCCCAGTACTGGAGGATGAACAAGCTAGTGCCAAAACAGCAGAGCCAAAGATACTTTATTTTCAATATATTTGTTATTAATACTGCTGGGCCCCTGGCCTTATCACCTCCCTTCAAGAACCTGAGTTCTTCTTCCCTTCCCTGCTTTTTACATTCCTTAAACATCCCCATCAAGCAAAAACCAACATATGCTGTGGCTAATCTGCTGCTGTGCACAGACGTTTTTTTCTGGCTACTGCCATGCAGAATATGTAACAGCTGAACACCATCCTCTGCCCCCCCCTCTCACTGAGGAACACTGTTCTTTGCCAAATATTCACATGTACACACATTTACTTATGTCCTTTCCTAGTGGTAAGCCCTTAAAATGCAAATATACTTACAAAAGCTTAATGTTAATTAAATAGGATACATTAGAAAGGATTCTTTTTATTAAAAAAGTGTAAAATTAACAACAAACAGACTGTTCTTTGGGCAGTAGAATTGAAAAGCTCAGTTTCTTAGACATTCTTCTGCTGCCCTAGCTTCCCCTGTCTCCTGAATATTGTTGTGGATGATGCTGCAGTACTCGCAGTCCAGAGCGTCTGATTTGCACAAAATTTGCAAGAGTGTACTATCTTAAGACCTCTGTTCTGCCCTTAAGGTTTGTTAAAATTAGCTAATATGTTCAGAAGGGTTACAGGGCTGACGAGCAGATAACATATGTTTAATTTCATTATGAAATGAGGCTAAAAGAGGCTTTAGAAGGGGTTCTCCAGTGTGCTGTGTTTGTGGTTGACTGCACAGATGTGACAGCAAGCAGCTTTCAGCCATCTTCAGTCAAATGTATTTTCAAGAGTTAAGATGGCAAGATCAGGGAAGCTGGATTACTGACTTATTTAATAGTGAGAATGGATGGTGATCACATCATGAGTGGCTGCTCAGTGTTTTGTTTTCTTCTTGTCTGATGTGCAGACATATACTTCCTGCACAATATTCCAGCTCTGCTCTCAGTACAAAATTATTAATTTTGTCTTGGGCTTTTTCTATAACATTCATCACAGTAGTATGTGGGTACTTCGCTAATGTTGTTTTCTCTAAGGAGCAGTGTGGGAGAAGGAGGGCTCTATAGTACCAATTTCTTTGCAAGGGAAATGAGATGTAGGAAGTTTAGTGTCAAAAACATCCACTGGTGTTGATTCCCTCTTCTCAGAGCATACTTTCTCAGACCATTTGGTATTATATATCATTTCATTATTTTCTAATCACAGGTCTTATTGGAGACCTCAGTTGCAGCTATAAATGCTTGAGGCTTCTGTATTTCAGACCCTGGGGCTCAGTTTGCTATGTAGGGGGGAAAAAAGGAAATATATCTGAAGTATTATGGCATAACTGAATTGGGAGCTGTACGATGCTAGCTGGGAAGGAAGCCAATTAGAAATATTTGATTGCTTTAATGATAGACAGTCCATTCTTTTCCTGCAACCTCCTGCTTGGATTTCTGCCCAAGTAGGGGGAACTTCGTGACCTGAGACCTAGTGCCTTATGTCACTCCTTGGTATTTGACTGTGAAGCTACTGCAAAGGCAATTTGGTGCGCCTGTAGTCCACAGATATGGATAGTTTTGGAGGGTGGACCATATCTTCAACAGCTTTTATTTTAGGGCTAAGGTGCTGTCTACTTGTTACATACAGCCCCATTCCTATGTTTTCACTAGTTTCCAGATTTATTTGTCCTGCCATTTCTGCATTCCTGACTCTCAACCTAACCTGGAAAGGCTCCACTTCTAGGCAGGTATAAGAGAGCCCATTCCTAGAAAATATCTAAAAAGTACTGGTGATTCTTTTTCACTAACAGAGGCAGGGGTCTTATCTATAACATTTTTTTCACTATACTTCATTGATTTTTATCTACAGTGGGATCTGCCTGTGAAGCAAAGCCATATGGTAAAAATGTACCCAGGTAACAGAAGACTTCCACAGTAAATGTGGACAGGGGACAAGATTACTGTTGAATTGTCTAATCTGAATACTCCCTGTTTTCTTGATATTTAAATCTGAAGTCTTACTTATACCTCAAGGTATTGTGTTTATGTAATTTTTAAAGATTAAATAGAAGAAAAAAAAAAGGAAAAATTATATCTGTAGTGTCTGCAGATGCCTACTGAGGGCATTTAAGTTTGATGCAATGAAACTCACAGAGTTGCCTGACATTTGAACCCTAGACTGCAGCAGTAAATTGACATCCACTTTGTTGGTCAGCAGGGAAGGACACAGCATTCTCCACTTTTCAGTTTCACAGCTAGGAATCAGGAATAACAAACTCCTCCCAGCTTTTACAAAAACTGAAGCTGTCTTCCACACACGTTGAGCTCTTTTCCTGGTCTCTTAGAACTTCTAGATTTCCAGTTCCCATCTCCACTCCTAAAGTTACTCTTCCCAGTACTATTTTAGCTTGCTGCTTCAATATAAAAATGATCGTTCCCCTCCTGGGCTGTTTTTAGCACAGGTCTCTTCCCTAATCCAATTTGCCACACAGCTCTACAAAAGCTACACTGACATAGTTAAGGAGGCATCGCTGAAGTGGAACAAGTGGTACAGGAAGAGCTGTTTAAAATACATACTTCTACCAAAACAGGCAAACTTCTGCCAAATATGGCAAGGCGTACTCAGTACAAAAATCACCAGTTGGCACATCCAGTCTGTAACTGTCCTCAGGCTCTGACTGTGCCTTCTACAGTGGGGGGCAAATATCGTAATGCTGGGTTGTTCCTCCAAGCTATATAACCGTGTCCTCTTGCATGACATATTCTGTAAGAGGCACCGCTTGTTACATTCTGTGTGACAACACGTGCACAACCTGTCATCCTCTGACACTGAAATTCCAACTCTTCTTACAGCCCATCACCTGATTTGATACCCGTTGAGTTTAGGATGGTTGGGATGTCTTGACCTGCAACAACTTATAACTTAAGCTATTTACCTTAACTAATAGAGCATTCATTGAAAGAACTTCGTTACAGTGGCATAAAGACCTTTTTACAAGAAGAAAAATACTCAGTGAAAAAAGATATCCCAAATCTGACCAGCAGGGCGTACAAACATGCAAATGACTGAAAATTAAAGCCAATTCAAATAAAAAAAGGGGCGTCCATGGAATTTAACAGTGTCATAACTGGGTCAGATGAATGTCAGGAAATGGTTACAAAAATCAAGTTGTTCTTAATGGTGACTTGACCTCTAAACATTGATGGAAGTGGATTTAGAAAAGCAAGCTGCTTTCAAACACTTTTAACTAGAAATAAAACTACAACTAAAAATGAGTTGCTTCACTGCCTTTCACTTGCAAATGGATAAGTATTCCATGTGCTAGCAGTTTACTCCTGTAATGCTTTGTTGGAACTGCATGTCCTCAGTGCTGTCTGGTGTACAGCAATTTATGGTTCCTCCTGCACTATGATTGATTAAGTCCAATTCTGATACAGGAAGCAGCTGTTTGGGGAGATTAGTGAAGTAGGTGGTTGTCCTTCAGCAGCTCGTGGCTTCCTGTTCTTTTCTTGTTCTTCCTTTCCTGAATGAAGCAAAAAGTGGCCAGGCTGGTAGGAAGGACCCCAGGAACAGATCTACCCTTTGGCACAGGGCAAGTGGGATAAAAAGGAAGACCAATGCATTTATGACAGCACCGGAGAACGGAACAATCTCTAAAATATTTTCCTTGGGATACAAAATCCTACTTAAGACTTTTGGAAGGGACTTTTTGAAACAAATGAAGAGGGGGTAAGAAAAATGAGTCACCTGTGGGGAGGCAAGAGGGAATGATAGGTTTTGTATCTTTGTTTCCTCATTTTAGAGACCTGTACTCATTAGAGGGAAGAAGAATGGAAGAGCGTAGGGCCTATAGAACCTCTTTGGACTCCTGAAGGGATGAGAAGAGAGCAAGTTAAAAAGTCTAAGTATCATTTGCCTAAACCACTGAAGTTAGTGAGGAAAGACAGAGAACTAGTTGAATGTTAAAATACTTTTCCTTGTGACACATACACAGTCCAGGTAACAGTGACCCTTGTCATAGCACAGTCACTCCTGCATACATCTCACCTTTCGCTACAGATTGTGAGGTGACATAGCTGAGTCTGGGAGAAGATCTCCCAGAGTTCTCATTGTTTAACCTGTTCCAAGTTGATGATGATGTAGAAAACCCTATGTCGTCCAAACATCAGCCATTTGCTTCACAGATGAAGGAAATTCAAGTAGAGGTAGTTTGCAGTAAGGGATTAACGTGCTTCTATTCAGTGCACTAGATGCACTGAATGTACATTTCCGAAATCCTACTGAAACATAGCTTCATAATAATCCAGAAATTGTGTGTTGACCACATCTGAGTTTGCATAGTGCATTTGCTGTTGTAACCAAGCTAGAGCACCACAGCGATGCCCCTTCCAGCTGTCTTTCTATGCATGTAGTAGTTTTGGCAGGCTTTAATCCATTGTACTGAAGTCTTTTTGGTTGTGGGGGTATTTTGTGGCTTGTGGTAGAAGTCCAGAGTGTATGTTCCTTTTATCCCTTCTTGTCTCTTCCTCAGTGAAGAAACCTTAACTGACTTGTTAAGCTAATGCTGCTCGCTGTGTCACACTAAGGATCCTGCTGTCTCGTCTCTTATATTCTTGCAAAGTACTGAGTTCAAGGAGCTGGATCAGTTGTTCCTGGCCTACACACCAATGAGGAACATGCTGGATGCTGGCAGCATGCTGGAAATGGCAAGTGTTAGATTAATGCCACACACATGCCGCAGAGGAGCAGCGTCTCTCCTGCACAGAGAGAATGGGTGCCTTTGGTACACATGGTTATAAAGATGTGCAGCTCATGCCCGCTCAAGCTGCGTGCATCCACAGGACGCATATCACCAGCAGCTATGAAGTCATCGTGTCCAGGGGCTTTGTGCCTTCTGCATTTGGGCACTCCCAAGGCGCTGGCCAGGAGGAGCCTGGCGGCCGGCGGCTGCGGCCGGCCCGCTCCAGCCACCGCGGCCCGCAGACCGCCTCCGCCACTTCGCGACGGCCTTCTG
>VXAL01006439.1:45126-106084 GCA_013399475.1 Chauna torquata
GGTCGCCTGCCGCTCGGCTCGGCTCCGCGGCAGCCGTCAGGGCAGCGCCTGGCGAGCGAGGAGCTCGGTGCGAAAATGCCGTGGAAAAAAAAAATCACTGCAGTAGGCGCTTGGGCTGCTGCTCCGAGTTGCTTTTCAACTTTGTTTCCTTCGGGACGTCTGGTTGTATGTGAATTGCTGCGTTCGGCATGCCTGCTACGATGGCACTTGGATCTTATTTGAGCGATTCCTTGTTATTAAAGCTAGTCTTGACTTTCTCACCAGAGAAATAATTTTTGTTTTTATCTGAATGCAACTATTCTTTACTCTGTTTGAAACTCTTGAAGTGCTTATCAAATTTTTTTGTAGTCACTTGTAATTGTTGACTTTATTTTTTTCCCTATTGGCTAAGTAAAGAAAAATGACTTAAATGGTGTTTTAATAAGTTTGACTGTTAAGCAATTGTCAATAGCAATCCTTATTATTAACAGCTGCAGAGTTTGCTTGAGTTATGTGTATGTACACATACATACATACATTTATATGTTTGTGTGTGTGTGTATATATATAATTTTTCGGAAAAAAATCTAGTGGCTGGTAAGCTCTAAAAACAACCAGTAAAACTCTAAAACCACAAATACGTGATTCTCAAAATAACCTTTTTTTTCTTCTTTTAAAGTAAGGAATACTGATTTTATTTCAAAACAGTTTCAACCGCGAGGCTTTCTTGTAAAAATTCGCTTGCAGGCAAAAGAGTTGTAAGGACGACCTGCTGATAAGCGTATTTATTTATCCTTCCAGAGAAAATAGGGATGGAACAATTAATTTATGTTTCTGACATTTTTAAAAAGGTAATGCTAGTAGGGGCTGAAGCTTATATTGACGTTTTCTACCCTTTTGGCACATTATCAAACAGTATGTGTTAGACTCAACACTGTGTATCTTTGGGGAAAGCAAGAGACTCTGAAGTTTCATTATGTGTCAGGTATTAGTGTTGAGAATAGAGCAGAGGCCGTTTACTGATACCATATTTTTCTTGAGATTGTATGTGAAAGTGGAGAAAAAGCATGCTTTTTATTTAAGACCAGGTTTGAATAACTTTAAGCAAATGTATTAAATAGAGTTTTGTAGGCTTTTTATGTGTAACATCAACTGTCTGCTTCTTCCAATACCTGAATAGACAGCTTCCAAAATAGGAAAGACTACAGTAAAAGCCAAATTATGTGGCAAATCTTTTATAGTCATTTACCACTCAAAAAACTGTTCTGCTTGTACATCTGTACATTCACTAGATAACATACATTGTGAACATTGTTGTGCTGTTTTTTTGGGGGGCCACAGTGTGTGCCAGTTGTGTTTTAGAGAAGAGAATATGGCAAGCGTTGCTCCAGAGCAGTTAGACTAAATACTATCAGTCGTATTTTCACTCACAGATGAGATTTTAGATTCCATATAGCATCCTTGTAAGTGTCATGCTTCCTTCATCTCCTGAAAGTGAATTTTTCAGAGCCAAAAATTGCAGACATTTTCACAACGTTGTCTTGCCTCTGTTTTTCACCTGGGCTGTGTATTTATGAAACTGTATGAATCTGCTGGTTTGGGTCATCATTTAAAGCTCACTGTGAAATTTAGAAAGGGATCGTGCAGCTAATGGTACTAAGAACCTGCAGTGGCTAGTGATACATCATTCAGTTAAACAAGCTTCTTGTGGCCCCGACCATTTTGTCAGTGCACACAGCTCTTTCAAAATTAACATGCATTTTTCATTAAAATGAAATATTAGAAATTCTTGAAAATCAGGCAGGCATTTAAGAATGAATCAAAGGAATTGTGGTTTTGGGACTACACAAAGACTTACTTTTGTTTATGTTAATAGCATCAACTACTTATTGATGTTGGAAGTCTGAACAACAACAACAACAACAAAAAAACCTTAAGAAACAATGCACTTTCAGGTTTTGATAGGTCATACATTCACTCAAACTGGTTATTGGTCAGATTCCTATCCAGCAGTGGTACGCTATTATATTGTTTCTCATATTATTATGACCAAGTCTTATTAGGGTCAAGTGTCTACCAGAATGACTCTTCAGAGAGAAGAAATGTTCATGTGTCTTCTTTAATGTGGCCACAGTTTGTATTCAGCCAACTCATCCTTAGGTTGCTGTGTCAGCTGGTCCTTAAACTGCTCGAAGGTCTAACCGTCTCAGTGGTATCTGGGAAACTGGAGTATTATGTGTTTCCTGGGGCAATATCCTCGCATTAGTATGGTTGAGACTGGAAATTGAAGACTTCTGATTAGAGAGTGATTGGGAAAACAAGACTTTGTTGACACCTCTGACATGATATTTTGCTTTAAAACAAATTATGACCAATGAACTTATGGTTGAGACTTCCTGCAGCACTCAGACCAAAAGCTCAAATGCAGTTCTGTGTCAAACTAGATGCCACATGACCACAGACTTACCGTGCTAGGACAGTAAGCATCACTGATTTGACTAGCAGTGCCTCTTTTGCTCAGAGAGGGATTATATATCTTAATTCTGCTTGTACTGGGCAAGGTTCTGTTCCAGTTGCTTGTTCTGCTGAATAGCTAAGGTATGGAGCATCAAGTGCTGTGTTTCTTGCAAAGTTGTAGTGATGACGATGATGCTGGTCAGGTGAGGTGCTGTGAAAAAAAGGATTGAACTTAATGTTTGTTTTGAATTGCATTAAAAATTCTGGGTTACAAAAAAACCTGATATTTGTTATTGTTAATTCTCTCTCTGAGTCTTTCTTTTTTTGCTACTCCTGCTTTAGGTACGCTGCTGAATACAGTAATGTAGATGGGTTACTAACATGCAATTTTTAAGAGAAGCAACATGGAAGAAAGATTTAGGAATATTATTCCTGGTTTTCCTTACATGGTAAAGGTGTGGGCTTGGGTTGATTTGTTTCTGCTTGGAAGCCTCAGTAGGGGAATAATGAACTTTGTGTAGCTGTTGAACAGAAGTGACATGTGGATTGCATAGTAATCTCCAGTTGCATGTATTTTTTGTGCTCAAAAGTTAACAGTTTGAGGAGAACAAGCATAGCTCTGAGCTTTAAGCTCCAGGAGGAAAACAGAAGTGGGACACTTCTCAACTTCTTGCGGTTGTTCCTTATGGGAATGCTATTGCACATCTTCTTCCTGTTGCAGAAGATGGGGAAGCTTAGAATTGGACTGCAACACCACATGCCTGTGTGTTCCTTCCTTCACTGCGCCTCCCACCCCTTATTTACTTGAATAACTTTGAATCTTTCGTCTGTTTTCTCAAAATGTGAAAATGGCTAAATTGCCAGGTAGGCTTTGCACTCTGAAGTATTGGCAGAGTTTTTAACAGGCTTGAAAGCAGTGACTTGAAATAACCGTGCGGATATGTAGATGTCTGGCAAAAATCAGAGGAGGCTGAGTCAAGGGCATGTTTGTGTCATTTGAGAATAGAAAACAAAAAAAAATTATTTTTGTAATTTCAGAGGAGACCGAGTCAAGGGAACATTTGAGCCCTATGAGAATAGAAAACAAAAATTTTATTTACTATTTTTTGTTGTTGTTTTGTGAGCAGGCAGGTTAAGTTTCTTCTTGCTTGAGTTGAGTGCCTGAAGGCCATTCAAACTGAGGAAGTGGAATTATTTGTGGCTTTGACTCACCACCTTGTTGGATGTTTTCTTTGCTAGTTATCCTCTTAGAACATGAAGACACCTGTGATTGGTTTCATGTTAGTTGCGATACCTTAAATGTAAAGCTCTGGCTTCCAGTAACAGTCCCAAGGACATCAGGGATAGTACATTTCTCTGGTAGAACTGAGTTACTAGTACCTGTCTGGGGGGGCCTCAGGTTTGCATTGTCATCATGTTTTTGGAGTGGAGTATCTTGGAGCTGAGCAGTCATTGAAATGTGGCATGTTCATTCTGACTTAAATAACTGACACCCTGTGGATACTTAGAATAGGATGAGGGGAGTGGCTGTTGAGCATTCACTGTGTTTCTCTGTGTTGGTACACAGACAGGAGACCTAGAATGTTTCTGTTCTGTCTTAAATGAGAAGCTGGACTAGGTTGTGGATTTTGTCCTCTCTAATCTTAGTCTTTGACTTTATGAACAAATCCTCTCACTGGGCAAATGCTGTGAGGCAAGTGAGAACAATTACCTTTGAGATGTACATGACAATGTCTGAAAAGCCATTGAATGTAAACACTATCCTGCTTGAGCTTCTCCTCTGAACTTGTTTCAGACAGAACTGTGAGTCCCAACACCATTCTGAAGGCCTGCCCAAAGTTAAGGAGTTAGTGTTAAAACAGATAACTGGGGTGAATCATGAATGGAAGAGACTTAATTGCTGCTGCCTTAATAAACACATAAGTAAATCTCTGAGCTTCCATAGTACTTGTTTCCTGTGTTAGTTATTAGTTATTATTTTAAGTAAAGTCAATTTAATTCCAGCTCCTTTTTGTTTATAACAGCATCAGATGTGTGTCTGTTGCTATGTGCTCAGAGCAGCAAGTAATTTCTGTATTTATTGCTTTGCTGTTTTGTGGATCAGAAACCTTGCCTACTCTAAGCTTCAGTTTTTCTTTTTTCTAGTTATCATTGTACGTTAGTACAATGTAATAACTACTTAGTTTTAGTACTCAAGTCTTAACTTGAGTATCCAGCTGGTGGGAACAAGACTCTTCTATACTACAGCCTTGCTACGTGCTTGGAATAGGAAAATATTTTGCAAGTTCTAATTGTTTTTTTTCTAAAATCTCAGTTCTTTAAAACATATAAATAGTTTTGAAGCCTGAAGTAGAGGTTTCAAAGTGTTGTGTGAGTTGGCAGGGCTCGTCATCCCTCTCTGTTTTTGGGAGAGTGTTGATAGGTGAGTAAAAGATGAAAGATGCAGATTTAGTCCTCTGGACCTCAGGCTTCTCCTGCTATAGTTTCTGCTGTGTGCTGTGCCTCATCTGAGCTTGATCGGTGCTTATTCTTCAGTAGTTGGATAGGAGAATGAAGATTGCCCAGAGTTGTGAGGCTGCTCTCAGGGATGGGGTCCCATTCTCTGCCACTACCCGTTAGATTTAGTGCTGTGAAAGGAAGGCATTTTTTGTGTGAGTGGAATGAGTAACTAGAGGTGCTAGGTGTTCTAGAGAAGGCTAAGATGATAAAAGAGGAATAATTCACATTTAAAATAAGTGATTGTTGAGGTAAAGATATATGCAGTTATGGCAGCTCAACAGCCTTTAGAGTGTGTAATGCAACAGCATTATTGCTTGCAGTAAAGGTAGTGTAGTGTATTTGATTTCAGATTAGACTAGTCTAGCTGTTTCGCTGTTTTCATCCTTCCCTCTGCTCCCTCCCCCCACTGCTTTTTGTAAGTTCCCGTCATGCTTTAGTCCATCACATGCTGTGGTGCAGGGTAGCACGTGGGGAGAGTGGAAGACAGCTCATCAAAGTGTTTTGCACAGGTTGTTCGTTCTCTTGCACTGTTGTGTAAGTTGTCTTGACACTAGGCACTGTCTTCATGCAGTGAGCTCCAGCCCGATTATATCATTGCTGCTTTAGTTTATGAGAGGTTGGCTATTCTCCTTGGCTTCTGAACATAGTATTATAAGTAAGGCTATTTTTTATTAACTCTTCATTATTGCGATATCCAAGATGTCTGATGTCTTTTGGAATGGTGCTAGCTACCTGTTGTTGTGTGTTGTCTACTTAGAGCTAGAGAATCCTGTATCTGCAACACCCTGTTAAGGTATACTGCAACATTGTAAGAGAATGTAAGAGGGGAGGCTCGAAGATGATACTGAAAAGGGACACTTGGCTGCTTAAACCTTCTGTGAGCCCATCATTCTCTCTCCTACCACTGAGCAGTTTCATGTCTTCTTTCATATCTTCTGGAGATAAAGACACCTTATGAAGATAGTACAAGACCAAAATTACTGTGGAGTTTTAAGGGCTGGCAAATAATATTTACCTAGTTAAGAACTTTGAACTTACATGTTTTAGACACATAATACATCAGGCCTTGGAGTGTAAGGGTACCAGTGAAAACTGTTTCTAAATGAGTCTAAGGCAATAGTATGTAAATGTTTCTAAGCAGTGCTACAGGGTAGAGGGTTGTCCAAAAGATAAGGTACGAAATTCAGTGATGAATTGTTGTTTCTGGAGGAAGCTCCAAGAGAGCAGCAGCAATACTGGAATCCTTCTACCAGAGCCTTGTCAGCACTCAAGACTGAGACAGTCCCTTGAGGGCAAGGTATGAGACACAGTATAAGAAAATGAGGTAAAAGAATGGAGGAAAAGGTACGATGGAAAGAGTAAAAAATGCTGCTGTGGCCTATTTAGAGGAATAAGAATAAAGTATGTTAAGAAAGTCAATAGAAGTGGAAAGCTTGCAACACTGGATCCTGAACTTGGGCCAACTAGTACAATTTCTGTTCACTTCTAGATAAAGGTGGGGAATAAAATGGGGAAAAAGTAGTTTGTGGGAGTTCAGGTAACTTTTCCGCATAGTTTATAAGTTTACTTAAACCTCAGCACAGTCTTTTAAGGTCTGCAATTGTTGCAAACTTTGCCCCTGTTGGCAGAATGCTGACCACTTCCTCTTCCATGTACTCTTGTTGCTCGTTTGGGAGGTGGAACTAGGAAAAAATCACAAAAAGGAGAGACACCAAAAAATTGTTAAACATGGAGCCATTTGGAGAACTTTTTTCATTTATATGTATTTATGTTAAGACTGTATGTATGTGAATATAATGGTTTACATGTAATTACAGCTTGCTTCCTAGTGTTACCAGCACTTGTGGCCAGCCATGCCCCACGGATAGAATTGGCACATGCTCTCCCTGAGCACACCACTGGTGGATGTGATTATGGGACAGGGTAACTTCGTTTTAATTGCTTTGTCTAGTGAAGGGCTTCTCAAATGGCTCCAGGTGAAGCATGATTTGGTGTGGCATAACTTGGTAAGAAAGAAATGCAGGCAGCTTTGCTCTAAGCAGATCTTATAGGAAAGTTTTGAGTAGTTGTATAAACCCATTGATTAGCATACATAGTAATTTTCTTCCAGTTTATACCATCTTGTGGTGAAGCATGTATTTAAAAATGCTCCCTTTTTTATTACAGTCTTCTTGTCCATGTTTTGGAATTTCAAAGTGAGGCCCTTCTGGACCAAAATAACTTTCATAAACATAGTTTTTCAAAGTGTGAATGCTTTCAAGAGGCCAGCATCTTATTAGTTAAGGAAAGGTAACATCTGGAGGCAGTAATCTCCTGTATCCTCTGTGAGATTTCTTTACCTGGTTATGTAAGTGGTGCGTGTATTTGCATTAATGCTTAATACCTTAAAAGTGCTCCATTTAGGAAGTGTGAAATATTAACTTGTACACACTATCTTCTTTTGGGCATCTGCACTTTAGTATTCAAATGCGGTCAGATCAGAGGTGTCTACATATGAAAACAGAATGAACGAAAGTTGAATGCTTGGCCTCATTTCTCGTGTTTCCTGATTTGAAGGGAGAGCCCTTCACATTAAAGAAGATTGGCAAAGGAAAAAGAGATTGTTTAAAAACAAAGACATGTTTGTTACAACAGCAACACAAGATTTATGTAAAAAAAAAAAAAAAAAAAAATTTTCTGCCTCTTTCTTGACTGCTTGACACTTGAACCAGACATGACCAGGGAAGTGTGATCTTTTGGATACCAAGTAGAGACTATCAAAATTTATACTTTGCTGCACTTACACCATTGGTGGAGCTATGTTTATGTTAGGATTGAGTAGTAGTGCTCAGAAAGTAGCGTTCTGGTGGCTTAGAGTGTCCTCTTCATAGTGATGAACTGCAGTCATTCATTTTTTTTATTTCCTTTTCATGCTGCTTTAAAAGACTTTTGTTGTTGCATTTGGCTTTAAGATGAAAAGCCAGTTTACAAAGTTTGATTAGGTGCCTGTTATGTTCCAGACACAAGTACGCCCTGAAATACGCAGCTTAATATATGCAGACTCTCTAGGCTTCCCAGACACATGTTACTCTGTATGTTGATGTAAGGATTTTCATTGTTTTCTAAAGCTGCTGGCCAGCTTAAGCTTTTTGTTGGTTTTCTTGAGCTTAAGCTGTTTTATCATTTTGCATCATCTTCAGTAGTCAAGCAAGCTGAAGAATCAGTGAGGAGGTGACTCTCTTGACAAGGAGCTAAGGGGCATATTTTAGAGTCTGCAGTCATGATTTGAGTACAACTGTTTAATTAGCTGTACAGGCATGCATGTTGCAAGTATGTGCCTACTGCTGTGAACTTATTGCATGTGCTTGGTAAGCAACTTCTAAATGCTTCTTATTGTAGTGTTTTAAAAATTGCTTTTGATTCAGGAAAGACCCTAGTTTGTGCAGTCTCTGCCAACATTTGTTTTCTTAATTTGAGCCTTTTGATGCTTGCCTCCTCTAAAAAAATAAAAAGTGTGTTAATTTTGGGTGGGAGAAATCTTTCTCCTCTGTTTCTCTCTCCACCCCCTCTCCACCCCCGGTCACAGAAGAAACTCTAACCAAACTTTTCAGTGAATTCACCTTTGGAACTGAAAGTTTCCATCCTCAAACAATCCACTTTGGTGACAGATTAAGAAAAGTGTGGATTTGGAAGACTGACTTGGAATTACAGAAATTATTCTGTTCCTTTTTATACACTGATGGATCAATTCTTCTGAAAGTCTGTAGTTCATGGAGAAGGATCTATTTTAAAGGCTGTGATTTATTTATTTATTTCCTGCAGAGACTACCCTTGAAGATTTATAGACTTTTATCATTTGGGCCTGGCTATATGGTGGCAGTTGCAATTAAGCCCTGATAGGTTCTACCTAAATAATAATAATAGTAGTAGTGATAATAATAACAGCAACAACAACATTTGTACCTCATAGAAAAAATGTCAATATTATATATGTATGTAGTGTGCCAGTTGTGCACACTAGTGCTCTCTGTTCGTTCTCCACTGAAGTTTTACCTGTCCTTGCTGGTTTTGGAGGTAAGGATAGAGATTAGGATACTCAATGTAGCAGTTGCCCTTTTTTCAGGCAGATTGGCATTTCTCCTAAGGCAGCATCTAAAGCCCACAGATGGTGTGTACTCTGTAACAGGAATATGTGTTGGTTTCCAGTCCAGTATTGTATTTTACAAGGGTTCAGCATACTTTCCCATACCTGTTTTGTATTTGTTTAGAAGCCCTTTAGAACAGATACTGTCTTGCATTCTCTGATGATAAAGGGGAGATGAACACTTTGCTGTCTGGATGCCAAGCTGGCAGACATTCTGAATGACGTGTAGCAAGGCTGGGAGCTGAGAAATGAACCTGTGAAACAGAGCCAGGCAATCCTTTTGAGTTCAGTACATAACAGGAGCCAAGGGCTAGAGACCTCATTTTACTCAGAGGCAAGGTATCCCCAGTCTGCTAGCTGGCAGTGTTTTGCCTGTTTAAAAGATAATATCTTTTGCATCCCAAAGCTGCGTCTGAGGAAAAGACATTGTAGAGTAGTTAAAGCGAAAAAATTCTCAAGGTGTGATCTTATTTGTCTTTTGCTATTTGAGAAAGCTGTGTTGCCAGAGCTCCTCCTTCCCCACCACATTTATAACTTTCAGTGATCTCTTTGTAGGTTTTGATACTGGGAATTTAGAGAGATTTTTCTATAGTGAAATATCAGGGTTGCAGTGGCACATTGGGATAAATTTCTCAACCATATGTATTTTATGTTTATTCAGTTGCCTCTGGGAGCTAAGTCTCCCCAAATAACAGAAATCAGAGAAAGAGATTGTGTCTCCTTTTGTCCACCCCTCTTGTCATCTTCAGACAACCGTGAGATGATTCAGAAGATTTGAAATCTTTCAGACAGCTTTAGTAGTAAGCACAGATCCCTGATGTGGAACAGTCAGCGAATATGTTTGCGCATGTGTGTATGTGTGATGTATGCAGTACGATTAAATTAAAGTTACGTAGAGGTGAAACCAGGAAAATCGTTATCTATTTTTTAAGACTAGGCAGGTGTTTGTTTCCAGAGCTTGGATAGGAGTGTGTGTGGAGTTTAGAGACACTCCAACTGTGCAGGTAATATGGGAAGAAATTGCCATCCGTGTCAGTAAGAGGTCTGAAGTGTTCTGAAAGAGTTAAGCTCTAATTAGCTCACTCATAAGGTATTTAATAACCTTATTAAACTCAACTGCTGGTTCACTTTTTTTTCTTCTTCTTCTTATGGTGAATAAAGTTTCTTGAAGAGCTGAGCCTCTGCTTCTCAGATCAGAGGCTCACATGTTGAAGCTGGCAGTGCTAGAGGCTAGTTCCTATCTGTGTGACAGCATTTTTAATTTAACAGGACCGGCTTTGATGTGCTTGAATATTTATAGGAAGCTTCAGATCACTCCACTATGTATCCTTTTTAACTGGAGCAGAAGTTCCTCCTCATACAACAAACTTTCATTCCCTCTGTTTACTCTTGGGTCCCTTTAGGATTTGCAGTCATCTGAGTGGTTTTATGTTACAAAAATACTGTTTATGTGGGGGAGGAGCCACTTGATTTCCCTTCTAGTTTCTGCAGTTTGGGGGTAGTCCAGTTACTGCCTCTTAGCTCCTTGTTTGAGCCTAAGTACAAATACTTGTTGTGGAAGAGATGGATGTAGTAAAATAGAACTTAAGCAAAACGTGGTTACTGTGCAGCCTTCTCCCAGTGTCTCTGTGAACACTCGTGCGGACTGGAGATCTGCTGGAGTCGGAGTCATCGTGAGCCCTCTCAGGAAGACACAGAAGTGTCTCTCAGATACCCCAGAGAAAGAGCTTTCACATCAATTTGTGGTTTGTGGTTTAAAGAGGAACTGAAAATTTGAGGTTAGGCTCTCAGTGGGAGCTGATCAGAAATTATGGAAAAAAAGTTTTAGTTGGAATTTACCAATTTTTAAACATGAACTGTTCCACTCAGATGGTTTGACTTACATGAAACTCTGATCAAACTCAGGCAGGAATCTTGAAAAAGATACCCAGTGGATCAGCTATCAGCTCAGTTTTTGACTTCTCAGCTTTTTTTGCCTCAGCAGCTTGCCAGACATACTGTCTGATTCTGAGGCCTTCCAGCACCCGTGCAGCCCAGGAGGTGGGCTTTGTTAAAGCTGGCACTGTAGGTCCTCTCAAAAACAGAAATGTGGTTTTTTTTTTTTTGACACTTTTACTAGTTTGGGTGTCTTAGAAAGGCCTGTTTGTGGTTTGCCTTGATTATGCCAGAGGAGGAAGTGTATATGTTATATGAAAGTGTTTCCTCTGATTAGCTTTTGCAGTAAACTTCTGTTTTCCTCCTTCTTCTGCTATGTTTCCATTCTACTTTATCCTCTCAACTTTCTGTTGTGGATCTAATGTGGACTGCCTTATCACTAATACTTCATCCCAGAGAAAACTTTGTCATGGTCAACTGAGACTTAGAATCATAGAATAGAATCACAGAATCATAGAATATCTCAAGTAGGAAGGGAAAGCAAAGCTATATTAGTTTGTTTTTTTTTCCTGGAACTTTTCCGTGTGGATGCCAATAGTTGAGGCAGATTTCTATATTTTGCTCTGCTGTGCCTTGTTTTTGTTGTAAATTTCAGTATGTTTCATGTCATATGATGATCTCCTAATTAGAATTTTCTTCTCATATGCTTAACTGGGAGCTCAGTTATTTAAGTGGCAGGTTTTTCATGTAAAAATTCTGTCTTTCAGTGATACTAACTTGTTTTAATGCATGGCCTACAGTGGAAAAGGTTTCTGAATTTAGACATTCCTGCTATAGATGCTCTTCCTTGTTGGTACAGCCTATTCTAGTTCAGCTAGTGAAATACATTACATCACTGCCTACATAGCTAAACAGTGACAAGAAGCAACCACAGGAGAAGAGTGCTTGATTATCCACACTGCCCGTATGTCTATTTGATGCAAATAGTTTGCTCAAAGAGTAGTGCTGCTCTAGGGAAAATCTGCTGGGAAATAAGGGCCTGTAACTTACTAATGTAGAGTTTCTAAAATATACCAATAAACAGAACTTTGCTAACATACAAAACTAGGCAAAGATCTTGGTACTACTTCTTCTATAAGAAAAAAAAATCTGCCTATGGCATCTAAATATTACTTTTTCATAGTTAATTTTAAGGGAAGAGCTATTTAGAAAGTGAAGCAGCTGTGCATTGTCTGCAGGAAGTCAATGTACTTTGTATGCAATCTACTAATGCTAATGCAAAGTCCTTGTCTAAGTTGTGTGGCTGCTGCAATACAATTTCAGTGCTTGCATCTAGGTGTGGATGGATGGGATTGTCACTTCATTTTTCTGCAACATCCCTGTGAGACAGGAAAATTTCGGAAGTATCAAAATATTCAATGCTTCTGTCTCTGGGAAGGATTTATCCAAAGATCACAGTTTAGTTTTATTGTGGTTTTTGTAATGCTTTGATAAAGCTGTAATAAAAAGCCGGTCTTAATGATCTATGGTTGTGCTTTACTGACTTTTCCTCCCTCCCGCCTCTAGCATATGGCACTATTGCAGTCAAAAAGAATTATAGAATCCAAAAGAAACAAAATACAAACTGTGTATGGCACACGTGTGAGATTTTTATCCAGCTCTGCAACATTTTCCTGAGAAAATAGAAAAATCCCCGAGTATATATATATATATAATTTTTTTTTTTTTGAGGCTTACAGTTCATATAGAATTTACATATTACTTTGAATCTAGATTCAGTAACTTCTTAAAACATTTTGGGATGTTTGCACAACCTAGATAGAAAGTATTCTTTTATCAGCAAAAGCACTTACTAAGATTAAAGAGCCAGCTCTAAACTTTTGTCGCTTAGGAATGAGCAGTAGTGCCAAGGTTGTGGGTCAACAGGTACTTGATTGCAACCTGAAGTTTTAACTTTCAAATATCTTAGTCAACAGAATGTGCATTGTAATTTGAAAACTAGTATGCCTCTTTAAGGCTGTGAGTAGAACTTCTTTTGAAAAAAGTTCCTCAGGAATTTTTGAAGTATGCCCCTTTCCTTTCCAAATAACGAAGTACCAAAATTTCAGTTAAAAGCATAGTAGCAGAAGACGGGCATTTTGCTCCTTGTCACTTCTCAACGTGGAAGTTAATAACAGTCAGTATCTAATACTAAGATGAAACTGCAAGTCAAATAAAAAAAAATCTTTCTGATTTTTAGCTTTGTAGAGCAAGATTTTTAATTTCTATCATTTCTTAACTGATCTTAAACCAGCAGCAGTAATCAGGCCTAGTGGCTGCCCTTGACGTGTCTGTGCACTTAACTGCTTATGTTTTGCAAGCTTTCTTTTGAACAGACTGCTGCAGTATGACCACCTAAACAAAAGAGGTCGAGCTGCTGTGCACTCAGTTGCCATCCAAGAACTGAGAGGTTAGCACATTATACGTTCACTCTTCCCCTTTCCTAACTGTAAAGTAAAACGTCAGCCTGAAGCCACCACATTTTCTTTTCTAGTGTTTATTTGGTTACTTGAGCTCACATCTCTGGAAACGGCTTTGGGAGTATAAAACCTGGTTTTGTAGTAGTAACTCTGATTACACTGATACCTCTTTTGCAAATGAGTGAACTCCTCTTCATAGAGCTTGCTTCCTCTGCATGCGATCATGTGTCACAGCCAGTGTCATTGTTAATGTTCTGTAACTGAGGCAGATGTCTCCTCATCCTTGTTCAAGGGCCTGCTGATCCCTCCTTGCTGCTGAGCAATCTTGCCTGACGTCATCAAGACCAGAGGAAAAGTTGCTAAGAGGGCCCAAATGCTCTGAGGGCTTCTGACACGTGATACCGCATGATACAAAGGAGGGGAGAAGGAATGGGCTTCTCTGTGTAAAAAGTCTGCTTTTCATTGCTCTTTTCCTGCCCTTTTCAAAAGTGATTTGGAATAGTATCAAGTGTTCGAGGGCTGGATGGGCTTAAATAAACTCTTACACTGACAGGATGTTCTGTAGAGGAGTGTTGTGATAGTGACCACAGTGTCTCAAGGTGCAGCTTTCATGGTAAAGAAGTTGTCGGGGAAGAATCATTACTGTGCTGGTAGCAGAGACCTTGATCCTGTCAGCATCCATACTTAATTATTGGCACAAATGAGAACTTTGTGTTCTTATTGTGTAATTGTTCCTCCAGTTTCCAAATCTGCTTCTTTTGTGAATATATTTTTCAGTGATGCTTCATGGTCTGAAGTCATTGATAAACATATATGCATACAGTAGCTGGAGCCATTGTGGCTGAGCCATTGAGTCTACAGCTTTATAGTCGTCTTCTCAGGTTACTCAAATGCTTGTAACCTTATGTGAACTAAACAGTATGTGCTGGGCTTGACAAATGTTGCTCTACCTTATATTTAGAGGAGATATGGACTTTGGAAAATTCTTCTACTTTGGAAGCGGTTACTTCTATCTGATGAAGGATATTGAGCGTCTCCTACAATTAGAGAAAAAATTGTTTGGAAAGCATAAAGTTTAATACAGAAAGCATTTTCTTTTCTTTTTTTTTTTTTGCTGGAATTTAAACTTATTAACCTTAAAATGTTTTAAAGCATGATTGTATGAGGCTTTTGACTTCTGTGATAGAAATGTGTGTTTTCTGACCCAGTGCATTTGGTTAGCTCTGCTTAGACTATTTACTTCATATTCAGCGTGATTCTTCATTTCTACAGGTTTATTTTCACATAACATTATCTTGCCATCATCATGCGCAGATCAAAAGGTTATCAAACACTGGGTTGGCAGGGACCTTACAGACCACCCAGTTCCAACCCCCTGCCATGGGCAGGGGCACCTCTCAGTAGATCAGGCTGCTCAAAGCTCCATCCAGCCTGGCCTTGAGCATTTCCAGGGAGGGGACATCCACAGCTTCCCTGGGCAACTTGATCCAGTGCCTTGCCACCCGAGGTTATAGTTGGTCTCTTTGAATTGGCATGGGCGAAACTAGGGAAGTGTTTGCTCCCTGTGTAAGCAATATGACACACTGTTGCTGATAAGGATATTGCTAGTGAATAACCTCCTAGATAAAGATCTTTTCTGGATTAGGTTGCACTGCCTGGAAAGCTGAAGTATATATTTTAGCAGTTGTACTATCCAAGTGCTGCTGAGTCTTGAAATCTAGTCATTATAAATGTATGCCAGATAAAATACACACTACATTCTTCAAAACAAAATACATAAACTGATGCAGCATATACCGGAGATTAATGCTAATCATAGTCTTAAGAAGAGACAATTCTGACATAGATTAGGACTAGCTGGTCAGTTAGGAAAGGTTGAGAGAAGTAGTAGAAGTCCTGAATATCTGTCAAGGAAAGGTTGTGGGGAAGGGAACTTCACTTTTTTATAGCATTCTTGCCAGAAAAGAAATAATAAGACGCTCATCAGAATAGAGAGAAGATGAACAATCATTAGAAGAGAGAGGTCTTAAAGCAGTTACTGGATGTATAACAAACTGTAAAAACTGAACAGCTGGAGAATACCGTGTAGCACTTTTTCTGCCTTCAGAGGCATGGTAGTTACGACCGCGCTGTTCTAAGCAATGGCTTATGCCCTGTATGATAGAGGAATTTAATCTTTGTATCAGCACGATAATGTGGCATATCCATGCTCAAAAGTAGTTCTCCATTTCTCAGCACAGAACAGCATTTCTTAGTTTGAAAGAGAATCTAAAAGTGAATTCACAGGTTTTTTGCAGTTTGTGCAAAACACCAAACTGTATGTCAGGGAGGAGGGGATGGTTTTATTTACATACGCAAAATTAGACCGATGCTAGAAGAATATAGTAAATTAAGAATAAAAACTATTTAGAAATACAATCACTTATATTTGCATAAAAATGTAGTTATTTTTTAAAACAAGTGCAGGCATTTTCACTGTTTCTCCTGGTCAACATCTTAGTTCTTAAGAGGACCTATATAAGCATATAGTCGTTTTGAAACAATTAGGAATGGGCCATTTGATTGGATACCAGCATTTCTTGGGTGCCTGTAATTTTTTTTTACTGACCATTTGGAAACCTGTCAGCAAAGTGTCCTTGCAGAAGCTGAGGGATGACTTTCAACAGTGAACTAGGTGAATTACTGGAAGATGAACAAAAGGGGTTAGAACAGAACATATGCTCTCCTTTGTTACAGGTGAGCATGTACTGACTATCTGAAGTGCTAGGAAGGATAGCTTTTAAACAATACATTTTTTTAGGAAAATATTTGTAATAATGTCTTCTGATGTTGGCTTGTTCCTGTCTCGTATTAGCTGGTAGGGAATTGTATCTCTGATGTTAAGACGCTAGGATCATATTTCTATTACTGAGGCAGGTAGTGGGTGAATAAACTTCATTCAAGCTATATGAAACTTGGCAGCTAATCCTGGCAAAGCAGCAATGCTCCCCTGCTGTCCTCCAGAGATCCAGATTGCTTTTCCAAGCCTCCTTTCTTGTTCTCTGGGTGGAAGTGTCTGGCACTTCCTTGGGGAGGTAGAGAAACAGCTTTCTGAAGAGCGACTCCTTCACTGATTATAGGCTGGGATATATCGTTTCTGGGGCTGGAAGCATGGTTGCAAGAGTCCTGATGGATAAAATTTGAAAAGAAAGGGAAACTGATAAAACTGATAATTGTATAGGATGCTGAGGAAAGGGAGATGGGAAGCTTGTAGTAGTGATTAGTATACGGGGAAGAAGAAATCAGATGTGGTCTTCTGCATTACAGCTGTGCCATGGTTTGTTCTTTTGAGCGATGTTTGGTCCTCTGTGAGTCATGCTCAGATAAGAGATGGGGCTGTTGCTGTTCTTGAAAAGCTATCTAAACTTGCATGCACTGTTTCTGAAACAGCTTCTACACGGGGCAGCAAACACTTGGTATGTCCTCAAACCTGTCTCAATTTTTCCCCTTCTCAAGGGGTTATTAGAGTGTGTCTAAGTGAAAAAACAGCACGTCTGGTATGACAGCAGTATGCAGAACTAAATCCTGTCATATGAGTGAAGAACATAATTCCCTAAATAAAGTTTCTGCCCATATGTACGTGGTGCATTGTTTGTTTAGATTGCGGGAGCATTGTAACCTTAGGTTTCTTGTGATTGTGACATGGTGTGAAAATAAAGCTTATATTAATGAATCAAAACCAAACCCTTCCAAATGATTTATCTTACCATCTGCACTGGCATGCAAAACTGGAGAAGATGGAAACTTGGAGTATTCAAGAAATTTGCTTCTAAACATGTACTTTAGAATGCACTATACGAAGGAAAAAGCCCATGTCAGAGGTGTTTCTTGAACAGGTCCATGATGGAGGTCTTTGACCTAATTTAAATAGGACTCTTAACGTTTTCCAATTAGTAGTTACTATGGTGTGTGGGGGAATGTTCTGATGGAGTGGTCCAGTGTCCAGCTTTGCAGAGAGTGAATAAATAGTGGGTGCCTGCCTTTTTTCTTCCTTTGGAGCTACAGCACTGTGTGTTGCATCAAATTTATGTAGAAGATCTGAAATAAGATTTGCTTCTGCCGTGAGATGACAGTTTCTATATGCTTCCCCTGTGTGAGTAAGCAGGCAGCATATATGCCTTATTTCTTCAGTGCTGACAGTCTTCAATATACATGTGGATATTTTTGTATAGAACATTCTGTTTACTTGAGAGACTCTAAGCTGTAACTCAAATTCTTGACACTAAGGTGTGTTAGAGCAGGCAGCAGTATGTTTGGGGGACAGTTTCAAGGAGTCAGATGTCTTACACTTCATTTAAATTTGTGGTTCTGTAGAAGGATATTTGCAAGTGTTTCCTGTGAACAGTGGAGTAGAAAACAGGAAAAAATGATGATAAACCTCTAACTAATTTAGAATTCATCTCCACATAATTGATCTTTGTTTGCGAGGAGAAAGAATGAAGCTTTGGTTTGTTTTGAAATCTGATGCTTTTAATCTCACACAGGAAGCGCATGATACAAGCTAGTTGCCCTCATTATATCTTGACACAGATGTGTAGTGAAAGGGAATTGAGGATTGGGAGCATTTCTTACATGCGATGCTTCTTAAGTGGCATTTTTAGTGTAATGTCTTATCTTGAGTCCTTTTCGATGAAGTAGATCTAAAAGGACATTAAAGGGAAATGCCACGGTGTTCTAGAATCTTGGCATTCTTAGCCCAACCCTGTTTTGCGTGTCATGTGCAGTATAATCACTGGTGGCTGAGTCATGGTTATCCTACGTGAGGATTTTATAGGTGGGACTATTTCTGTCATGTTCCAATATTTCACAAGTAAGTTACATTCCAGATGGGTTGCAGACAGAGAAACTAGGGTTGGTATTTCTTGTATCAAGAGACATACCTTTCTTGATTAAGGCTAATTAGTGCTGCTTTGGAAATCAGTTCTGTGCCCTTCATAAAGGTTTAAAGTCAAAGTGAGGGATTTGACAAAGAGAATTAAAGTTCAGATAAAGCAGATCCAAAAGTTAGCTATTTGGACATTAATGTCTCAAACAGCAGGATTTATTTTTTTTGCTCGTGTTGCATAAAGAAGGGATCTCCTGCATAAATAGTTGCATCAGTGTACTAGTCCGTTAGCATAATAGACTTCTGCCCTCCAGTATTTTTGTAGTACATATCATAGAATCGTGTGCTGAAAGTTTGTCATCAACTTTCATTTTATTGCAAATCTTGTAATATGAAGTGTTTGGCTGCCCCCTTCCCCAACCTATTTGCCCAAACAGAGGTTCTGAAACTGTAATATGAGATTTTCAGCTGCTGCTTGGATTGAGGACATTTCTAGAACTAAATTGTTGGCAAACTCAGAGCTTCATTTTCCCACAATTAAATATTGAAACAACCTTTTAACTTTCAAGATATGGTCTAATGGCTTTTTTGGGCTCGACTCATCTGCTTGCTTAAGTAACCTGTGCAAAACAGTCTGTATTGCTTTTTTTTGCACCCATAATAATTAATCCATTCATAAAGACTGCCTGTGTAAACTTAATACTGCTTCCAGGTAATGGTGGTCTCTTGTTACTTTATCAAATATTTTAGATTCTGTCCTGTCTGCCAATTCTGCACTGGTAAGGCTTGGAGCATAAGAATCTGTCTTCGGCACCCTGTTTGACTTTCAGCCTCAGACATTACTGCATGACATCTAAATTCCCTGTGACTTACTTTCTTTTGTAACTCTCAGTCCTAGCACCAAAGTGTCTGAAGCAGCAAAGACTATGTTTTCATGGTACTGCTTAATTGAGTTGTCTCTGTTTTTTCTGTACAGAAAGCGCTGTAGTGGTTTCCCCAGAGCTGTCCCGGTAGTCTGTAGAAGAAAGAATTAGAATTTTAGGGTCTCCTAACTGTCAAGTTTGTGCTGCCTCTTCAGACTCTGCCAGTGAGTGAGTGGTGCAGCTTTTGTAAACTTCTACCAGTAGTTGTGAAGTAATCTGGAAACTGGAACATTAAATATTTTGAGTTGGGATTCAAAAACTTGAATGTCATGGAACTGGCTGATACCTCCTTGTGGTCCAGTGTGAGTTACTTACCCACCTTTTGTAAAGAAGGTCTGTGAAGAAGTTACTTAGACAGCCATGTGATCCAGATGTACTAGGAATACTCTTTAACAAATTTCATGTTTGCATAGAATTGTTTGACATGTAACTTTCCAATCTTTAGTCAAATAAGGAGGAGTTCTTACAGGCAGAAACATCTGTAAATTTGTAACCCTTATTTCTTTTGTCTGTCCATCTTGCATACTCAGATAGGTGTTGTAGAAAAATATCAATATGAAATTAAGACCTTTATCATAGTGAATGTTCACAGAGGGTCAGAATTGTATGGGTTATCTTCAGTTCTGACTGTTCTTAACTTTGAAACCATGATTTTTTCTTCGTAGTAAAATCCATTTTGATACAGATCTAGAAACTATTTTGTAATGAAGTCTCTTGCATCTCAGTAGACTGTACGCTAAATCTGTGGACAACTAAAAGAAAAAAAACAAACAGAAAACTAATTAACTTTGAATACGAAATGTTATTCGTGAACTGGCCAAAAGATTATTTTTGAAAAGTTTCTGAAGAAAAATGTGAATTTCTCTTCTTTGTGTTTCTTCTTGTAACTGAACACTATGAAAGGTGTTGTTCTGTTCTTGGAACTGAATTTCTCGTTTTTCTGAAGCTATGCTTTTCTGACCCATTTACAAAGAAAAAATTTATGTAGGTCTTTTGACAAATTTAACTCCCCAGCCCCCTTTGTGTGCGGGAGCTATGTTGGATATTGGAGATTAGACATAAGATTGTTATAAATAAATTTGCAATTTTTAAGCAAATATTTGTCTCTTACTGTATATATATACTTTAGAGTGACAAATACAAAGATGAGAAATACAAAACTGGCAATTTAGGAACAATTCATATGTGTACTGTTTTGGATTTAGGAATTTCAATTGATGTATTCACAGCTGAAGTTTGAAGGCTAGTGTGTTTATAATAGACTTTGTCACTGCATTTGTCTATACCTAAGAATTCAGTATGAGACTCCTTTCTTGCTAGACCAGTGGAAGTATTCGGAGAGCAGTCTTCCCATTCCCTTCCCTGCTCCCCCACTTAAAAGTCATTCTCTAAGCATCAAGAGTAATGGAGCTGTGACTTCTGCTCTTTATCAAATACAAGTCTTTGGTGCAAGTGTATTTGCAGAGAAGGGGTGTTTTTGAGCCTGACTGAGGCATGCTGGGTCTGGACTCTTTCTGCAGCTGGGGCCTGTGTCTCTGCTAATGGGGTTGCATGATGCATCTTCTGCACCAGGAGTGCATTGAAGGGCTTTTGCAGCACGGTGGGGATGATCTTGACTGTTTTTCTTGTTTTCCTGATTAGATGAAGTTTAAAGGCAAATCCATAAAACCGTTTGCTAGACTTAGGTAGTTGATTTCATATTTTGGGGATGGAAGGATGGTGTGTTCCCCGAAATATTATGTCATACAATAAATAAAACTGAACATCTGTCTAGCCAGGGCATTTTCTGACATTTACCTAACAATGCGATTGATTGGGGAAGGTATTATGGCACTTACACATTCTGGAGGAGAATGTTATTACTGAGGACTTATTTGACTTTTTGCTGCACAGCACCTGTTGGTGGATAGATAAAAGTGCCAGAAGGAAAGAGAAATGGGAGGGCAGAACCTATGCAGAGTGAAAAATGCATATAGCACAACATGAATCCTTCTCCTGAAGGCCTTTGCATACAGATGATTTGCCAAGAAGCAATGAAGCTGACTTCTCACCAATGGTTGAAAGAGTTCCACCCAGGTAAGTCCCCAAGAAGTATTTGGGTCGCCTTTAGCATTTTTATTACAGATGCAAGCAGTTTTACCTTAAAGCAGCTAATACAGAAACAAAATCCCTAGACTGTGATGTGTTAACTGTTATCAAAAAAATCACTATAGTTGGGCTCACTGAATTAATGTAACTTCACCTAAGCTTAGCCACATCATATTCAGTTTGTAACTGAATGTGTTATTCCCAACAGGCTGCTTTTCAAGAGTCCTTAAGGCAATGGCCATATCATATTATAGAAACGTACTTGTGATAGCTTTTTGTTTTGGTAAACTTACATAGATCACGTCTGACTCATAATTTTTCTAGTGAAAACAGAGACATAAAGGGCAAATCCTGAGACAGTCAAGAATTTTTGGAGTTCATCTCAGGGGAGGAGACAGAAAGCACATAGATACACAAAAAGGTTAAGTGGATTCTAATGTCAAACCTATAGCCAGACCCGTGCTTAGCATTTCAGTTGATTAAACTGAAATATGCCTAACTATATGATGAAATGGGGATTTTTGATGAAAAAGGTGCCATGCAGAATAAACTGTTCAGTTGACAGCCAGTGAATGCACACCTGGAGTACAAAGCGATAGCTATTCAGAAAGGGATGTTGCTGTCAGAAACCCTGTAATTCTGTACATCTGTAAGGAAGAAGAATTGCAGTGTCCCACTTGCAGACACTCCACAGTGAAAAGGAGAGAGACAAAAAATGGCTGCATCAGGTGTATTTACCTCTGTGCTGTTACTTTTGGAATAAAAGGAAGTCGAAGAGGCTCTGACACAAACTGAGAGCAAGTCCTTAGGTTTGATTATCAGGATAAGTTGTCTGTTTTCTAGCTTCCCTTTCGTGTTCTTGCTTGCTCCTTTTTACAGTGTCTGCTTCATCTGTTCAGTTGTAAATTATGACAAAGAGATTGCGGCAGCTTCTGGATTTAGACCCTGAGGTTGAATGTATGAAAGCCAACACGAATGATGTTCTGTGGGCTGTTGTAGCAGCTTTCACAAAATAACTGCAATCAGACTGAAGTGTTCTCTTTTCTTTCAGGTCATAAAATGAGTTAGAGAGGTATCTGCTCAACATTCTGCTTGGGAAGCAGGAGAGATGGGGTTGTTGCTCAGAGTTAAGTGCTCCGCAGCAATTATCTCTGCTTGTACCTCTAGAGCGTGGGAAGGAGATTGATAACCCACGGGGAAGGGAGTCTGAAGATATCCTCTGAACTCACAAGACATGAGGACCCCTGCAGAGCACAGTACCGGAGCACCGATCTCCCTACAGCAACTCCCTGAACTAGATGCTGAAGTGTTACTGGAGACTAGTTCAGTACCCACAGAAATTGGAAGAGGCAGCTTATGGGCTGAAATGTTTTAAGATTCTATCTAATAGTTTTAGGAACAGATCTCCAGACTGTGCTGCCATTCGGAAAATGCAGGTCTGGGTCAAAGGCTATACTTCATTCCTTAGCACACCCAAGGTGTGTGCAGTTAACACACACACACACACACACCCCTTGGTGTTTTATTGCTTATGCTTTCCACACATGCATCCCTGCTAGTGATCATTCTGTCCTGCTCTTAGAGCTTGGGGACTATATTCCATGGAGGAGAGGCTGCTGAAAAGAAAGGGGAGGAAGGGAGAAATTTTTATACCACCAGACAGAAGGCAATGTGGGAAGCTAACTGGCATGCAATTATTTACCACTACAAGTTCTGAACCCTTATTATTAAAATTATTCATAACATATTCTGAGTAAATAGTATTCCATCTGGATGATGAAAAGAAACATGCTGTGCTCTAACCACTTCTCCATCTCTTTCCTGGAGGTAGTGCAGACTCCGCAGTGCACCACTAGGGCTTGTGCTGCAGTACATGGTGTTCATTTCATCCTTTGGAGGAAGGATTTGCCTCCTTTATGTATCTGCAGCACAATCCCAATGAACTCATTTGCTGTGCTATAGATACGGGACAACAACTGGCATAACAAGGAGTTATAGCTAGGGGTTGACTTGGATGCATTTAATTCTAAATGTTGTATCAGAGATGCCATAGCAGCAAGGTGTATGAGAGAAAAAAACATTTCAGAAGTAAAATGACCAAACTCAAACTGCAGAGATATCCTACCCTCTGTTGTACAATGGATGTAGGCTCTGACAGCATATCTACCCAGGTTTTGAGTGTTTTGAGTACAGGTGTGCCTTAGTAAAGAAGACACTGCTTTAGTTTGCCTGTAACATTGTACAAATACAAAAGTCAAACAAGCTCCAGTACAAAAAACAAAGTATAGAATAAAAACATAACAGGAAAAGTGGCATGGGCAGCCTCATCGTAAGCAAGAGTTTTGCATGTGATAGACAACCTCTGTTGTTTAATAACCAAGCAAAGAGAAGTTTGGATCCAGTAAATCCTAATGGGTTTTGCATATTCTGTAATTGAAATATCTGAGTGTATACGCTGATGTCAGACAAAATGAAGTGGCATGTTTGAGATCGAAGTTTACCCATCACCTGTTAACATAAAGATGAGTGCCTTTCTGCGAGTGTGTTGGTGGGTGGGAGGCTAGTTACAAGTGTTTGTATACAAATGACTGTGAACCATCTTGGCCTGAAACAAAATTGAGAACCAAGGGAACACAAGAAGTAGTGGGATGTGGTCCACCCATTATGTGCTCTAAGTGGTGGAGAAATAATTGGAAACAATAGAAACTCAAACTTCAAGAGCAACCCCAAACACAATGACAGACATTTTATTGATCCCATTTTCCATTAAGAATAACATCATTTAGTGTTTTCCTCTACCTTTCCAGTTGCTTCACAGCCTAAAGACACCCAGGCTGCTTTAATATTTTCTGCAAAGAGTTGTTTGAGGTTTCTTTTGTGATGAAGGCTGCCCTCCTGCTTTTCACTACTGTGAGAATGAGTGGGAGGCCAAGGGCGGGGAGGGAGCATTTCGTTTACTGGAGTTTGCACCAAAGTGCTGAATGTCTGTGATCCTTGGAGGGTTTAACTTCAGAAGGTATTTAGGTATTAGGTGTATAGCTGACTGTTTACATTATTGAGAGAAATGGGGTCTTGCAGCCATTTAAGCTAAATCCTGATGTGTTACGGAAAGTATCTGTGTAACTATCGTAAGTTTGTTTTTGAAGTTTCTCTACATTTCTCCTCCCCACCAACAAAAGAGGGAGGGGAAATGGGAAGATAGCTATTGGTATGTCACTTTGCAGTTAAGTCATTAACACAACAAACTTAATTTTAAGGCTCCTAGTGAAATTTTTTTTCTTGGCACACATCCCTTGTGGAGGGTGTAGCATATTGGTTACTTAAGAGTTAAATCATCTTGCTTTGGAAGCAGCTGGGCAGTTTACACTCCTTGCTGGGCTGTACAAAAATACTTTTCCTTTGAAGTACTGGGAGGAGCGGCTAAGGGTAAAACCTGGAATGGGGTTGCAGCTAGCAGCTTGTAGTGGGCTTAACTGCGACAGGCAGCTGTGCCTGCAACTGCAGTATGAGATGGCAGAGAAGGTCAGGATTTCTTACTCTCTCGCCTTTACAGTCTATGTGTGAAGGCTTTCTTTTTGAAATTCTTTAAATGCTATTCGTGGAAAATTCTTGGATTGGGACAGGTTGCAAGAATATTAGATTAAAAATATCCTTTCCCATAAAGACAGGACAAATATAGGGCTCCTATTGAAAGTTCCTTGGCTGCCTCAGATTTGATCTGGTAGGGAAGTACACATTGCTGGTGTCTGCGATGAGAAAGATTCACCTCCACTGAGTGGAGGGAGGTCAAACTCTTTTGAATGATGTACATGCTAGGAAGAGCTTTCAGAGGTCCTTTTTTTCCCAAATCGCTTGAACCTGCGAAATCTCAGATCTGGTGCCGAGTCTGGGGCATGGTGAATTCTCAGTTCAGCAGTGGAACCACTGACAGGACGATGGGAGTTCTGGCACCTGCCCTGGATGGCTGAAACCAAGTTAGAAGACGTGTTTCTGAGGAAAGCCACTAGATTTATAGTGCTGTACAACAGGAAACTGTCTTCTCTGTTGCATACAGCACGCTACATAACTATGAATGAAATTGCCTGATATGGCTTAAAAACAAATCTTTTCATAGATGAGACCTGATGCAAGCTGAGCTCCAGTGCGCTTGCTGTTTCCTGCCACTGCCAGCAGTGAAACTAGACAAAATGTAGTTGCTCTCTGGTTTTGTAGGGTAATACTTGGCATTCTGGTAATTAGTTCTTGAAAATACTTGTGTGCTTTTTTGGGGAAGGTTTGAATCTGAGAGATACCATTGTTACCATTATACGAAACTGTAGAAAAGAAACTTCCCTTTAGCAATCACTGCCAGTGAAGGGATCATCAAAAGCAGTTTACCCACCAACTAATGGTGACATGAAATGCCTGGCTTTATCTATCTGTTCTGTGCTGGGAAACCTCCTGTCTGCTTTTTACTTCAGGAAAGAACTTTATTTTCCTTGGTTCTCAACCAGCAGTCTGTCAGATTCTAGCCTGCCTTAGGAACTGAAGGNTCCCTGCCCTCATACAAGTGAGTTTGCAAGCTCTGTGTATATACATTGCATACCATCTTAAGGTAATGGTTTGTACCTGTTCCTGCTCAACAGATGATGATAGTGCTATATATCAAATTTCCAAATTTCTGGTTACGTTTCTCTTAACTGCCCTTAATAATCCTATCCTTTCATATTTATTCATTTAAGGATCTGATACTTGGCTGTTAGTAGGGTCTCCAGGTTTATTTGCCTGCTGCTCTTTAGCTTCCTGCGTCTGCCTTTTTTTTCTGAACACAGAAAGCATCAAGAATTGAGTTGCTGAAATAAGTAGGATGTTCATCTAGGTTTTCTGCTGTCTTGTGAGTTATATGGAGAGGTCTGTCCTTGAAATGCTTGCTTACTAATACCTGAAGTACCTCGCTTTCCCATTTAACAATTCCAGTTCCAGGGAAAATGTATGGTAATATAGACCTAAGAATCTCAGAAGAGGTGATCTGGCTTAATCTCAGAGCTGTCACTGAAAATCTTCACTGATAATCTGCACCCAACACATTTATTTTCTAGAAAGGTAAAGGTTAGTGCCATGGCAGAAGTGAAAGTAAAGGGCCCCAAAACAGGATTTTGAGGATTTTTTTTTGTTGTTGTTTTCATTTTGTCAAGCAGCAGCTACCTGTGTTAGATCCCTGGTTGGAAAGGGGAGTTACTTGCCTGGCTTCTTATTTGTTGACTGTGTGGGTGTTTTTATATGGCTTTGGAAGGGCAAGAATTAAAGAAAAACTCCATTCCATTTGCCATGTTGTCGATTTGTGATAATAAACACACTTCATTCTGATGCTGAGGATGTTTCCCACTTCCGTGTTACAAGAGAGGTAAGTTGATGGGCCTTCATATTATTACTAAAGATCCTTAACCAAATGGAGTCTAGAGAAGCAAGAATGTGTGGCCAGTATACAGTGACTTAGCTGTGCATAGCTGAAAGACTGATGCTAAATTGTCACACTCAAGTTTCTAACAGGAGGAAAAATGTAGTCTGTGCAAATGTTGTTACAGTGGCATATGTACATTGACTGTGTGTTTTTACGTGTCTGCCTCTCTGGGGTCACAGGGCGTACATGCTGTTTCTGTGTGCTAACAGAGCTGCTCTTGGGCAGGAATGGGTGCTACTGCATTGCCCAAAACTGTGCAGGCAAAGCAGATATTATCAGTGCTGGCCCTGGGGCATAAAATAGAAAGATCAAAGCACATGGCAGCACCACAGAGAGGCTCTTCAAAGCCTGAGTAAGGCAGGATTGATAGAGAGAATGAGAAAGCTCTTGCTGATGTAATCACAGCCTGCGAGACAGGTTGTGTGTTTTTTTTTTTTTAGTTTAAACAAAGACACAAAGATTGTCCTTGTTTGTTTAGAGAGGTGAAGCGTGTGCCATGGAGGTAAGGCAGGGATACCTGAATATTTAGAAGATTTCCATGGATAGCATGGAGCCCAGGCATTTTGAAATATCTGCAGACTTGAAGTTTTACTTATTTTACTGTGCACAGCTTCCGCATGTGGTATTCTCTCACTTGTGGTGTCCATGTGGGATGAAGTAGGAAAATGGCAACGGAAGGAATGCTTGTTTTCAGACTGCCTTCCTTATTAAAATGGAAACTATTTTGTTTTCTCTTGAGAACTCCAGTTAAAAATTTCTTGGATTTGTTTGAAAAGGAGTACAGGCAAGGTGGAGTCAGAGGGAAAGTGATAAGCCTCGTTCATTGTCAAGAAGCACAGGCTTGTCCAGGCACAAACTATGAATAAGAAGAAACAGTTGTTCCCTGTTCATGTGTGTGGAAAGGAGGAAGGAGAGGTGTGACTTTACTGGAACAGATGTGTAGGGATGGAAGGAGTTTCCAATCTTCTCCTTTACAAACTTCAATTCTCTTTATATGCTGCAGCTGCAGAAGTGCCACAGAGCTGTGTTTCTGAACCTCCATTCTGATTATAAAAGTGAGGGATAGAAAATAGCTATTTCAGAGGGACCCTTGTGAAATTGTGAGCTACAGCACAGTAGTACAGCTTTTCCACCCAAAGGTGTTCTTGTAGATGATGAGAGCTAGTACAGTCTGATATGCAAAACCTCTGTGACCAGGTGGGCATGATACGAAGTCTGAAAGAGTGAGTATTACCAGAGAGGCAATGTATGTTAGTTGATGTAGTTGCATTGATTTTGTACGTTTGAAGCTCAGGCAGAACAAGCTCGCCTGCTTGGATCCTGAGTGAAGTCTCCACGCACATGTCTGCTCTTGGTATAGATTTAGCGTATGTCTGTGTGACAGCCTGAACCAGTCCCCATGGGAGGGAGAGCTGCTCCAGTTAGTCTCTGGAGAGCTGTTAAAATTCCCAAACTGAAAACTAGCTTCACCATTCTGCATTGTTTTGCTTACTGATTGTTTTAGAAGAAAGATCTAATGGGATTATCTCAGTCCCAAAATGTATTGCAAGATGCCAGAAACCACAGTGGTTATTTCTAGCTGGCAAAATCTCCAGCTTTCCTTCCCTCATGGCCATGAGACTATTTACAGTGCAGTTCAGATTAGTACCCAAAATTGCGGCACAGTAAAGTCTGAAAGTCTGTCATGGTGGAAAGGAGGACTGTTGACTTTCATGCTTCATTCCAGGGTTGAAGCTACATTTATAGTCTGCTAAATCAGTTCACTACCTTAATAAGAGGTCCTGGTTCAAAAAGGGATGTACCCCCCTCTTGATTGTGGAGTATCTGAGATGATAATGGCATTCCTATGTTGTCTCATGTGGAAGTCTTTCCATTTTGCTGGTTAGCATCAAAACTTCTTCTCCGCATCCCCTTGAACCTTTCTTCTGCAATACTCTTCCACAGTTGTGTCCGATTTGATGCTTGACACTAGTGAAAGAGCTTCAGTACAATTGAAATACACCGATTTTGGTTTCTAGTTACCAAACCTTCAGGCACCAGGAAATTTGCACATCTTACAGAGCTCTGAGATGGGCTCTGACATGCACTTTTGTTAATGCTGCAGGCACTTTCCCCTCATGATGTGGAGAGGCTAGAGAGAAATTCTGGGATGGGAATCCTAGCAGTTACCATGACTTTCTGGGACCTTACGCATCTGCTTTAAAATACTTCCTTTCTGGGAATCTCAGCCAGATTTGTGGGGGGACAGGCTGTTCCAGTCTGTTGTAGTAGACAGCAGTTGGTAAAGCAGAGGTTTCTCTGCCCAAAGAAGAAGATGCATTGGAGGATTATACCATCGATATGGCATCCTCATGCTTTTGGTTCTAGTCAGCAACAGAATGAAAAAAAAAGAGGTTTTAGCTGATTTTCTGTGTGCTGTACAGAGTTTGGGCTGCTGCTTCTGTCAGTGGTAGCCATGGCCTTTAGATTCATGCAGCCAAGTGAATTAACACAACTGCCATACCAGTTTAACCTAAAAATTAATCTGCTCCAGTGACTTTCTCTGGCAGAATCTAGTGGCAGATACTTAGGAAGGAATATAAGATTAGAGCAAGCGCATGGTGAGAATTCTGCAGTACGTGCTTCCAGGCTCTGCCAGCTTGTGCCTTAGAACTTCCTATTTGCATCAGCAGCCCTTGGTGGCTTTTCCTTCCACAAATTTTTCCGCCCTGTTACTTCGTAGATTGCTTGTCTAAATTTGAGGGAGCAAGGGAAAGATCTGCTTTGGTCTTGAGGGCCTTGTGAGGCTTTTGCGTATTATGACATTGTACTTGTTTTTGGAGGGCTAAGGAGTCAGAGTTGGTGCGTCACAGTGCAGGAGGTCTAGAACAACAGTTTAGTTGGCACCCACTTAAATTGCTCACTAACATGAATGGAAGGAAGCAGAGTAAATCTCCAGAATTGTCTCATTCTCTTACTGTTCAGCATAAGTTCCATAGATCTTTTTTTGAGCTGCAGGGGAAAAAGCGTTGCCAGGAAGTAATTGTTCTTTCTGTCTTTCTAATTCTGTGCAGCAGCTGCATCTTCTTTAGCTGCTCTTAAAGTTCAGAGCTCTTTGTACAAAGGAGTGTTAGTCTGATGTAATATCTTCCTCTGCAAGACATTCCCTGTGAAGCCATTTTTTGTCTCGATGGCCCTATTGTAACCATTGCTATACTTGTGAATGAACAGGAAGCTGATGATGATAGTGAGCAGATGAGTTTGATCTTGAACAAGTTTTACTCCGACTTCAGCTTGAGAGAGTTTATATAGGAACTAAGCTGCACCACTGTGAACTGCAAATTCTGATTTGTTTATTTACATTTTCTTTGTTTAAAGAAACGGGAAAAGATTATTAATCTAGGAGAAAATGTGCTAATTTTTTAAATTGAGCAATGACATTGCATATACAAATCCAGGAACTCTGTCAATCACATATTTTTATTTTTGGAGTAATGAGTTCTGTCATGTTTGATTAGAGGTGATGTTCTGTCATTCATTGTCCTGTTTGTGACAAAACAGATTCACGCACATCCAAGAAATACCAGGGAAGATATTTTATGGCACCTCAGGTAGCAGTGGTCAGCGGAAGGGAAGAGGGAGAACTTCTTCCCCACGGCTCTCCTTCCACCCATGTGTTGTAAAGCATATTACTTTAGGCTGCTGATGAAACATCCTTAAAGCCTGACATGAACAACATTAAATGTTGTGGAGATCTTGGCCTTTCTCTTCTGGATTGACAGAGGACAGAAAGAGGAACTTATCAGCTGAAGTACTAGCGTACATGTATCCACAGTGCACAATATTAAGTTCCAGCATAGCATGCTAGTTTATAAAGTTATTTACTGAAAGGTGATGTGATCTTGCAGAGAAAACTGTTGTTAGTTTGGGAGAATGTGTTAAATGGCGAGCTAAATGGTAGTACTAGGCTGACAGCACTGAAGAATGGTGGGGGTAAGGGGCTGACTCCTTAACATTGAGAAAACTTTACTAACTTATGGCTCCTGGGCCTGAAATTGCTCCCCATTCTGGCAGTAAGAGACAGATTTGAAGTCAGTAATATATTAGTTTAGTACTATAGTAGCTATGGCAGTTTGAGGTGTTCTGAAAAAAAAAGGCGATGCTGTCTTGTGATGATGTTAGGTACTAGCAAGAAGCCAAAATACGGTATAGGATGTTAGAGCCAAATAATCTATCTGAAGATTGACAATAAGTGGTTTTGCCTACCTTTGTCTAACTGACAGAGGCCATATATGGTATGACAGTCACCAAAGCATCCTAACCCCAGCTCTTCTCACATAGCTGTTTTTTTCCTGTGACCTTTTCTTTGGTGCTCTCAATATATATTAGCCTTCTATAGACATATAACCAATCTGTATTCAACGTCCCTGATTAAATGAACTCTTATTTTTATTTTTTAAAAATGAACGCTAACAGTTATTTAAATACTGCAGACAAAATTGGCAGTTCCCTAGCTGAGGAGTACAGAGATGTGTTCATGAGTGTGGTTTTTCTTTTCACAATGCCTAGCCTTTTCTGTTTGTTTTGTTATCAGGCACAGATCCCATTGACCTTGTTTTTATTTTTGCGTAGCTCACGTTTTCTACAGATCCTGCTCTGTGTATGTCTCTGGCTGAATGTGCCATGTAAGGACCTTGGTTAAAGGGATTCTCCCCTACAAGTCACAGCTTTATGTACAGTGGATTCTGTATCAGTGCTGATCTTGGGAAGGATCTTGGTTAATTGCAGTGCAAACCAGAGGCATGCACCAAGAGGAGCAAGGAGGGATCCTAAAAGGCTTCTCAAAGTTGTGGCTAAGATTTCTTTTCCTTCTTAAGGATAAAGTGTATTCTGAAAATATACCTGAAAATACCTCAGTAGAAGCAGCACTGAAAATTTTATGAGAACGTTGGAATTATTAGGAAAGGAGCAGAGAGCAAAACAGAAAACCTCATGGGTACCACTGGCCTCCAAGCACGTGAATATTGCATGCAGTTCAAGTCAGTGCATCCTAAAATTGGAAAAGGAGGCTAGACAAAGGAACACACAAATCAGAAGGTGTGGGTCAACCTCATGGTGTAGTGGAGTGACATCCACCAAAAAAGACTGACTTGTATCAGCTTGGAAAAGAGGGTGTTGGTAAGAGATTTTGAATAAAGTCTGTTGTAGAGACAGTGACTAAGGAACAATTATTGGCTCTTCCTTATAATACAGGGACTTTCAGAGCCTAATAAGTGAAACTCATGAGGCAGCATTAGAGTTAGAAAACAAATGTGTGTTTTTAACACAGTAAGTTGTGTTACTTGTTGTAGAATGGTGTAAAAGCCAAAAGCATGAGCGTCATCCAAAAGGGATTAGGCAAAATTATGGAACATGGATGTGTTGCTTTACTATTAATCACAATATTCTTGTTGAAGTCTCAGCTCTGGAAGTCTTTTAGTCATTGGTAGCCTTAATTAAGAGGCTGTATCAAAAGAAGAATCATTCTGCATTTGTTCTGCTTCTATTCTCTAAATCTATGCAGTTGGCCACTGTTGGAGATAGGGTACTGTGCTGATTGGATTTTTGGTCACACCCTTTATGTCTGCTTTTATGACTTGCCCAACATTGCCTAGGAACTCTGTGGCAGAGCAAGCAATTCAGTCTCTTGGGAAGCATCCAGCTACTTTAACCACAACATCGTATTTTTTTTTCTCATAGAATCTGACCTTATTCACTGCACACTGTCCAATTTTTTAATATGTGATGGAAATATCCTACAGACAGCAGTCATTTGCCCCACACCGCTGCATTCTTGGAGTACAGTTTACGCCATTGATTTCCCAATCAGTGAGGCATACCTCAATGGTGAGGAGTGCCAACAGTAGATACACACACTAAACCCAAGCCAGTAAGCTCTGCTGGACTTACTAGAGTGGGCTGTGTGCCAGTGCTACAGGAGCTGGTTTAAAAAAAAAAAAAGAAAAAGAAGTGAGGTTTGTGTGAAAGAGAGGAAGTGAAGAGGTAGTCTCAAAGAGAGATTAGGCCACACGTTAGTGGCCATGGGAGAAGGAATCCAGCAAGAAATGGGAAAAGAAGGAGGGAAAACTGTCTTTTTATCCCAAAATACAGTACAAGTATCTAAATTAAGGCTAACTGGGTTACCTTAAGTTTTGCACTTACAGTATGGAGCACCTGATGCTCCAGCCTTAGCATTCCTATACAATTTAGATAAAAGTGAACGTTCAGAACAGCAATATCAGAGAAAATTATTTGGACAAAAATCCTAGGTAAATTTTGAAGTTTAGAAAGTTCTGGCACGTCGGTTTCTCCCCCCCGCTTAGGGTTGTTGTAATATGATAAGCACGTACGTTAATGTTGTGTCAGAGAAGGAGCTGAGGAAAGCTGTTCTGTTTTACAAGTTGCAGTTCTGTATTTAAAGTGAAGTTGAATTTTGCTTTTAGATGAGGGAATTAACCTCTTTGTAATGAAAAGGAAATGCATCCAGAATTTCAGAGACTTTCATTATTGTTGGTTTCACTTTAAGTAATACAAAACAAATCCTTCAGGCACCAAGTGCTAAGTTTCTACAAGTGCCTTTGAAAGGTGGAAAAGAAAGAAGAATTGCTAGTTTCTTGAGTGCAGAATAGAATTCTTGTTCAAGATGTCAAAGTATAGACTGTGAGCAGTGAGTGAAACTGTACATCAGCCTTGTATGCTGATGAAGTGTTTTGAACAGTGCACTGGATTGAGTTGTGGAGACTTGCAGTTTGCATCTAACTTGGTTATTTGCTGTGCGGAATAGATCAAATTGAGGTTGAAAGAGGGAAGAAGAATTTCACGGTATGTGAAATGGGGATATTTGCAGTGACTATTTCAGCAATATGCTACATTAGAATTAAGAATAGCTTTTTACTTCAAAGTCATTCTTTTTGCTCTCTACTACAGAACATTCTTCAGCGGTGACTCAATGTAGAGCTAATCTCGTTCAAAATGGTTGCCAGTTGCCACTTGGAACAATAGGACTGAAGCCATAGGCTGCCATCAGGTGGCTGTTTTTAAGAAGGGCATTTTTTTTTCCAGTGGATTTGAGTGTTTCATCCCATCTGATAGCATAGAATGTCTCAATATTCACTAAATTCTTGTGTAATAGAAGACTTTGAAAACAGTACAGTTACTACTTTATCTGAAATGGAGAAGCCAGGGCACCAGGTGTTTTCTTTTATGGGAAAAAATAACATTAATCTGTAATCTGTTTTCAGGAACAACTCTTTGCACCAGATTTATATGCCATAACACTGGCCACTATTCTTTTTTTTTTTTTTTTAAGCAGTCAGTTCCTTTCTGGTCTGGGGCATGTTTTCCCAATGCTGTAAATGAGGAAGTTAAGCAAAGGGAGAAAGGAATGGTTTCTCTACAGTCTTAAAGGGAAATGACTTAGCTGGAGCAGAAATCCAATTACCTCCATCCTCCGTTAGTTTTAGATCCAGCGAGTAGGCCAGTCTGTTCTCCCCACCATGGAGCAATGCAGCCATATAACACAAGTCTGCATGTCTGTTCCTGGGTGCACCTGGGCTCAGAAGAGCCATCAGGAGGGGAGAGAGGACATAACGGAGATGCGTAACGGAGGATGGCTGGTGTCTTCCTGACAGCCACATTGCTTGCACCAGAGGCTCAGAAGTGGAGTGCCCTTGAGAAAATCCTGGAAGTGTAGGGCTGGAAGGGATGTCAGAGCAGGCTGGGAATGCATCAAATTCCTGCTGTTAGATAAGCTGAAGTGTGATGTTGTAGAGTTGTTGTAGTTGTAGAGTTGCACTCTACAACTTTCTGAAGGGAGATTCTGAGGAGGAGGGGGTCGGCCTCTTCTTTCGGGTAACTAATGATGGGACTCGAGGAAATGGCCACAAGTTGCACCTGGGGAGATTTAGATTAGATATCAGGAAGAACTTTTTCTCTCAGAAAGTGGTCAGGCACTGGAACGGCCTGACCAGGGAGATGGTGGAGTCACCGACCCTTGCGGTGTTCAGGAAGCACCTGGACAAGGTGCTACAAGATATGATTTAGAGTAGCTTAGTGGGTAGTATTGGTGATAGGATGATGGTTGGACTAGATGATCTTGTAGGTCTTTTCCAACCTTTCTATGATTCTACGATTCTGTGATGAGAAAGTCACCTCTCCTTCCAATAAATGTGATTCTGTTCCTTTGCATACAGCCTATTCCGGAGCCTCCTCTCAGGTAATTGCAGTAGAGGCTTTTACTTCACTTTTTTTTCCATTTTAAATAGGTCAGAAAGATTGCACTGGTGTCAATGACATTGAATCTGACGTAATAACTCTTTAAAACTAGATGAAATGCTTGGACTTTGTCCAGTGGATTTGAGTGCAAAGCAGGGGCAGAGCATGAAGGATGCTGTGGAGGTAATTTCTTGAGAACTTCATGCTGAACGAAGAAGAGACATTCTAGAAACAAATAGGAGGCTGTACCTGTTTGGAGACGGAAGAGAAGAGCTAAGGAAAATTTGGAGCACAACCAAGTGGGAAAACAGGGATATGAGAAGGTATGTGATAGCTGGAGTTTGAAAGAGAACTTCTGTAAAGTTTACCTGACCTGCTCTTGCTGTTTGTGTATTGTTCCAGGATGGCTTAAAGCTGATGAAACGTAAACACAAATCTGACTAAAAGGTAAACTTTGAAAAATTATTTAAGATTGAACCTTCTATCTTCAGATTGTAAAAAAGGTCACAGGTATTTTCTTGAGCATTTTGGTTGCTGCAATGTAAGCTGAAGTTAAATGTAGAGGGGGGGAGTACTTTCTAATTCAGGATAAAACACAATACAAGAATATGATTGTTATCCTCAAGTCACATATTTCTTAATCTGGAAAATTTAAAGATTAAACTTTAGAGGAATGCATGCAAAGCTAAGAAATAAGCAGAGGTGTCCAAAGCAGTCTAACTCTGTAGCTGCATAATGAAGGGAAATGTGTAGTTAAGACCCATAATACCTATGGTTGATTTCAGTATTTTTCTTCCTCTTATGTCGTAAGAGAGATGTATGAAGGGATTTTCAGTAGACTGGGTCTGAACAGGGGCTGAGGGAGTCATTTATGGTGGAGGAGTGAGGAAAGGCTACACAGAGTATGCAGTGCAATAGCTTTATATCGAAAGAGAGGAGTAAATAAGGTTTCTTAGAAATAATGCAATATAGGGGGAGCAACTGAGAGAGAATGTAGAGGAAGAAATCGGATGTTGGAAAATCTAGTCTGGGGATGAGAGGAGCAGATGCAAGAATCTGAGCTCGGTTGGCCTGTGCTTCAGGGATGTGCTACTTGTTTTCGGAATGGAGAAATCGCTACTTTCACCACTGAGTTGAGAGTGCATCTCTGAAGCACAATCTCAAAAGATGGTGATTTTTTTCTTCCAGAGAGTAAGCCATTCTAGAAGAACTCACAGAAGTAAACAGAGCTGGTATACTGCCTCAGCTCTCAAGGAAGTTCTTCTCTGGGGTACTCAGTATGTTGAATACATGGTAGCAAATATCCATTTAAGCACCACAACACCACACATTCGGTCATCATGTTGTGTGGGCTCGGTGGAGGCTGGTTCCACTGCATGTGTACACAAACTGCTTACTATCTGGTCTGCTGTTAGATATATAAAACTCTGAATAAATATCCAGTATTTAGGGTTTTCAACATCTCCTTTGTTTTCAGTCTCTTAAAACGCTCCAGTGGTGATACAGACTCCTATGTACTGAATTTGTCTGCTGACAACAGGCTTTTTTGTTTTTAATCAGCATTTCCACATCACTTTGAAATACAGAAAATCGGTATTCTGTGTTAGACTGTCTAATGTGCCTTATGATGGTAAAGGGCATTGGTATTTTTGTGATACTCAGAAACTTAGGCGAACATCTTCTGAGACACAGGCTGAAGGAAATTCTGTTACCTATAGATTGTATGGTTTATAGAATCTTGAAAGAGCCTTTATATAAGTGTTCTTTCTTCAAAGAGAGGGTGGTCAAGTGTTGGAACATGGTGCCCATGGAAGTGGTGGAGTCCCCATCCCTGGAGGTATTTAAGAGATGTGTGGACATGGACTAAGAAACAGGTTGACAGATGGACTTGATGATCTTGAAGGTCTTTTCCAGCTGAAATGATTATATGATTCTGTGATTCAGAGATTAATTCACATACTGACCAGAGAAATAGGGAATGAACTATCATGTTTTAGCCTTGAAAACTTTTTTTGTGATGACTAACAGAAGTGCAGGTCTAATACTGTATCTCTGATGCATGTCTTGCTTCCTTGGGGGTGCTTTCAGACTGACTTTTGGTCAAGGTGGTAATCAAGAACTTTCTAAATATTAAAACTTTCCTTTCCATTGACCTTTGTATTGCAACCCAGAGTATTTGTTCAGACCATGTTGCTGTGCCATTTGCATTTTCACTCAAGCTACAGTTGTCTGTTGATGTCAGCTGAAACTTCATGCTGCTCTCTTTCCAAAATGCATACTATAGAAGTGTGTCTGTTCTTCCTTAGCAAGTGCCAGCTGCTTCCCTTCTTTGTGTGTTTTGTGGAAGATTCTAGGCAGTGAATTGGGAGGTAAATACTACGAAATTATTTCTATCCTACCATTACCTGATAATTCAACAACTGTATTTTAAAGTACTGTATGCTAATTAAGTGACTTGTCTAGGGAGGTTGACAGTCATTTTTCTAAAACAGAGTAGCCCCTAGCTTTTGGGAACTACAAAAGTCAGGATTTTAATTTGCAATTTTTTTTTCATAGTATAGCAATTTTGATTCATCTTTTCTTTCTTATTTTACTTAAGCTGTTAGATTTCACTGCTTGCATTTGCAGCTTCTTTTCCTACATTTGAGGACTAGGAGCTTAATTTTTAAGTTTTATGTGAGATCCTCATGTATTCATTTAATTCAAAGAGCTAAAATTCAGAGAATTATCAGAATGAGAATCTGTGGTTGTTTGTCAGCTGGCTTCTAGGTTTTTTAATGCAAATGGTACAGGTAGCGAGGAGTCTGTATTATTATCTCTGACTTTCTCCAACAAAAATGATGCGTGTTTTGTTGGGTAATATTTAAATGCAGTTTTTATTGTGGGACTATCTCCCAAGCTGCAACTGTGAAGATACATTTGTATTTTCTGTGAGAAGTAATGAAACTACTGGCTGTACATTGTCTGCTGTACCTTCTCTGTTTCTGTTCTGCTTCTACTTAGTGAGCCAAAGTTTTAATTTTGAACTGAGCAGAAAGTTCATCCTTGGTGTTGCCTTCTGCCTGCTTCTGCCTACTACTGCAGTGATTCAACAGGGTATGTCATGATGAGTCTAAACAGTAATTCAAGTATCTGAAATGCAAAACTGGGTGGAGAGAAGGATTAAAATGTCATAGACCTTTCTCTCTTGCACTTTCCCTGTTGCAAAGCGCAAAGCTACCCATTTTATATTGCTGGCTAGAGCAGCTCCAGCACTATCCTCTGTCTCTGAATTTCATTGCAGCCCCAGGGGAAGCTCCACCTCTGTGGCTCTCTTGCAGCAGCTGGACTTTGATGGGGACATGCCTGCACTCTTTCCACTGGCCTCCCTTGGCAACCAGCGCTTTGAAGATGACCTCTTGCTGTTTGCCTGTTGTCTCTCTTGTGTTGGATTATAGATGAGAGGTTGGCGTGAGGGAAGGGGGATGGGATGTTGTGCGTTTTAAGCCTCATTTCTTTCTGCATTTTCAACTTTTTTTTTTTTCTCTGTGGCTTTTACCTCTGTATATGGCTAAAATGTTGCCATGCACTTGGAAAATGTTTTCTGGCAGAAACACACAGTTTCTGCTTGGCATTTGTATGTAGGACAAAGGAAGTTTGATTAGTTTTGCGGTGAGGCCAGTGCATTCTTCCTATAAGAATCTACTCCCATTAGCTCCTTTCCCCACACACCCCCATTTTTAGGACAACATTGTTCTTAGTTATAAGGCAGCCTTTCTATATCTACGTGTTCTGTGCTCCTTTTCCCTTCCTCTGTCCCCAGTGAATGCACCTTCTTAGAGGCAACAGAAATACATCACCTTGTTAATGAATGCTGTGGTATGAAATGGAAAGGGAGACATTAGAGCCCTGTGGCTGTGTTGCATTTTGCACAGACACTGACTACTTTTGGAAGTCCAAACAACTAGGCTTTGCTAAATACTGACAAAATCCTTCATGAGAGTCTTTTAGTGAAAGAGGACTGTGGGGGAAGAAGTAAAGTATTATCATGGATCAAACAAAGCATAGGAATAAATGTCCGATTTTCACTGCAATGAAGGGTTAACAGATGAGTTGTTCTAGAACAGAGCGTTGTAACTAAGTGTTTACTTTACAAATTTTACCGTCTCCTTTCTCACTTTTTTCTCAATGATCAAATCACTTTAATCTACCTGCATCAGCATTTGATCTGTCTGAGTTTCTGGGTATGGAGGACATAAGGTCAGTTGCTATCTGCCATTGAATGTTGTTGAGTAAAGTCAGGAGTTACACATGTTGCAGGGTATTTTGCAGCAAACATGAAGAAAATAACTTGGATGTGCATGTGAATGCAGTTGGAATGCCTCGGTGCAGCATAGCACCCAAAATCAGAAGAATGGGATGTGGGAGGGGTGTCTGTGATCTCTGCATGTAACTAGTTCATCCTTATCTGGAATATTCCTTTTTAACTGGATGTCCTAGTATTGTCGTCTCTTCAGAAAACATCCAGCAAACCCAGCCTCTTTCCTGTCACCTCAGCTAGAAATAGTAAACAAAGATGTAAACTAGTAAAGGTAATAGATTATTCCCTGGAAATAAAAGACTTAATGAGACAAATACAGGGATAAGTTTGTGTTCCCTGTGCCACTTCTCAAGGAAATCCAAACATTGATATGTCTTTTCTGTACATACCGTCTTCGTGTAATTTGCTTATTCTTATGCAACCTGAGCAAAAGTAGACCATGCAACTCTGTGCTTTGTGTTCTAGGAACCATCTTGGTAATTGCTGCAAAAATCCCTTCAGTTTTCCGCTGAAATAAAAATGTGATATTCATTGGATTTCACTTTGTAGTCTTCCTTCAGCCACTGCAAGAACTTTTTCCCCCTCTCCTTGTGTGGGCAAGCTTACTGTGGCTAGGTCTGTTGCATCAGGACTTATAATTATGTTTGTCTTTCTGTCAGGGCAGATGCACCTGGACTTTGGGTAGCAGATAATATCAACTGGTGTATCAGTGTGAAGTGTGTAGTAAGGGAAATTGTGATGCTTGCAAAGTCTTCCAAGTGTTTTGACTGGAACATGGATCGATATTCAGAAGGATTTTGCTTCTGGGCAGGGAGTTAGAATATGCAGATGAATAACTAATTAATGTTGGAATTTAACAAACTAATGTCTTTTTGACTGAAGCAACATGAAACTAACCAGCAGGCTTGCTGTCGAAAAGACAGGACTGTCTGAATAATCACCTCTAGCTTTAGCTTCTCTGGTCACGTGAACAGACTGGAAAAGGAGAGAGAATGAAAGGGGGTATTGTGCAGACTGAAATATTTATTGGGGTGCTCTGCAGAGCAAGTGAGCCCCTACATTCTGTTTTAGAGGCAGATAATGGCTGTGTTCTGGCCTTGTAGACATTACTATGATCAAAATGGAGTTCACGTTGCAACCTATGTTCTAGTGCATTTCCAGGTGTAAATGAAGTATTCCTCAGGAGTAGTCTGTTCAGTGCTAAAATGCAGACTTTGAAACAGCTCTCCTTGTCCTTAAACCGCTGCTGTAAATATAACGAAATATTAGCAACTAGGGAAACAGCACACACTTTTGTTCCAGTTAATCTTTCCAGTCCATGGATGAGTTGAAAGCCTCTTCTAAATCAAAACCTTAGCTTCTAAACAGCTAAAGAATTTAGAAGCTAAATAGCTTCTTAGTGTCTTTAGATCCAGTTATCTTTTATATATTCCACAAGTACACATTAACCTGCCTTATTTCACATGTCTGGAGAAGATGTAATTCTTGGAGCTGAATTCAGTGTTTGCTTCTGCTGGCACATATCAGCAGAAACAGCAGTAATCATGGAAGATAGGAATGATGGATAATGCACGGTTTCAGTGCCAAACAGTGCAGATCACAAATGAAAAAAAAAAAAGCAAGCCAGCCCTTAAACTTCATGTAACATCAAGAACTTCCTGGACAGCCAGGGTCTAGACAGGATTACTTGTTAGAAAATTTGGAAATCAGTCGTAAAGCAGTCTACACATATAAAGAACCGTCAATATCAGTCTGAATACTTACAGTGCTGTGAAAATTTGGATCAGTGTGAGACCTTTTGGATATGGTCCCACACAACATCATTGTCTATAAATCGGGGAGACCTAGATTTGATGGATATACTGTTCGATGGATAAAGAATTGACTGGATGGCCACATCCAAAGAATAGTGGTCAATGGCTCAATGTCCAGGTGGTTATTGCTCAGGGGTCCGTATTGGGACTGGTACTGTTCAATATTTTCATTGGTGACGTGGACAGGGGATTGAATGGGATTGATTCCAGTGCCGAACCATCCTCTCTTTGAAGAGCCTTTTCCTGATATCCAGTCTGAACCTCCCCTGAGGCAGCTCCATGTTTTTTAATTCCCTCCTAACACTCTTGAAATTTTCATCTCAGCCAAATTCATTTATTTTCTAAGTGTGCATCATGTGTGCTTTTGACAAGGAAATCCAAATGGAAATGTCTTTTAGGGTCCCTCATTTGAACAGTTGTAGTCAACTGGGGTTTGTTTTGTTTTGTTTCTGTTGAATAGTGACATTCATTCTTTCTGGGCACCAAATACTCCCCGGGGTTGAACAGATGGACCCCATTCTGCTGTACAATGTTTGTCCAGGTCTCATCATACTTACTACTCCATTTGTGCTAGAAAACTTGCTTGCAAAGTATTTGTAACTCCATATGAGACCTTTAACTTAAGCCGAGGTGATTATATGACACTGATACTTGCAGTTTTGAGTCCCCACTGAGTGCTATTGGACAAATGTAATTGTTCATGAGATGTAAGGTAATCCTGTTTTTCCCAGCCAATTATGACAATGTTTTAAGTTCTCGCCGTTAGTCTATTTTTGGGACTTGTCTTGTTCTATGTAGTGCCAGAACTCTTTTATTTTACTTAATATCTACTGTCAGCATTCTTCTGCCGAAATAATCTATGAAGATACCTTTTTACTCCTAATTTTTCCTCCAGTTTCCCCCTTCTTTAGTGGCATTGTGCCTGCATCTTTTGCCAGCATCTTTCTGCCCATTTAAAGGGGAAAAAAACACAACTATAAATGTTACTTTGATTCCTGTTTGCTCTGTCAGTACTGTGGTAGGAGAATTTGGTGCAATCAAAGTGCTTAAATTCTTTAGAGAAGAAATCTGCCCTCAAATTAATCTCAGGTACTTGCATCTCTTCTTGGAGTTCTGCATTTGAGGCCCTTTGAAGGAAGGAGAGGCCAGGTTTCTGTTAGAATGGGCTGGGAGCTTCTCTTGCAAGGTGGTTGGAATATTTGATGTCCAGCTGCTTTGATACAGTAGATCACTTGGCTACACTTGATCTCTGCCTGTGCAGTAAATCTGATGCAGATGTGCTGAAATTACAGTTTTCTGCACATCTGTTACTGTGCTTGTGCTGTGGGTATATGTTGTGTCTCTCTGACTTGGGCAGCCCTAGTAGGAGAATGTCTGACAGCACACTGCTACTGCTAAGTATGTCTTTCAGCTGGCAGTTTTCTTCCTCTCCTGAGGAATTTGAAGCTGAGCCTTGGCACTGGTGAATTGCTCCCATACACTTCGCGTGTTTTGTTAGTCACAGCTTGGGTGTCGTCGTATCAAAGGAATACAGAAATGATACTGCTTCTTGGTTCAGGTGATAAGAGTGCTCATCAGTTAGATCAGTGCCAAAGTCTGGTTCCCTAATTACTCTGGCTGCTTTTTGAAGTTTACCGCTGCTGCTGATGTTCACAAGATTTCATGGTCTGTGTATATAGTACTGGCCTCTCTGTGTTGTAGAATTTTACTGGGCTGTTCTGCATGGTGGATGTGTTCAACTGCATATCTCTGTTTTTATATTTAATTACAGCATAGACTGTATTTCTCATCATCCCTCTTGGCATACGTCCTGGAGTAAAGTGGACTGTGAGAGGATTTTAGGAATGCTTGATACTCTTGCTATAGAGAAAGTTCGGTGGAACCCACCTGTGGGCTTAATGCTAACCGCTGGGTCGAACCGCATGGTCACAACTGATAGCCAAGAAAAGCACACTGCTGGAATGCTCAGGTCCTATAATGTTACGTTTTGTGGTGATTTGGGTTTTGGCAGGATGTTCTTCTTCAAAACAGAAAAAAAACAACAAACAAACAAAATCTGTAAGCGAAAAGAAACTGTTTTAACAGCTAAGTTTTGTACTTGTGCTGGAGACTGAATGTTCCTGTCTATATAGCTAAGGTCCGCATTTTAAAGGATCACAGGATGATGAGGAAATGCTTCTGGCTTTCTCTTTGTTAAAAAGGCTGCTGCGTTCCAGCTGTAGCTGGCATAAAAACCTCTTGTTTTATCAGGTTGGAGAGACAATAGCAACTCCCAACTTTTTTTTCTTAAACTGCTCTTTAGTACTTGAAAGATTATTTTTTCCAATTTGTACAGTTTTGGATTGCCCATCTGTAATGGCATAATCTACTTATGTCTTCTTCAGAAAGCACTGATACAGAGAAGCTACAGGCTGAGCCTTTTCTTAGTGCTGCTGGGCTGGATCTGCAGTCAGGGACCTTAAAGCACTTTTTTGGCTACAGGTTGCACTACCAATACAGAAGAGTAAACTGAGATGCAAAAATTAAGTTCTTCATTCCAGTGTATTTGTTAAATGGTAGGAACAAATACAGTCTTGTGGTGATGCGGTTGTATTAGTAGCTGCAGTATGCTAAAAGATCAAAATTGTGTCGCTAGCAAAAATGGAAATTTCTCTCAGCTGAGATGACTGAAGCCTATCCTGAAGAATAAGTGCAAAGTGATTTTTGTAGCCCTTAAGAAGGAATTTCTCTTTTAATAGGTAAGAAGTTAAAATTTCAGAGGAAATACAAAAAATGATTGTTGGTGACACTAACTTGACTGTTTTGCAGCCTTCTGGGTCTCATATTGATTATTTTAATACATAAGCTGTACTAGAATACTTTATACAATTAATCCAGTCACTGTTCTCACTAGATGGAAACCTGCCTAGATCAGCACTATTTTCCTCTCTACCCAGGGCTGCTTTTTGGTGCAGTGCTCTGTGTCTTGTCACAATTGAATTTTTTGTCACATGAAGAAAGTGGAAAGGGTCAGTTAGGTTTGATATTGTCACTGAAGTAGATTGAAGAGAAAAGCAGTTACACTAGTGAGCTCTAAATTTTTCTTCCTCTAGATGCTCATATTAAGTGACTTGAGCTCCACTGGGTAAATTCCAAATTCCTACATTCTTTCAGAGTTCTGATATTGGTGGAAAGTAGGCTTTTCAATGGAGTTAACTAATGCATGGGTAATTTTTCTATGTCATAGAGCTGTCAAATCTGTAGTTTCTGCTGGGAAAAGCGCAGGCTTTATTATACAGGACTGGGCCAGTTTCTAGGCCACCTTGGTGCAAGGCAGGGTATGTGGTTAGCTAAGCTTTCATCATTGGTCTGTTTTTTGACAGGAATTTTCCATGTTTCTTTCTTCATACAAGACATAATACTCTATGTTGGGGTTTTTTTGGTTAGTTGTCACTTATGAGTGGAAGAATTAACAGCTTTCTTCTGACCCGTGCCATTATACTGAAACTACATCTCGGTTAAGATCCTTCACTTGTTTTCTGATGTTTTTGAAGTGGGAAACTGGTAACTTGTAACAAGTTCTTACTTCATTTCTTACTTCAAGCGTTACTATACACATGGTAGCTCACAGATTCCTCATCTGAGGGCATCAAAAGATTCAGATTAGAGCCAAGTACTAAACCAAAATGTTACGTAAAAACAATTAATTTGGGGCAACCTGATTAGGAAGAAGGGCTATCATCAGAAGATGTCTTGTTCTGTAGGAACAGGAGGGGAGACCTCATCGCGGTCTACAGCTTCCTCACGAGGGGGAGTGGAGGGGCAGGCGTCGATCCCTTCTCGCTGGTGACCAGCGATAGGACCCGAGGGAATGGAGTCACGCTGCGACAGGGGAGGTTCAGGTTGGATGTCAGGAAAAGGTTCTTCACCAAGAGGGTGGTCGCGCACTGGAACAGGCTTCCCAGGGACGTAGTCACAGCACCGAGCCTGTCAGAGTTTAAGAAGCGTTTGGACTATGCTCTCAGACATATGGTCTGAATTTTTGGGTAGACCTGTGTGAAGCCAGGAGTTGGACTGGATGATCCTTGTGGGTCCCTTCCAAATCGGAATATTCTGTGGTTCTATGGTTCTGTGATTCTGTGAAAGTGAATTCATTGTCATAACTTCATTTGCTCAGGCAATTGTTTTTCACGTAGTTTCATAAATTCTGCATTTTTGGCAAGCCAGTATTCTGGAGTATGTGTATATTTGGCTTTACTGGTGTGTCAGGTTTTCTTAGGGAGGGACCTTGCTTTTGGGCTATCAGAAATATTTTCAATGGTAATGAATAATTGCTGGCAATCTTAAACATACATCTTGTACCTGTGAGACTGTAGATGAGGAAAATTAAAACAGGGAGATGAGCTGCTCTTTTAGGTGTGCAGAGAACTGTCTTAGTAGTATACACCCAATACAGTTATTTGCTATTAATAAGACAATATTAAAATTCCAGCAAAAGGTAAAATCTCAAGCAAGAAAGCTTCCAAGAAAGCTTAGTCCTTGACCTTTATTCCAGATTTCTTGTATGTGTCCTGTGGAAGTAAGCATTTCAGATAACTTTCCAAATCTGATTGTGTTACTTCATTCATTGTGACAGCTGTATCAGTAGTGTGAGTGAACCAACCCTGTTGTTCTCCCTTCCTTGTCTGCAATACATGCAAACAGCTGTGCAGAATTGGACAATTAGCTAGCAATTCAGTATGTGGTCTGAAAATAGCTAACACCTGCTAGCTGGGAAGAAGGTGTAGACACCAAATAGTGGCAATTCTGTTCTCCAAGATTCTCTTTCCTCCCTTTACAATTTAGTTATTGTTGAAGCTGAATTTAATGTTTAAAACTTTCTTAATCAGTCTCACAGCAACACGTCACTTTTATAATTATTTATTTATTCCTTCCCATTAACAGTAAATTAGGATTGAAGCTTTGCAGAGAATTGGAAACTTACACATTACCGAGTTTTCCTTCTATAAAAAGTTTCTTGTTCAGTCTTGTAGAACAACAAATCACTTTAACACGAATAAACTTTTATGCAATGGGATGTTCATCCATAAAAAAATTGTATGTCTAATGGGATATGTACGTTGAATTGTTTTAGGTGTCTGACAGTAGCTCACTGAAGTTGCAGAAAAGCAAGTCTGTAGCTTTCGCAAATGATTTTTACCTTGATTTGGAGGACAGGGATGAGAATCAAAGAATGATTAAAAAGAGTCTGGGTTCAGAGAGATTCCTGGAGATCATCTGATGCAGCGTTCCATTGAAAGTACATCAATTGCTTAGGTTATCTGGGTCTTGTCAAGCTAATTGTTGAATATTTCCAGTGAGGGATATTCCACCACTTCTCTGAGCAACCTGTTCCGATGCTTACTTTTTCTGTGAAGAATTGTTTCCATATATCCAAGCAGAATTTTCCCTGAAGCATCTTCGTGCCTGTTGCCTCTTGTCTTGTCATCATGTGCCCTCATGAAACTATTACCTCTGTCTTATCTGTTGCTACCTGGAAGACAGATTAGAGCTTCCTGAGCCTTCTCTTCTCTAGGGTGAACAAATGGAATTCCTTCAACCTTTTTCATACGTCGAGTTCTCCAACCCATTTATCATCTTGGTGACCTTTTGCTGGACCTTCTCCAACCAAAACTGGACACATTATTCCAGGTGTCATCTAAAAAATGCGAAGTAGAGTGGAATAATTACATTCCTTGTTCTGCTGGCTAAACACATGCTAATGTAGTAGTGACTGTGTCTTGTGGCCCACCCTTCTGGCATATCTACCACTCCTCCCAGTTTTCGTCATCTACAAACTTCACTGAGGGTGCATTCAATCCTCTCATCTGGATTGTTTCTGAAGTTACTGAGTAATATCAGACGTAGTATTGACTGCTGAGGAACTCTGCTTGTGACCAGCTACCACTTCAAATTGGAACCGTTAACCACCATTATTTGAGCTAACTAAAGACTTTGAGCCAGTTTAGCCAGTTTTCCACCATCTTGTGGTCCACCTGTCTAGTCCATATCTTAGCAGCTTGTCATCAGGGATGTTGAAGGAGACCAATCTCAAACAGCTTGCTAAAATCAAAGTCGATGACATCCACAGCTCTCATCCATGGAGCAAGTTGCTTCATCATAAAAGATATTGAAATTGGTCAAGCATGGTTTATCTTTGGTAAATAGGCTTTTTCAGTCACCATCCTGTACTTCATGTACCTGCAAATACCTTCCGTAAGGATCTGTTCCATAATTTTCTCAGGCACTGAAGGGAGGCTGACTGCTTTGTAGTTTCTCAGATCTTTCTTTTTGCCTTTTTGCAGATAAGTGCAGATAAGTTGCCCTTTTCCAGTAATCAGGGCCTTCCTCTCATCTCTGTGAAACTTGAAAGGTAATGGAGAGTGATGCTGCAATGATAGCCAATTCTCCTAGGATATGTGGGCACCTCCGGTGGTCCTCTATGTACTCCTCTATGTCTGATTCGTATAGATGATCCCTAATTTGACTCTCCTTTACTATCAGCTGTTTGTTTTTTGCTTTGTTACTGCTTTGGGCCAACCACATTCGGTAACAGATCTACATATTGCTTTTATGTCTTGCTATTAACATACTTATTATTCTTGACATCTCTTGCCAGTTTGAGCTCCAACTGAACTTACACTTTCCTTGATAACTCTCTGCATGCCTGAGCGATACTTCTATATTTGTCTTTGGGAGTTTGCCCCCTTTTCCATCTCTGCTTGTCGTCTAACTTCTCTTTTCCATCCAGTTTCCAGCAGCAAAATACTGGGTTGTCTCTGAATCACACCCTCTGTGTCCACTAGTTCTTCAACGGTGAATGAGGACATTGTTTGTTCAAAACCTCTTTGGTAACCTATCTTTTAGTACATTTTGAGGGAAAGTTACATACTCAGTCAGACCGCTTTTTATGTTTAACAAGACTTGTTTGACATGGGAAATATTTATTATAGAAGTCCCAGCAGAAGCGTTCTAATTTTTTTTTCGTCGCTTAAGTCTTTTGGTTGCCTTATTTCACTTGAGTGGTGATATGCTCCAGACTTTGGATCAATCCATTAGGAGAAGCCTTCATGGAAGATGGAGTTTAAGGAAGCAAGTGAGACCTAGAGCTTGGAAGTGGTAGCTGGACACCAAGGGGCTGGGTAACGAGAAGTCCCCTAAGTCTACACTGCATTACCTGGCTTAGTTTCTGTGCATCTGGGGGAAGGTAGGAAGGGGGCTCACTTCCTTCCAGTTTCCAGGTGCTGCTTCCACATACACCTTGTCTGTGGGAAAACTTTGAGAAGAATTTGCATTTCCCTGATGACAGACTTCCCATTTGCTTTTTTTTTTTTTTTCTTTTTTTCACTGCAAAACCTCATAAATTTTATTTCAAAAGCTTGTCTGGTGAAGGAATGTGAATCCATGTGGAGGGAGCCAAGCCCATGCCAAGCACACTCCGGGTGGGAAAGCTATGGTGTATCTGTTGTTTCAGGCCCTGGAGCGATAAGGAATTCAAGTCTTCACAAAAAGGACTCAACAGTTCAGCTCCGTTTTAGAGGCTTATGCAGCATACTTTTTTGAATTTGCTTTTTACTGCAGCTATTTGAAATCACTGGTAATTTTCTCCCGCATATAAAATAATTACTCAGTTTTATTGTTGCCTTTCTAGTTTTTCCGTGGTATCTTTTGTTCAGTGTCTTGGAGTTCTACAGTGGTGAAGAGTAAATATGCAGACTTGCTGTGCTGTGTTCTGAATTTAAGTTGGGAAACCAGACAGAGCAGATGTCTGAAGTGAAACATGTCTGTGACCCAGAAACACCCTGGATCCTCCCTGGGCCTGAGTTTTTGTCTATATGTTCTCATTCAGCCTTACTCTTTTGTGTCCTGTGATCTCCTTAGGCTTGAAAGTGGAAAGATTCCTCAGCCTCTGTCAATTCCTCACCTGCAGCCCGCAAACCCTTGGCTTTCTCTTATGAAATTCAAATCAAGATGTCTGCAACCTAGGTGCTTCAGCAGAGACATTTCTATGTGTGAGTGTAGGGTGGGAGGTGCTTACCCAGCATTTTTTAAAAAGTCACTGTACCTTTACTTTGCTTGTCTTCCAAAAGAGAAAATGAAAATGGTGTATTTATTTCAACTTTGTTTTGATACGCAAAGTGATGCCTCCAGTATGTATCTGTTGTAGGACCTCAGAGCAAGTGCTAGCCCATTTCTCCATAACTTTCTCCCTTGCTGAGGAGGGTGTTACCTGTGTTGCCGTATTGTCCCTATCTGTCATATCATAGCCAGGTATAGACAACACAGGGGAGGGGGTTCTCTGACCTCTTGTATGTGAGCAGACAAGAAAGCATTTAAACTGGAAGGGAGGTATTTTTAGTAATTTCTTACAGCAAGATTGATACTTGGAACTGGCACTAAAGTTGGCATTTGCAGAGCTCAACTTTCCAGCTGTCTAAAGTGAGTTAGCCAAAGAAGTAGGTTATTTGCAAGACAGGAGTCCAGGGTTCTTTTAACCTTTTTAAGTCTTCTTATGGGATATGGAAAGGCCGCTTGGGAAATCACTCCCATCTCTACTCAGCTCCTTTCTAATCTTTTATTAAAGTAGTATGTTGCTCTCCATAGAATTTCTTTGGCTTTAAAACAGAATAAGCAAACAAATGGATTGTATTTGTAGGTTGGTGAGGACAAACATGAGCTTTGACAGTCTAATGATGTTGGTAGAGAATGAGGCAGAGCTGCAAGGTTGATTCTGTTTGAAAACTGCCCTCAACTTGTAACTTTTGGTATATTTCAGGGGGTGCTTAAGTATAGCCTGTACAGACCCTTGAGCAAGGTCTCAGTTTCCTCTTTTCCTTGTTCACTTGTGCACTGTATGTCTTCTGCCTGCTGGAGAACCTGCCACAGAATTGCATCCACTGCTCAAGGTGCGGTCAGTGCTAGAGCTGCATTGTGTTTTTCCATGTTAAAACAAACAAAACCACGACCTTCTTTCATGCTGTCAATGCAGCCAATATCTTATTAGCTTTGGTGTTGACTCTGGATTTTTCTGTGTCTTAAGTACATGTTTTTCGAAGTTGTACTTGACATTTCTGATTTGCACCTTGCGTACATCCTTGATTTTTATACGAGAACACAGACAAAAATGTGCTATATCTGTCTTCTTACCCTCTCTTTTACAGTCTTTAGGACAGAGGTAGGTCCCCAGGGCCCTTCTGTGTTCTTTTGTGGACTTAGGTGGTCTTGAAGTTGTACCAACTTCACCACTACAAAAGCATATTTCACTCTTCCCTGCTCCCAGCATGTATCTGTGAGCCATTTTTAAATCTCTCTTTTGTTACTTTTGCCTTTTCTTGTCCTGCCTGGTAAACTTTCACTTCTGTGAGTAAATTGACTCTGTATGCTCAGAGGGATGGTGGTTGCCTGGAGGGTGGGAGGCGGGTGCTAAAAGTAATGTCAGACCCTCACCCAATCTCCACCCTGGCAACAGTGTCATTTCTGGTTACTGTTGCAAAACTATGAGAATTTGTTATACATGGGTTATCCAAATGTTTCTGTCAAATATATGGCTAAACTAAGGGGGAAATACTTTAATTTTTGTATTTTAAAATGTGCTGTTATGTCCTAGGCAAGAGAGAACCTTAAAAGAATAGAAATGCTTACCTGTGTGGGAAGTTCCTTGAATGCTAAAGTGGAAATGGAAGAGTTACACCTTCCTTCTCTAATCTTGGCACCATAGCAGTTGTGAGAGCTGAGTAGTATGAGAGGCAGGATTACTGAGATCTGTATTCTGCTGTTACAGTGCCAGAATTCAATTTGTTTTTCACATCTTTGGGGAAACTTTTCCCAAATGAATGTACTTATTTTTATAACAGGGATGAAAATTTAGTTCAAACAGGCAATATCAAATGTGGTGCTGCTGGCACAAACTTCAGAATTCTATAGCAAATATTCTTTCACAGTAATAAGGAAGTCATACTTCAATTTTGTGGATGCCTTTTCCCTTAAAGGAGGTGGGGAGGTGCATTGGTACTCGGCCTTTGTTTCATGAGCTGGAAACTGTGTGTAATGCTTCTCTGCACCAGTAATCCTCTGTCACAGAATGCAAGGAAGTTGTTATGGCAGTGTTGTCAAACGTAGTTCCAGATCAATGCAAGTAGTTACTTAGGGCCCTGTTACATATATGTAAATCTTTATCTGGTTTCACAGAGCTACGTTTATTCATTGTATGCCAAATTACAAATAAAAGTCAGCCACAGATTCTGTTGCTGTACATTGCATATGAGTGGATACAACTACCTTTTGTGATCTACTCAGTGAAAAGGCAAGAAGAAGCAAAAGGTAAAATGATATCTATTAATAAATCTGTGAGATGCATTGTTTCTCAAAAAACCTCAAAATCTGGGGTTGAAAAACAAAAATGATTGAAAAATATCCTATGCTTTGTATCTTTTCCCTTGTTGTTGATCAGGAGATAAAACACCTGATTATGAATAGAGGATTAAGCACAGAAGGAGACACTGGCAGCTCTATTTGGAGGAAGACCAAAACGTAACTAGGAAAAGAATGGGAAGAATAAATAGGTAATTTGAGTGAAGAGGTTTGTGTTTAATTTGATTGCTACTGATCTTATGTTGCTGTGACCTGGAGAGCACAAGTTTTTAGCTTTGTGTGTGCCTTGTTATGTTTCTGTACTGCCATATCTCAAGAAGCCTTTCAAGAGGGGAGCAGAGGTCATATCACTAAGGCTACACAGCTGCTCTGTGAAGGCATGCATATAACATGGACAATCTTTTAGCTGTTTTTTGCCCAAAGGGTGGAGGAGAAAGAATAATGTTTTGTGGCGTGTGGGATTTATGGAATTGAACTTATAATGAAGAATTGAACAAGAAGAGAGTTTGGGAACGTATTGCTGACTCTCAAAAAGCATGTTATTGAAGTTTTTAAGACTCTCCAGGTCTCATTATTCAGGCTTGGTTTGTATTCCTTTGAACTGTTGTCTTGGCAGGGAAAGGGTAAAGTTGGGATCTGTTAATGCTGTGGTGGTGTTTTGTTTTCAGTGGAACCGAAATTAGAGAATATGTTTACAGTGTTAACATGTTCTGTCTCTGTGCAAACTCCTGGAACTGCGTAAGATGTGGAAATGCCAGCTTGGTTTTATCCAAGCTAGCACAGGCCCCAAAGCAACATACCGGGATCACCATGGTGTGTGCAAACATGACTGTCCTGCTTCCACACCCAAGCTAATAAATATTTGGTGGCATGATGTACCATGGGGATTTAATGGCTTGGGTTGCAGCTCACTTGTGATCTTCGCATGGTGCAAATGTACCTTTTGTCCCTTTTTCTTTGTTTAGGCCCTCTGGGATCCTTACTTGTAGTGCAAATTGAAAAGGAAAAGAAAAAGACGAATAGCCCACTGAAGTTGGCTTTCCTTTTAGGCATTGGAGTCTCAATATGAAATGTGAATGAAATACAATTGGCTGGGATGTGAAGCTGGATAGAATTTTATGCAGAGAAGAGATTCCTGGGTGTAAATTGCATGCTTAGAGTGATGGACCGTAAGCATGACTCTAACAATGGGAGTCAGAGAGGTTACTGTAGGGTTTGGTGTGTTCAGGGAGAAGAAGGTTGCAGTAGGTATAATGGGAATTGATGAGTTGATGTATAAAGAAGTGCATTCCCTACAGAAACAAACAAAATAACAGATTTTTAAAGTGTTGTAAAAATGTTATGCAAAAAAAATGTTTTTTTGAAATGGGGGAATCGAGCATCTTCTCTTGGCAGGTGGGATAGGGACGGAATTTTGAGGAAGGTGATCAGATTGCCATTGGTAGTTTATCCATGTGTCATATCTGTGAGATCAGGTTGGGTTTGATGGAGAACCTGGTTTGAGTGGAGGTTTCAATAATACCCATTAAAAAATGAAATCTGAGCAATGTGAACAGATAAGAGCACCCAGAGAGATGAGAGGAGTGCTGTTACTGAAACACACGAAGAACTCAGAGAAAGAGACTAACAGTCCTGGAGGGTGTGGACAGAGGTCATGCTCCCAAGTTCTGGTCATGATAAGATTAGTAGATTGGTAAATTGTACAACCTGGCATTGACTTCATAATGCCACTTGATTAAAAGTGCTGACACTGAGTACTTGAATATGAATTCACTCAGTGTGTTTAATGGTTGCACAGAACTGTGTTGGTCCTGTATATCTGCAGACTCACTGGAGCAAATAGTCTAGGAACAGCTTGGCTTTGCAATGCACATGTTTTTAATTGAACAGTACAATGTTTTTGACAGTATCAGTTGTCCCTTCCTGAAACAGACAGACATTGAGGGAACTGCTGGCGTAATAAAATGTTTTGTTAATTACTTTGGTGAGATTCCAGTGTGATGCAACAAAATCCTTGGGAGTTCGTAGCCTGCAGATGTACCTAGTAAGTCCTCTATATTTGCCAGCACAGAGCCTGAGGCACCTTTTTAGTTTTGCTTACTGCTTATACTGGATTTTGCATTTGCGTTTGAGGTTTCTTATGTGCAAGATTATTTTGCCAGTCTGTGGTGGTTTAATACATTTCACTCTTCTCCCTGGTTTGGTCTGTCTTCTATGCACTGCTAGGAAATGTAAGATAGAAAACATTCCATGCCTGAATCATTGGACGGTATTATGGAGTTCACTTCCTCTGGATCATGTTTGTCCTTAGACAGCAGTGGTAGTAGCCATCACTGCCATGTTGAAATAGAATTCTCCTTTTCTGGCAGATGCTTGTTGTTATTTGCTGGCCAGAGCACAGCTTTCTTCTATTAGGTAGTTCATAGTACAACCTTGCTATAGCTTATGAGTACATGTGTGTTCTAAATGGGCACAGTTAGCGGGTTTGCACAAGAATTTGAAACTTTCTTTCCCTCAGGGTGAATACAACTGTATGAATGGCCTGAGTCCTGTCCTGAGGGCATGAGTTCCTGCTTCATTTTTTCCCCCTGTATTGACAAAGTTTCCAGGGATTCCATTTTTTAGATTCTTGCCTCAGTCGACTTCAGAAACTTCCTAGGAAACCTAGTTCTTTGGACTAGGTTCAAAGAGCAGGGACTGGTGGTGTTTGGGAAAGGAGTTTCAGAATGCAGTATAGTGATCAGTAAATTCTGAGTAGAAGTCAATTTGTGCAAGAAAAAATCTTCTTATTTCCCAGATCTCATAGAGTTCCTCATTCTCACTGGTTGTCCAGTCCAGCTTCATATTCCACGTACAATCTGAAGTCTTGTGCAACCTTTCAGAGACAGCTCATTTCATTACACACATATATGTATTTTTTTTAACCGCATATTCTAAAATTCGGTCTCTGGATTTCAAACTTAGTGTCTTGTACCTACTGCATGGTACACATGCCTCAGCCATATTAGCTACACATTGTCACATGTATTTTGTCCAAGGCAGCTGTAAGCACATGGAGCTCTCCCCATCCTTCTTAATGCATGTAGTTTCTCAGAGTCTTATTTCTTGGCTGAACTGGTAAGGTGAGGTGAGAGGATTTTTTTCAAAGATTTTCTGCTGGTCTTTGGACAACATATACCTGCTGAAATATCTGTGCTGGATGGGAGAACGTACTGCATATCCTGTATATTCCTACCTTCTTCTGATTGGAAAGCAGGAGGTTTGCAAAGTTACACTACAGGAGTGGCCAGCATTTATGATTTTGGAAGCTGCCTATCAATTTTTTCTTACAACAGGAGACGGAGACCTGCAGTTCTATCCTGGAGAACCATAGAGACAGTGAATGTGGTTAGTGGTTTGTCAGAAAGAGATGAGTGCCTTTTTAGGGGTCTCTTTCCACTTGGGTTAATGTGAAGCTAGAGTCAAAATGATCCAGTAATGTCAGCCTCAGCAGCTTCTGTTGCCTTATGGCCTGCTGGAGACAGGGATCAAATGATGGCGCAATCTCCATTTCAGCACAACTCTGCTCTTTGTGTATGGTATGAACCTGGAATGAGACTTCCAGGAGCCACAGGTTGCTTGTTACCTTATTGTGTCCCAGAGCGCTCCATGTTTTTGCTGCCATTCATCTTCTTCTTTGGCTCGTTCCCATGTTTGTCTGTTCTGGGCATGCCTCTTACTACAGAAAAGTAGGAGGAAACAGAATTTTTTCTGGACAGTTTCACTCTTTTTCATGGCCTTCTAATGATGAAGCTCACCTGAGCCCTATAAACGTTAGTTTGCTGATAACTGCTTTGGTTGCTAAGTCCCGTACCTTGTCCTTCCCCTCCCAAACTGCATTTTTAATATTCATATCATGGTTGAAAAGTTGTTTTTTTTTCTTTTTTCTATTTCATACATTCTAAAATCATTAAGGAATTGGTAGCTGTGACACCCCAAAGGTCTAGCAAAACTTTTTGTTGAAGTAATTTGTTAGCTCTTGACAAAAATATGGAAGTTGTTTAGTTTGGAGGGCTCTGCTGCTTTCAGGCCTATGATTTTTGTCTACTAAACTGTGCATAGGTCATTTTCCAGGTCACCTAGCTTTTGGAGGAAGACAGGAGTGCTCCTGAAGGCAGCTTTGATTTTGCCAAATGCCTGAGAGCTCTGTACCATATAGAATACAGGTCTGGTGTATGAAGGTGAGATGCATGAGCTCCGATACTCTGGGTGGTTGACTAACGTTGTAAATTCCTGGATGTCTAGGAAACCCTATTCAGAGGACATTTGTTCTGTACTGCACATATTTTCCTGTCTTTGGAATTATGTGTAATTTGCAGCTCTTTTGCCTCTAAATAGGAAGACTCTCTTCTCAGGTGTTCAGGCATTCTTGTCAGATATGAAGTATCAGACAATATTGTCATTCAGAACTAGACAAAATATCAATTTCTTTTTAAAGGTAAGGAAGCACAGGCTTTGTAAAAGGAAGAGAAGAGGCTCTTTTAACTTTCTTCGGCTTACCCTGATTTCAAGGGGTGTAACTGCAGAATATATTTTGTGACTATGATCTACAGGCCTATTCACACTTGGAAGCTGTTATGGAAAAACAGTATTCTAGAGGAAAGTGGCTGCAGAAAGAATTTTCTGTTCCTCTTGGCCTTCTTCCAAGATGCTTTCTGGACTAAAGTGAGGAGAGACAGTATTTTTGTATGGCTGAGAAGAAAAGACCAAGTCTTTTAATCTCATGACGGTGCATAGAAAGATCCTGAACTGTTCATATGGTGGTTTGTGACAGCGTATTATTTTACCCTGGCACTCAGAAGAAAAGGACAAAGGGTGGAAGTTGTCTTTTAATCATCAGGACTTTTTTGAGGTGATCGAGTTACAGAGTAAAATGTTCCTCCCTCCCGGTTGGTTTGCTGGTTGTCTGCTCTGTAACAGTAACCCACTTAAAATTTGTGCGGCTCTTTTTGAAGTTATTTTAAACCCCCAGCAATGTATAGAGATATTGTAACCTGGGATAAAAGCACCTCTGAGCAGTGGTTTCAGTTTTGCCCTTTCAGGCATGTGGAAAGTGTCCCAGTACATTTCAAGGATTTTAAACTAGAAACTTCGTAGATATGGGTTATGGTTTCAAAGCCTGATTGATATAGCATACATCAAGGGAGTGGTTCTCTGTTTCTTTACATTTTAATATGGATTAAAGCTTTCTGTTGACTTAAGGGATCCCATGGACTCCTTTTGGGCCTAGTTATGTTGGAATGTATGCCTTGGCAATTTTGGAGAGAGCCCTCTCGCTGCCTGAATTCCCTGTTTTTATGTCTGTTCTGAACAGTTTATCCATCAGATGCTGAGTTTAAGGTTCATCTTCTTGTGGTAGTACCTGTCCCAAGCTTTTAAACAGAATAAGTTAAACTGCTCATCCATGTGGGACTGTAGACAGCTTGGTAGTATGTGGTAGTAATTCAAAACAAAGAATAGAGGTAGGATGAATTAAGGGTGGGACAGAGGATTCTGCTCTATCTGTGTAGTATTGTGGTGGCTTGTTTTTCTTCTCTGAATACAGATGTACTAGTGATGAATCCTGAAAAATAGAGTGGTAGGAAAACCTCTGTATTGTGCCAGATCACCGTCATGTTTCCCATATTTCACAGTAACAGCTCAAGTTATTCAGAAAGCCAGGGCTCCACAAGGTAATATAAATAGCTATCCTTGTATTGAATCGCTTGCAAAATGAAAGACAAGGTACAACATGTGGAAGAAAAGGACAAGATGACAAGCTGATGAAGCAGAAGATATAGCAGAATTAGTGACCATTACATGGTGCTACTTTGCATGGATTAATGAGATATATATGTATGTAAATTACAGAGCGGTGTAATCTTCCATTATGATCAACTAGCAGAAACCAAAATTGTCGTAGAGTTGATACCAGCTTATGGTTTTCTCTAGCTAGTTTGGCAAAGGGGAGATTTAAGGGAATACATGGAACTAGACAAAGTACTTTTTTGCAAAGAACTTTTTCTGCGCATATGTTACAGTCTGGACAACTCTTAGGGGTCTCTGAAAAATCTGAGATTTTAGTCGAGGAAAAAAGAGAACAAGGAGAGTATAGTAAATAGTATAAGAAGTTAAATGTTTCATAGCCTAGTTTATAGACAAAGATGTTATGCTAATGGAGGACATCAAACTTGGAACAGATAAAGAAAGTTTAAAACATTAGTGCATAGTAAGCTCCTTGCTGTAATAAAACTAGAGTAACTACATGGTGTTGGAATGAGGAGGAAGAGACTGAATATCTGAAATATGGATTGTTGCCTGTTGTAGGAAACACAGATATCTAAAAGGAGACTGAAAGTTTCTCCCTTCATGATGCTTCCCTCTCATTTGGGTTCAGAAAAAACTGGCTATTATTCCAAAACAGTCAGGAAGTTACTTATACCTTACTTTGAACTACATGATAAGCATATTCCAAAAGATGACAGTTAATATTGTGCAAATATTAAAAAAAAAAAGTGATAATGCTTCTCAAACATTGGTTCTGGATCTATGTCATGTAAAGCTTTTATGAGTTACTCTGCAAAAGAGCTTATATTTTTTTCTGTCAGTTTGCAAGGAAGGGCCTAGTGGAACTTATTATTTGATTATTTTATATCTTAGATGAGCATTTATAATGGCATTTAATTGTAAGCCTTAAATGATTTTTCATGAACAAGATGACAGTGACCTCACATAACATTCCAAGATTTTGAACTGATAGCATGTTTCAGAAACATACTGAATTCTTCATATATGCAGCCTTATGTTTCAGTCTTTCTAGTGTATTTGTTATAAACTAAGGTATTCAAAAGCAACCCGTATATGTTTTTTGAATTACACTGATTTTCTAAAGGTTTCTTGCTGATTCTGTTTCAGATGCATCCACTTGGACTGTGTAATAGCAATGATGAGGAAGACCTATATGAATATGGCTGGGTAGGAGTGGTGAAGCTGGAACAGCCAGAGCTGGAACCTAAGCCATGCCTCACTGTCTTAGGAAAGGTAAGGGGGTATATGGTTTCAATAATTTGGGATAAATGCTGCATGTAACTGTTTCTTGGAAGGGTTAGTTCCTTTCTGAGAAAAATCAGCAATAAATAAAACAAGAAAAAAACTTGTCCTCCTTGAAATATTCCCATTTTGCCTGTTTTCACACTGGGTGCTTAAGAGAAGGATAACGTCATAACTGAGTTGATAGAGATGGTGATGGTAAGCTGAGTGGATACATTCCCTTTTTGAGCTCTTTAGGAACATAACAAAGACTTCTGCAAAAGTGGATGTTTATCAGAAGCAGTATTTGAGTAGAAACAGGGCGAACTGCCAGTATGATGTTAACTCAGTCGAAGAAAACTTATTATCAAAAGCAGTTAAAATGAAAGCATTTTCCTGTTATTTCTTAGGTACAATTTTCTCAGAAGACGTATTAATTTCTTTTTTTTTTTTTTCTGGGAAGAGGAGTCCTCAATCCTGCAGGAGACTTCTTTGCTGTAGTTGCAGGATAGACATTGCTAATAAAAGTGACTCTTACTTATCTTGGTCAAAGAAATACAAATTTTCATCTTGCTGGAATCTCCCTTCAGAACAGGGCCCCTGGAGTCTAAATTCCTTGCAAAACGTTGCCCTTTGTTTTATGGGGTGAAGTCAGTAAGATATCATTACTGCTGCCAGATATCTTAAAAAGGAGAGCAGAAAGCTGTCCTTTTTTTGTTCTCAGATTGGAATTCTTGAGGACTGAGGTTATTATATGTTGACATTTGAAGTCTGGAGTAATTGGAAGTGCGTGAAAGAGCGTAGGCCATGAGTACTACCAGTAATTGAGTAGTGGAAAGCACATATAATCTCTGGGGTTCAGCCTAAAATCCAGCTGGCTAAAGTTGCTGAGACTTCGGTAGGATGGCATTGGTAACCTGAGATGAGCAGTGAAAATGTTGTACGTCAGACAGAAAATAAAATCCTAGACTGTCGTTTTGTAGGTAAAACTTGGCTCTGTATATTTATAAAGAAAACTTCTAGAGGAAACACATTTCAAGGGAAATGGGAAACCATCTACTTGTCTAAAAATTGCTGCAGATTTAGCTTGTGGTACACGATGACAAACATTTCTCTTAAGAAGTGATGGCACTTTCTATTGAATTTCAGCATAATATAGCTTTTTTCCTAACTTGGAGTACTGTTTTTGTTTCACAGAAATTCCAGCTGATGCTTCTTTGCTCTTAGGAGGATAAAATCTGATGATAAGGTCTCATGAGGGTGGAAATTAGGGAAGATTAGATAGTGAAAGACGCATAGTAATCCAAAAGTAATCTCCAGGAGTAATGTTGAGTCTAGGGGAAAGCCATTTAAGGAAGGAATCTGTTCAGTCCCATCTGTTATGCTCTTGAAAAACATGAGAGGAAGCAGGTATGTGAAATGGATGAAAAAAGTGGAAACCATGGAAATCCTGCACAAATAAGGTTACAAATATTTTCTGACATACTAAGATTGCTTTCCTGCCCCACTGCTATGTACTCAAATCCCCCTATGTCTTCTATACTCACCATGTCCCCAAAGCTAGAATGACAACACCTAAGTATCCAATGATCCTATCTTCCCTTAGCTTGGCTTACTGAACAGCAGACACCGGCTCTGCTTCAGGAGCTCTGTAGTATCTACTTTGAAGCATAATGACTGTAGTATGACTCTTGCATCCTGTATATGGTGGGTCGAGGGAGTTTGGGCACAGCGTTTCCTGTGTGTCAGTAATTTAACGGGTGAAAAAAGACTGGCAGAGGTTTTCTCTAGGCAATACTTTCTTCTCAGTAACTGTAATGCAGATCCTCATTCTGTATCTTCATGTCACTGTCTACACCTCTCTTCCTGAAATATCTTTGTTCCCTATTTCATGCTTGCTACTGTAGTTTCTCCTCTCCATCTTTTCTCTCCAGCCCTTCTGCTCAGTCCTCCCTATGCTCAAGTTATGTCCTGATTTAGAAGAACTACTCAGAATTCTTTAAATATCATCGAGTATAGATAGCAGGAGCGTTAGCCAGGAGCTTCGTGCAGCTCTGTCAAGGAAGTCAGCCTGGTTATCTTACCAGTAGCAACAAACTGAATTGTGATTCACTGGATCTCTGAAAAGTTGTTTTCATGCAATTTAGTGCAAATGGCTACATGAGCATTCAGTTCAGCCTGTAAACTATTTTGCATGGGTAATATTTTACTTGCTGCATGTGTATATGTGTCTTCCTCTGGTTTTCTTTAGAATTTGGTAGCTGTTTGGCTTAACAAGGGAAAGCAGCTAAGGGGCAAGGAGAAGAAAAGAGAAAGGCAGAGGGAGAGGGAAAAGGAGAGGAGAGGAAAAATGGAATGGAAATGAGAAAAGGAAAAAAAAGGGAAGGGGAAAGGGGAAAGGAAAGGGGAAAGGGAAAGGGGAAGGGAAAAGAAAAGAAAAGGGGAAAGGGGAAGGGAAAGGAGAAGGGG
>VXAL01006439.1:106267-154938 GCA_013399475.1 Chauna torquata
GAAAAGAAAAGGGGAAAGGGGAAGGGAAAAGAAAAGAAAAGGGGAAAGGAAAAGAAAAGGGGAAAGGGGAAGGGAAAAGAAAAGAAAAGGGGAAAGGAAAAGAAAAGGGGAAAGGAGAAGGGAAAAGAAAAGGGGAAAGGAGAAGGGGAAAGGGGAAGAAGGGGGAGGGGGCAGAATGGCCTTCAACAGAGAAGGAACTTCTTATTCCATTTAGAAAAGGAGGAAGAAATCAAGGAGTCCAAGCCAACTGTTTGTTCCTCATGTAGTTTGATTTATGCTGCGTCCAGAGTATCTTGTCCTGCACTGTTGGATCTTCCAGGCAATTACTGTGTTTGCCTTTCGATACAGTAGTGGTACAGTCCTGCTATTCCATAGTTCTGTAAAGTAGGCCTGGCCAACTGCAACAGTTATTGCAGAGATCATTTGGATGTTACAAGATGCAGGACTGGCACAACATTTCAGAAATACACTGTCCACTCAGATATATGCAGTGTTGCATTTCAGCTTTGCTGGTGTTGCTGATATCCAGTTTTTTTAGAGGTAAGATAAATGGCAAAGCACCCTCTTGTTACACACGCCTCTACATGAGTGAATCAGGTGGGTACAGGCAAGACTTCCTTGAATGTGAATATTCTTACTTCCTTAAAAGATGTAGTAGGGTGCGTGAAATTGAGTGTAGAGTGTGTTTGAACTCCTAGACCACAGAGATTCTGCTTTGTCTAGTGCAGTCTAGCTGAATAATCAATAATACCACCTGCTGGAAGCAGATATATCCCCCTTTTCAGTTCCGCTTTGTTTCCTAATGCTGGAATTGGCATTGGGATCTTCTAGTATCTGTTCTTTGATCTTAATTCCATGAGAAGCCATTTTGTGAAATGAAGGCCAAATTTTATATGCAGGAAAAGTGATATGAATAGATCAGTCTTAACTATTCATTTGATATTAGGAGTAAAGTTGGTGCCATGAAGGTAAGGACTTGCTTTCTTTTAAAACTGACATGGCCATAATTGAAAGTTTGCGTCAACAATTTATGGCAAAGTAAAAAGGCTCTGACAGGGTAGTTGTCTGTGTACGCTTTGCTTCCCAGCTGACTGCACATGCTGGGTGTTCTGTTTCATTTGAACACTTTTCATTGAGAAAGGTAGTTTGGATGTCCTTATCTTTGCTCAGAACTAAGAGGATACACGTGGAGAGCTGCCCTGGCTCAGCTGACAATAACTGTGTCCATCACTGGAATGTGCATAAGGAATGGATAACCTTGTCAGTTTAAGCCTATCTTAAATGAATGTGTTTAAAAGCTGAGACTAACTCAAATCAATTTCACAATACAAATCATACAAGAATGTGTAAGTCCTGCTGTAAGGGAGCCAATTTAAAGTCATATTGCTAATACTGGTGAATTGTTGTGTTGAGCAATATGGTAACAGAAGCAAAAAGGTTGTTGCTTGTGTTTGTGTGGTAGAATGCTTGCATATATGAAAGAATAAATGGTGAGTTTTTGTGTAATAGCAGAAGAAAAGAAAGAAAATAGATGTTTTTAAGATAATGTGGAAGATTTGGAATATTGTGAAGTAGAATGTAGAGAATACTTAAAAGTTGTTTGTAAAAGCTGCCTAGTGCTAAATTCCATGACACGCAAATCTAGTACAAAGATACATTTTTTTTTCTTATTGTTGTTTTTAGCTGTTGTGCTTGTTGTTAGTGAAACCCTAGTCTGTGTTTCTTAGTAGCTTCACTTCACTTGTTCATCCGTCTGCTAAGTGGGATCAGTAGATGTACAGAACTTAATGTGCCCATTTCCATATAGATTTTTGAATTTCTCATCCTTCTTTGTCAGATTTATGTGGTGTAATGAAAGCACAAGAGTTTAAAAAAAAAATGTATCTTCTGTTAGATTGCCTGTGAAAACTAGACTCTGATTGGGAAAGGGGTGTGTGTGGCAGCCGTGATTTAACGTTGCCTTTGATCATAGTGCAGCCCTGTTTGAGGCAGTGCTGCATGCAGGCAAAGCAAAGGCCTGGGTTTTACTGATCTCATGAGCTCCTGAATAGGGCTAGAAGGGGAGTGACAGAGGAAGAAGAAAGCTTTGGAAATGAAAAGGAAACCCCATGAACCCAGTGAGCATTATTGGCTGGATTTGCCTACCAGGGAGCCGCTCAGTTTCTGCCAGGCTAATTCTGCTCCAGCCTCGCTTCCCCGCACCTCCCCCCCGCTCCTTCAGGCTTTTTGTTTTGGGGGCACGGCTGTAGTAAGTTGGTTCTCAGGCTGGGAACCCACTGAGCCTGTTGCCATGGTCACTGGGAAGCGCTTAGTGCCATGTGCTTCAAAGGGAACCTTTCCCCTCCTGGAATTCCTGCCTTCTGTGCAGACAGCACAATGAGACCCCTTCTCTGTGCCTGCCTGTGCACATGCTCCAGCAGTTCAGCTTTACTCTGGAGGAAAGGAAAAGCAGTGTTGCCTACAATGACCTGTTGCATTTTTGCGTCCCCTATATTGTGGTGACACTACCTGTGTGTGTCCTGCATATACTGATGTGCAGCCCTCCTGCCTCCCCCTCCCAGCTATTTTTAAAGTAGTGACTTCTGTCAAGATGGCGAAATACAGCCTAGCAATGCTGCCACTTCTTTGTTTCAGTACAGAATAGATACTGAGAAAATATTGAAGACTTGCTTAAAAGTAGCCCTTCTTCCATCTTTTGCAGGCTTGAAAGTTCACAGGGAAGGATGTTGTTTCTCTTCCAGGGACTGCTGAAGGGACTCTTCTTCTGTATTAATAGAATGTGTGTAATTGAGGATGTGCATCTGAGTAGAACCTAACAAAGAGAGGATGTCCCTGCTACTACAGCTTCCTGTTTTTTTCAGATCAAAGGAATCTATAATATGAGGAAATTCCTAGCAGTTCTTCTAGTATCCATTCACTTCTTATCTCTGTTTTAAGAGTTTGTTAACAAAAACATTTACACAAATACTAACGAGAAGAATGTCTTGTTTTGCCACATCATCATTATCATCATATTACTGAGGTTGGGGCCAAAATCATCATAACTCGAGTCTGCATTAAACAGTCTAAGTGTGATTCTTAACCTTTTGTGTAACAAGTAGTTTAAATTTAAAGATTCTTGTAAGGTAATCAAATGTGAAATCACAGGGCTATGTTGGTAGTTTACTTCTTGAATAAAGAGTGATCTAAAACCTGAGGAACCAAGACAAGAGGGCCTTGTGGGGAGTTTTGTTCTCACTTTGCAAATGAACATAAACTAATTGCCTGGCTTATATTTAACTTGTGCAATAATTTTGTCCAAGAATATTGCAAACCTCACTGTGAGCTCAGACACTCTCGTACTAACTGTGGGAGCATGGATGCTTTTCTCGTTGAGTTGCAGGCCTGTTTAGTTTCCTGTCCTAACAATTGCGTTACTTAGTGAAGTTTTTGGTGGAAGTTTGGGAGGGAGAGGGGAAGATTCTGTGATGCGTTTCTAAGCCGTATTTTTATGGAAATCAAAAATTGCTCTACAGAGTAACATATGCTGATTAAATTAACATACCTGGATGAGCAAGTAATCAGCCGATGTATCTTCTTACTACCTGTCAAAATGCGTCTTAAGAGGTGTCTTTCTGAAAACAGGCTCTTTTGCAGCGTTAATGGTTAGTCACAGAAAATAAAGCCTGAAAAGTACAGTCTGTTTGATTTCCTTCCACCCCACTTTTCTGTTGCAAGTGAACAATGACTTGAGAGAATCCTCGTTGAGCGAGAGGCCCTTTTCAGGTAAGGAAACACAGATCTCAGATATGGTGGGTTGTGCTCTGAACACAAAGAGTAACACTTTTACATATACTTTATAAATAGTTTTATGTGCTAAGTTACTACTTTCTTTATGTGTCTGATTCCCTAGAAATCTATTGCAAAAAAAGGGTCATATTCTTTTTTACAAGAAAACTTACACTATTTTAAATTCCTTCTTACCAGGACTGAATTTATCTACTAATTAAAAAATAGCTTTGAATTATATCTTGCTCATTTGTAAAGGATTGGTGGCATCTTTACTTGAAAAAAAGAAAGTATTTTTGATCCTTTTCATTTGGAGTTAGTGAAATTAGGAAAGGCAAATTAAACGAAGTCAATTTATCTCGATATTCATGGCCTAAATTAAGCATACAGTTACATGTGCAAATTAGAATTGCAGTGGCTACCTAAGCATATCTTTTGTTTCTGTATAACATTAATAGCTTGGTATGTGTATCAAACTTTGATAGATGTATCAAGTTTGGATAATTTCTTGTAGAAATGGATTCAGTTCAGTTGCAGAAATGCATATGGAATTTAGGCAAACACTCTTTCACGATGAACTTATTCAGAAGTTAGGACTGAACTATGCGATAGATTAAGATCTAAAACTGATGAGGAGTATGTTTGTAGCCATTGATGAATTCTTCCAAAATTTTGCATGTTAAGTATTTTTAACTGTAGTGACAGCTGCAGTAATGTCATGCCACCCTATGATGGGTCCAATGCACATGCAATAGAAGATACTGTCACTACAGGAAAACTTCTTACATTCATTGAAGTAGTTGACATTGTGGTATCTATTCCACGACTTGGGGACCTTTGCTGCCTTCCGTTTGTCAGCCTGTGTTTCTTCTTTGTAAACACTATCTGTAAAGCACTTGGAATTCATTTGGAGGCAACAGTCTCAAAATGTAAGGCAAAATTTAATTGGTCTGGCTCAAAAGTAACTAATAGAATGGGTGACTTTTAAGCTTTTTTGTTTGTTTGTTTGTTTCGTTGTGGAGCTACATGAAGGTTTGTTTTGGCAGCGTAAAGTCCAGTGGAGGTAGGAACAAGTCAGAGGAGAAGAAGGTTACAGGAAATGCATTTTCTAATGGCAGTGCTGGCCTAAATGCATGTCAACTTACAAATTAAGAAAAGTTGTTCAGCAGTAGAAACTTAAAACAGAAGCTTCTTGAATAATATTAGACTCCTTTGGCTGTGGACTAGTTGGTAGATCTACATTGCACATGCCAAAATTCTGATCAAAAGACAAACTACATCGTTTATCAGTTCCAATGTTTTTGGATGCAAAAAAAGTTAATGTTTTGAAGGGGGAAAAAATAGCATGTTGGCTTGTGTTGAAGACTTCAAGCTTCTAAATCAGTAATGTTCTCTGTTAACTTTGCATTGTAATTTTTCATTTTCATGGTGTGTTGTCTTAGCACTGCCTAAAATTAGAGTTAACTGTGAAAGGAGGTAGTACATATAATTGTAATCCCTGCAGTGCATGTCTTTTTCTTACTGCATTTGTTCTGAAGAATATATTGAGAAACAGAGAGAATGACCATTTTCCTGAAGCGCTGAAGAACATAAGTGCTGCAATGTCTTACTGATTGTTTCTTCTTGTTCCCCATTTCATTACCATTTATAATGTCCAGGACACCTAAAAAGGTTAACATACATTTTGAACAACCATAAAACATGTTCAGTAATCGTATTTGAAGTGATACTGTTATTTGTGCAAATATTTTTGGTGTCATTTATCTTTTGACATTCTTGTTTCTTTTTTCCTCAGTGTTAGCAGTGTGACCAGATCTCAGCAGCAAATAGACATAATGATCTCTGGAATTCTAAGAAAATTGCATAGATGAGGTCAGAAGAGGGGGTAATATAGTTATTCAGGAACAACTGGAATTTTCGTAATGACAGAGACAGAAATAGTCCTCGTAATCTTCCTGATAGGGACAAATGTGTATTCTTGAACAAGAAAAAAATTCACATAAAGCAAAACGCATTTGCCAAAAGCTCAGTGCATTTCTGCTTCCTGTTTCCTTGCCTTTTCTTCCATCCCCACGGACCATGTTCTAAACACCAAGCCTATTTTAACACACTGAAAAAGGAATTTGAATGGGAAAGAAAAAGGAAGAAATATTGCATGTAGGAGTGTTTGGCAGCAGAGAACAGAGAAGTGTGTGGAAGCAAGCATGGGGACGCAGCATGAAGCAGCAGTCTCATCACTATAGCTGAAGTCTTGCATTCATATTTATCTTTCTGTGTCTCTCCTCTTTAAACCCTCTCACTCCATGATTACTTTCCACCTTAACTTCAGTAGTGTTTTTAAGAAAGAAGGGAAGTGTTAGAACAGGTAGGAGAACTGACAAGCAAGCCAATTAAATTTTGGAGACAGAGGAAAGGCTTGTGTTGTGTATGGATCATATGGTGAAAGATGTAAAAGGAAAGAAAAGAGCTGGATCAAAGCCAAAGAGGGGAGCGCTCAAAGGAGTGGGCAAACAAGGGCTGGATCAGGTCATAGATCTGTCACTTTTTGATTCTGGGGGGGTGGGTGTTTCCATTAGCAACTAGTGCAAGCAATCTGTTATTATGTTATTTTACTAACTTCTTTTTTGTGTTCACTGTGCATTGTTATGAAAAGCAACAGCTATTCATGAAGAAAGGCTGTCTCTGATGTTTCCCCCTCTGGGCACTCCTTAGATTCGCTATTGTTGGATTGATTACTTTAAATGTATGTCTGCTTTTAGTGTTGAGTCCTTAGCAGTCCCCACCACCATCTTTACTCCTTTCCAACCAACTGTGGACCACAGCTGCTTTTCTCTTAAGCTAAAGAAGCAGCTGTTGTTGCACAACATATGTTACTGGAGTCTTTGCTCAGTCAGAACTCCCAGTGAAATTAACAGAAGTTCAGGCTGAGTAAAGACTAAAGAATGATTTTTTTAAGATATGCCCAACATACAAATAATAATATGTAAATGTTCTAAGTCTCTCAAGTTTTTGGACCCTCATGATTCTGCATACTTTGTGAGCCTCTCAAACATTGCAAGAGACTTTCTATGCTAACTAATTTCCATGCAGAGTCTACCTGTGGAATAAAAGGAGAAATGCACAATTGCATACATGTTGGTTGAACTACAGAAATAGATTCTGAAGTGGAAAACTGAATGGGCAAGTAAGTGCGGCTATGTTGGAGAAGAGATGAGCACAAAAGAAGTCTGGCAAGCAGAATCAAATAAATGGATCAGAAAGTAAAGAAAACAGGGAGCAGATATGGAGGCAGGGAATGGAATTATTTAGGACTTCACAGATGAGTGACATGCCTAATTTCAGTGCGGTAAGAGACAGAAGGCTTTGAAAGAAATTGGAGAACTGGGGAATGTAACCAGAGCTGCATCAGAGGGGCTCTGATATTCAGAGTAAAAGATGGGCAGATACAATCAGCAGTGGTAGAAAATAATGGATCATAGAGAAATTGCGTACTTAAAGTGGGAATGTTTTGCAGTGATTTTCACGAGATTGAAAGGGCAGAAAGAGAAAAGGTTGATATAACAAAAAATGTGCTTTACATCCTAGTCCTCTGAGATAATTTGCTGTGAACTTTTTCTCTGCTCTAAACATGTCTTCATGATTGTCAGGTGGATATTATATAGAGGTGCCTGTTTGGATGATATGACAATTTAATGTTTTTACCAAGTTCAAGGAATCAAATCCAAATGGGTCATGTGTTTGTTCATTCTGCAAACTCAAAATATTTAGGTATGAACTGGGCTTTTTGGTCAGTTAGGGAGCACTGATGAAGCCATTTGCAATTCTAGCAGATTATTTCTTGAAGATTAGAGCTGAACATATTTGTGGTATGAATTCTCTATAGACATATTAGGTATATATTGTCAACATTTGTATAGCTATTGCCTTATATGTGCTTACTATGGGTATGAAACTGACTAAAACTATTAAAAATATCAAAAGTATGTATATATTCTAGTGCATTAATGTCTCAGTTGTGGGCCCATTGGTGCTTTGTTCAATTGGTAAGCCCAGAGAATACATCACAGACATTTAATTTTTCAAAGTATAACTTGGTCAGCTTTGGATAGGAAAAAAAGATGGACCTTAGCCCAGAGAGGATCCAAGAAGCAAGCTTTTAAGGGAGGAGGAAATAGAGCTATTTTGCTAAGGACACAGAATGCATAGACTCTTGAGTCCATGAGCAGTGTTGAAACTCTCAGAGGGTCCAGACCCTTCAGCTGACTGTAAGGGACTAACAGCCAGCCTGGCTGTTTATGGGCTGTGGTTAACCTCTTGCAAGTTAGGATTTCCTGTCGCCAGCAATGGGCTGTGACCGCCAGCACCACAGTGTTAATGATGAGGTAGGGGCTGATGAATGGCTGGACTCCAGACAGCAGCCTTCACTGGCAAAGAATCAAGTGGCTAGAGGGAGAAAAACACTGATGTCTACAAGAGAAATAATGCAAACTCCAGAACCTATAATTCCCATGTTTAAAAAAAGAAAGGGAGAAAGAAACTGGGGACAAATTCAAACCAAGTGAAGCTTTTATCTCTACATTCTGAATAGAAGATTGTTTTTCAGCAAAACTGGCTGCAAAAGCCAGGCCAGTTAAAACAATATGCAGGCTGCTTGCCTCCAAGTAACCAGAAAATGTTGGCTCAGAGTAGCTTGCTCTGAGGAGCCAACCTGCTGGGAGACGTTATCCAAGCAACGGCCTGAATGTAATTCCTCCCGCTGTGGAATGGCTCTTTGGCAAATGAAGACCCTAATTAGAGATGGAAGGGTTTCTATTTTGTTTTTCTTTAATCCTTACCCTGAGGCCTCTGCAATACAGCCATGTCGCTGCTTGTGTGGAGAGAAGTTTCCAGTTTCCCTTTGTAATAAGAATCCTCTACCTTTTTTATTCCTTTTTTTTTTTTTTGAAAGAAGTAGCAAACTAACAACAAGGGCCCACCACAGTTTGAGACCTTGAAACTAATGTAATCCTAAATCAGGGACCACTATCTGAAAGACTGCCCATGTCATCTCTTTTATTAGCCAACCTACAGAAAGTCACTAGATAAACTGAAGTTCCGGGGTGGGCCATTCATCCTTTTACTACTGAACTTATTACTCAGCATGATTCTTCTAGTAGACAGTTTGACGGAAAAAGAGAAAGAAGGCACAAGTTCGAAGAACTCACTGAAGCACCAGTAGTATTCTACTGGATGCCAAGGGAATGTTAAAGCCGTTGTTCTTTCCAAAGACTGAAGTCCCAGATTGGGGGTTACATGTGTATTCTGTAGTGTTGGATGCAGATTCTCCTCCCTAACAGAGGGGACACAACCTCCAGGGGAATGTGCTACAGCATTTTGACTCTAACACATGTAGAAGTGAAAATACTTTTACTGCTTGGCAACTCACCTTGGCTAACATGAGGTCTGTCTGACCATACTTGAACAGACTGTGTGCAGCTTCTGAATAACCCTGCAAAGAGCACTGCTTTTTCTGTCACTGTCGAGACTTGGATCTGCTGTTTCATCACCTCGGATGATGATCGTCTCCGAAATGTCCTTGTTTACAGTAGAGTTCAACCTATGGATGAAGACCAGCTACCTGAGGATGAGGCCAAGTGAGACAGATGATGCTAAGCAGGAGACACTATGAATTTTCATTCCTATCATATTCTTACATTTGAAGATACGTATATACCTGAAATTGGCCCTAATCACTCACAATTTTTCACGTTTATGCTTGCTTTTATTTATTTTCAACAATTCTGGTGGGCTGTGGTCATATTCATATCTTGTCTTGCCTTCCAGATAGAGGATAGCAGTTTGATATTAATGAGCATGAAGCTCTTCAGCCTTTCAAATAATTTTTAGTTGATGTAGATGTGTCAGAATATCTTTGATAGACTGCTGCAAATGCCTCAGACCTGTTCAGTACTCTTTACATAATTTCACACAGGCTGAATCTGTTTGAAGTTTCACCTCTTTCCTAAGATAGTTGAATATTTACCTAAAGCTGTGGGTTGCGAACCATGGCTCAAAATTGTTGTTTTGTTGAAAAGAACTTTCCACAGTAAGGTGAAGCTTGTTTCTCGGGAAGGTTGAACTTCCCCGTTAAATTGACTGAGATTGGGTGGAATTCCTGTAGAACTTAAGAATTTCAAAAGCTTTGCCATCTCTCCTTCTAAATTCAAGATGTAATTGTCTGTTTTCCCTTTTGGTGTATGTACAAACCGATTTATAATTTTAAGGTGGTATTCTATCGGAGCACGTGCTTCTATATCTGTGGATAGGAAGAGAGAACAAACAAAATAGATGGATGATTAAGATGGTAAATACAATACAGGAAGGTAGTCCAGCAGCTGTAGACGTGAATGAAATAATAGAATCCTCATAGTTTCCCAGCCAGCGGTTAGTAGAATAGAATAGAGCAGAATAGAATAGAGTACCTCAGTTGGAAGGGACCTACAAAGATCATGAAGTCCACCTGCCTGACCTCATCAGGGCTACCCAAATGTTAAAGCATATTAATGAGGGCAGTGTCCAAATGCCTCCTGAACACTGACAGGCATCGGGCATTGACCACCTCACCAGGAAGCCTGTTCCAGTGTTGGACCACCCTCACGGTAAAGAAGTTCTTCCTTATGTCCAGTCTGAGCCTTCCCTGGCACAGCTTTGTGCCATTCCCACGTGTCCTGCCATCAGTCACCAGGGAGAAGAGACCAGCACCTCCCTCTCCATTCTCCTGCTCAGGAAGCTGTAGAGCAATGAGGTCGCCTCTTGGCCTCCCCTTCTCCAGACTAGACAGCCAAGTGTCCAGAAGATTGAATGAAAAAGTTGCATAGGTATAGTGCAAGGGTATAGCCAAAGGTATTTGAAGAAACCAAGAATCCTCAAAACCCAGGAAACTCTACTGGGCTGTTGTATGTTACTTCCCATAGGAAAGAAGTGGTTATATAGAATTTTTACACTCTTATGAAATGCTTTCATGTTTTGCTTGCTCATTGCATCATTCCCACACATCCTGTCGCCGAGGAGAGGACACGTGGGAATGGCATAAAGCTGCACCAGGACTTCAAACTAGGTAGATATAAGGCAAAATTTCTTTACCATGAGGGTGTTCCAACCCTGGAACAGGCTTCCTGATGAGGTGGTTGATGCCCCATGCCTGTCAGTTTTCAAGAGACGTTTGGACAGTGCCCTCAATAATATGCTTTAACTTTTGGTTAGCCCTGAAGAGGTCAGGCAGTTGGATCTTTGAAGGTCCCTTCCAACTGAACTGTTCTATTTCTATGCTATTCTATTGCTTTTTAAAACACTGAGGAGAGGGGTTTTTTTATAGCCTTGTTTGCCTTGTGTATATGAAGTAGGAGTAACTTCTAACATTCCAAGTATACACACAGCTTGGGGTACTATAGGGGTGGTTTCTTGTGGTGGTCTAGGATAATAGTTGCCTTAATTTTAGAACTCCTCCAGCACCTTCCCATACCTGTGTTTTTAATGACTTCTCTCAGCACTACAGCATGCTTTTGTGTATGCCTTACTGAACTAGTTTGCTCTTTCTAGTTCCTCTACTTTCAGTACACCTTCAAAGCAAAGATAAAGTTAAGAATTACCTGGGTTGGTTGCAGTGGTATTTTATAGTATATGATTCTTTACTACATAATTTCTAAAATATACTCATCTTGTGACTATTATGTTTTGGAGGTAACTGTGTGTAGGAATTCTCATGCCATGAAAAAGCTTGAAGGTTTATGAAATGTAGCAGGATTTCTGAGTAATACCAGCAATTGTCATGAATGCATCTACCAACTTCTTGCTGCGTGTGCTGTGTTACATCATTCAAGACCTTAGTCCCCTCCTGTGCTCTCTTCCAGTGCTCACCCTTCTCTCTGTGACTGTGACCTCTTGTAGCAAGAAGACTGTGGCCCGCAGAATGGTCTGTGATAGCAGAAGGCAGGTTTTTGGGAATGGAGTCCCTTGACTGAAATGTATCACAAAAGATTTGTAACCGGCTGTGTTCAGGATTAAATGAATGTCTTTTTCATGTTCTTTTTACTTGTTCTAGGCTATGAACTTACCACAATGTTTCTCTCTAACCCCAGAAAGGGAGGTGCTTGTGTCTTTTTTGTCCTGGTTTTAACTGAGAGCCACGCAGTACTGAGTGATATGGATCACATTGGTATATATTGTTGATGTGATTACATACTACATGAGGTGATCTTTTTCTTAAAACAGAAGTACATCGTATTGTTTTTTAATGGTGATTATATTTTTAAATTTAAAAATACCGCTATACACTTTCTATACTGCTTCATTGCTAAAGTAATTATCATAATGCCATACCATGCTGTATCTATAGGACACATGTATAAAATGTGTCCTATGTGTATAAATCCTCCTCAGCAGAGGAGCTGAGTTGAGGATTCCAGTCAGGAAGAGGTTTTATGTTAGTGTGGTGCTTTGGGATTTTACATTCTTATTGTGATACTGTCTGCTTTTGATTTGAAGCAGGAGTCTGAAAGTTCCTTTTATCTCAAAAAAAGGTTTGAAATGGCATCCTGCTTACGCTTTGCTTAACTCAGTGTTTCTGGATTTACTGGGTAATTGTACGTTCATAGGGCTGAGACATCACTTGGTTAATTTGTAACTTTTTCTGTTAGTAAGTTAGATTTTCCTCCTTTTATCCTTCCCCCTGTGCCCTGCAGAATTGGCCAGTGGCCTGGCTTTCTAGCTACAGAGGTGGTTCAAGGGGCAAGGTATTTTTGGTGATTGTCTGAGCCTGATAGCAGTGTAGGAGAGATACAAGGGATGTCTGTATTGTTCAGATGTTGTTAGTCAGTATTCTGTAGCTCTGAGAGGAAAAAGAGGTTTGGGAGTTTGTCTGTTGTAATGAAAAGCTGTATTTGACATAATGCTGTGGGGTTTGTGCAAGATTCTCAGTGATAATCAGCGCAGCAGACTATTACGCTGGAATGTCTTTGCCCATGGCTGATGTTCCATGCTTTTGCAAGTAAAATTGTGAGTCTGGGCTAGAAACGAGAGTTTTACTCTGCTAATGAAATAACGTATTTTCTTTTCCACAAAAGTAACTTCTGCTAACTGAGTATGTTATGGATAGTGAAAGGTCAACAGGGAACACATATCCTTGCTTACTTTAGCAGATAGTATTCCAGATGTATTTCTAAAATCATCTGAATAGTGATATCTGCTTTAGTTGATTTTTAGCAGTGAGTATAGTGTTTTTCTTGACAGGAGATGATACTTGGCTTAAAGCAAGAACTTTTGTCTCAAGCAGAATTCACAATTGTATCACAAAACTGTTTTGGATTTTATTGCCTAATTTCAAGTGATGCCATTTCTGTCATATTGAAAATCTGATGTTGTGTGTATGTGAACCTTTTTCAGCATGCTTATAGCTGCAATCCATAGAAAGGGGCATGGAGTTCATACCCTCTCAGTTTATAATAGAGTTCTTTAACGCGGAAGATGAAAACCTCATCCCTTCAGTTGTATTCCCTTGCAATCAATATTGTTGAAATCCTTGACCTGCCTTTCTGGAGGAATAAAACAAAGCACTGGACCTTTTCATCAAAAATCATGTTCCTTGGAGTCACAGCATATGCAAATTGATTGCTGAGTGTTGATTACCTGTTATGAATACATTACGTGAGAGGCTGCCTTTTTCAGAAGACCAAAGACAGCTAATGAAATAATTAGCTACAAAAGATTTGACCTCATACAGCTTGCATAATCCAACTGTTTTGTCAGATTAATGACCACTAACTCCACAGTGTGGAGAGTTCTGACATGGAATATTGGGTCTGATGGGCTGGGTTAAACAGAAAATATGCCTCAAATTCAATAATTTTTAGTTCATAGAGAAACCAAGGGAGAAAAACCTCAAAAGCTGACAGAAGGAGTGCAGGTTTGGTCAGGCTGGCTCAGTTATCAGCTAAATAAGGATGTATAAACCAGTTTTCTTGACTACTCTATTCACTGATCTCTGCACAGAGTTAGAGCAAACCAATTACCATATTTTCTGCCCAAAAAAGCGTGAGATGTATTTTAAAACAAGAAGAAAAGGAAAAAAGCACCAGTTATACTTGTTACAGCTGTACTATTTCCCTGAGTTCTGACTGAAAGCGGTGTTTTGCTTTTGGGATCCCTGGGACTATCTTCTGCATCCTGTATCTTTACTGTTCTGCTTCCTGTCTTGCTCATTTTGGAGGACAAGATAATAGTACCTGCTGGCACCTGATGGAATAGAGTTAGTTTGCTAAAAGCAGTTTACTAGCATCTGTACTGTACTGCACCTAAAGCATTGCCCAGTCCTCCCCTCCCCATCTTCAACATTTTCTTAACCCAAAGAATAAATCAACTTTGTCATGTATCACATACCATAGATAATTAATAGCTTTTATTTACAGTGCACTAAGTTCCAGGAAGAGAATTCCTAGAGTTGGATGAATAATATGTAGAGGCTAATCCAGGAAGACAGATAACATAGTTCTTAATGTAAAAGTATTTGTAAGGACATAGTGCAAGATCAGCAACATGCATCTGTGTTGTTACACAGGCAGGAAATACTTCTAAGGCATCCTTTCCTCCCTTCAGCTTGTCAGTTTTATCTAGGATGTTAATTTAAAAAAAAAAAAGTATTTTTGTTTATAGATACTAATCTGGCTTTACCAATTGCCATTTTCAACTAAGGGTTTTGAGTTACTGTCTTAATAAATGTGTAATTCATGACTATGTTGATGTAAATGGCAGAGCTAAAAGTGATAAATGAAGTTTGATTTCCCCACCTATGGTTCCAAGCCTCAGTCCTTCTCTCATTTGTAACTTACTTACTCTCTGCAACCTATTAGATTAGAGTGTCATGTCCTCACATGTAAATACAGTTGTGTATTGAGAGGGAACTCTTGCTCTGGCAAAGAAGTAAATGTAATGAATGAAGGCTAATGTTGTTGGTAGGATTTTTCTCTTAAACGGGGACCTCGCTGAGCAGCTTTTCTTCTTATGGTGGTTTTACCAGTGTTGCATAATACCTAATACATTTATTGGAACATGTCCACACTAGAAAGCAGAGCAGATCTTGCTTCTGAGATGCGTTTGTTCCTGCAAGCATGTAAGGTCCTTGCAGACACGTGGCTGGAGCTGGCAGGCCGCTCAGCCCCACACAGCCACACGCCTGCTGTCCCCAGGTGGGGTGGGGGGAGAGAATTGGAAAGGTAAAAGTGCAAGAACTCATGGGTTGAGATAAAGGCAGTTTACTGGGTAAAGCAAAAGCCCCGGTCACAAGCAAAGCAAAACAAGGAATTTATCCAGTACTTCCCATGGGCAGGCAGGTGTTCAGCCACTTCCAGGAAAGCAGGGCTCATCACGCGTGACGGTTTCTTGGGAAGACAAATGCCATCACTCCGAATGTCCCTCCCTTCCTCCTTCTTTACCCTAGCTTTTATTGCTGAGTATGCTGCCATGTGGTATGGGAAATCTCTGTGGCTGTCTTGGGTCAGCTGTCCTGGCTGTGTCCCCTCCCAGCTTCTTGTGCAACCCCAGCCGGCTCACTGGCAGGGCAGCAGGAGAAGCTGAAAGTCCCTGCCTCTGTGTGAGCACTACTCTGCCACAACTAAAACATCCATGTGTTATCAGCTTAATTCTCACCCTAACTCCAAAACACAGCATTATACAAGTCTCTACAAAGAAAATTAACACTATCCCAGCCAAAACCATGACAATATGTCAACAAGTGGCAGACCTCCTTACTGTTTCAATTGTTGCTGTCCTCCTACCGGATTGGAATGAATGAGAGGAAGCAGTGCACCTGTTTAATAATCATCTGGCCCCTTGGGTTGAAAGTTTGTCTCATCAAGCAAGTTGTTGCTTCCTTACTGTATTAGTCTGGCCCACGGGTAAGGAGTGCAGAGTGCTTTAAATCTTTCTGTTATTCTCTGAGGTAATAACTAGAGTTTCCTCAGGCCTGGATATGTGAAGAGATACTTTCCTCCCACTTCTGTTGTGTGTTGCCTCTCATTCTCTCTAGACTGCAGGGTCTAGCAGATTCTTTCATGTTTTCACCTGAGACAGTATTTAATGTGCGTCTTACTGGTAATGATTATCAACAGCCACTTCATAGCAAGTAGGTCTAAAATACTCCTAAAATACACTCAAAAGTAACTTTTTGTTGGCCTTCTCAATGAGCTATGACAATCTCTGTGCAAATTAAAACAGAAACATAGTTGAAGCCAATATAATGTATTTAGCATAAAAAAGCCTTTAAAAACATGTAGTAAACACACCATATCCATCTGTTTACATTTTTCTTTGAGTATAAAGTAGCCTTCAGCAGAGGGATTCTGATAAAGTGGGAGGTTGGTGATGTTTAAGGAATTGAGGAAGGGCAAATTCAAAGGTGGGTATTGTATCTCTGATGATTTTAGTTGTTTTAGAGGCACCTACATCCAACATACAATTGCAAAAAATAGTCAAATGTCTACCATGTGTTTGAATAAATTCTAACACAGAACTGAGTTCTTCTTAATAGAATCCGTAGATCTTCATCTTCCTTGTCATTTGACTTCTATTTTCAGCCTATTCACATTACCTAACTATTACGTTTAGTTTTGTAGTATCACTAATGCACAAAAGACAGTAGATTTTTACAGCTTGTTTTCTTGTTGGCTTTCTGAGGGGAAAACACAACTAACTTGCTTGATTGTTCCATGCCTGGTTTATGATTAACTGAAATATTCTTGAAGCAATTTTAACCTGTTGTGTACTATGTCAGAGACAAAGAAAAATAATCCAACAGAAACTGCTGCAAAGATTTGAAAACGCTTACTTTAAATGGAACTAATATTAATAAAAGTTACTTTTAATTCTGTTATCGAGATGAATAGGGATATATGTGCAGTTCTATGCTAATGTGATTTTTGCATGTAATTTCAGGGGGAAAAAATGACAGCACTCAAAACCAACACAGAAAAACATTAGTTCAAATGGAGTCTGTATATAAAGTAAAATCTATACACATGAACAAGTTAGAATGGATGATCAGAGGGCTGGAGCATCTCTCCTGTGAAGACACGCTGAGAAAGTTGGGGTTGTTCAATCTAGAGAAGAGGTGGCTCTGGGTAGATTTATAGAGGCCTTCCAGTATCAGTAGGGGGCCTACAGGAAAGCTGGAGAGGGACTCTTTATCAAGGAGTGTAGTGATAGGACAAGGGGTAATAGCTTTAAACTAAAAGAGGGTAGATTTAGATCAGATATAAGGAAGAAATTCTTCATTATGAGGGTGGTAAAGCACTGGCACAGGCTGCCCAGAGAAGCCATGGATGCCCAATCCCTGGCAGTGTTCAACACCAGGCTGGACGGGGCTTTGGGTAACCTGGTCTGGTGGAAGGTGCCCCTGCCCTTGGCAGGGGGCTTGGAACTGGATGGGCTTTGAGATCCGTTCCAACCCAAACCATTCTATGATTCTGTGTTGGAGTACTGCTTACGGATATTTGGTGCTGTGACGGCTGCAACACATTGCTGCAAAATTTTCAGTGCAGTTATGGACTGAAATTCTCTACACTTTCTTCACTACTTTTTTTACTTGAGATTGCTAGGATAAATTTTAAATACACATTCTTTATCAAGTGGTTTGCTTTGCCTTCATAACTTCTCCATGATGTTATCATGCTGTACATGGACCTCTTCCTGTTCCTTTGCCCTTTCAGCAGTTCAGAAGATTTATTCCTCCCCTCTTAATTGTGTTTCTGCATAGCCAGTCTGTTATCTGCATCCACCGAAAATGCTTGTTGTTGCTCTGTCTTCTCTTTGTCTCATTTGCTTCTGGCTATATTGTAGCTGTTTACTGGGGCACTCTGAAACCAGTCTCTGAAAGGAATCTGCAAAAGTTATCACTGCTCAGAAGACCTGAGAACTGGAGGGTTTTTTCTTCCTTCTTCAAGTATGGAGATGTGAGGGCCTTCCTACTGGATTGTAATCAGTATTGGGGGGGGGTCTAACGGTGGGACTAATGTATGAAAAAGGAAAGTTAACTTTCTCATAACTTATCTTTGCGTTCGTACAATGAGCAGTTTGAGATTCAGGCTGTGACTGGCTTACGCAGTTCCCTCATCTGGAGAGCGCAAAGTCAGGGAGCTGGTTAGGGCTCACCTTGTGAGCAGCACAAACCTTCTTCATTCCCAGGGATTACTACCTGTGATCATGCCAATAGATGCATACAGCTGTGTACTTCCAGTTTTTTTCAGGTCTTTCTTGCTGACTAGCTATGTTCTATCAGAAATGGTTTGAGAGTTTTTAAAGTAAGGCAGTTCCCAACCACAGCACTTAAATATAGTGGCATAAGTTGCAAGTGCAAACCATCACTATTTTACATCATTACATATAAAAAGGGGGAAATGCCAGTAACAGTTGGTTGCTCCCTGTAAAAAATGTTTCTGCCATCCAGAAAAGTTAGTATCATTTCAGACAGTGAGTTAAGGCTGTGCTTGTCAAATAAGACACCAGGTAATTTGTCTCTATTGTACAGAGAGCTACTTAACATCTAACCTCTATTTGGTGCTTCATTATTTTTGTACTTAAGGACAAAAGAATTTTGGAATTGCCAGTACAGGGCTTGCTGAAGATTGTTGTCATCTCCAGTCCAGCGCCTAGGTAGAAGGTATGCTTAGTACTCTCTAAATGAGTGTTTTTGCGCAATTAAGCCTTATGTTTCCACATGTCAGGCAGTTAGTTAGCTGCCGATGTACACGGAAGATACGTAACTTCCCTGCAGCTCAAATCAGGATGTGGCAGCATTTTACAGAAAGAGTAAAAGATGGTAATGCTTCAATGTACTGGCCTTGTAGAGCAAACAGGTCGGAGTCCGTTGTTCTATAGTGTAGGCTTTTGAACTCTAAATGCAAAGAAAAACTGGAAGGTTACTGTCATTTTGAACAAAGAGTGACCATTTGAATTATTAAAAGTGCAGTTATCTTTTTTTTTTGCATTGCTCCCTGCAAAAGAGGAAGAATACTGCAATGTAGTGACAAGTCATTTATTTTAAACCATTGAAGAGAAATAATCTCAGAAAGTGATATGCCTGGCATCTTTCCTGCTTTCTGTCAATTGCATGGAAATTGAGGAAATGCCTTTTTTTTGACCTTGGTATTACAAAGGTAAAGCGTGTACCAATACAACCTTTGTTTCTCCCTCTCTGATGTATTCCTTTTCGATCTAGGTTTTGGCCACTTTGCTTAGAAAAACGTGTTTAGGGGCAGTCTTTAAGCGTTGAATAGTGTAACATGAAAAAGTCGCTTGCCAATTACAGACTGGGATCGTTTTAAGTGGGACTTGTGTCGGCTGCGTTATTTTGAGCTGTCCTGACGGCTGAGGAGGGGATGGGGTGCTCCGGCAGACGCAGGGGGCGTCGCCCCCCGACTCCCCGCGAGGGGCCGCGAGGTTCCGGGCGGGCAGCGGGTGCGCTGCGGGCCCCCCGCTGCCACCTCGAACTGAAGAAAGGGAGGCGAACGCCACATGAAAAAAGCGTCTGCGCTCAGGCCCCAGCCTGCTCACGCTCGTTTGCTTCTCAACAAAGTGCTGCGGTTTTAAAAACGAGTGTTGAGCGGGGAGGAGCGGCAGGCTGTGCTGCCTTTGCGGCTGCTCTCTGATCTCTTGCCAGCGAAACCTGGAAGGTCAGGCCGGGCTGCCGCAAAGCGGCGGAGCCGGAGCCCGGGCAGTGCTGGAGCGGGCGCTGCGGAGCCGCCTTCTCTCGCGGGGAGCTCGCGGCTCGCCCTGCCGCCGGCCTCCTCCGCCGAGGGCCCGTTGCGCGAACGAGTCTCGTCAGCACCTCGGACTTGCAGAGGGTCGGGATCCCTGGTGGCTCGGGCGAGAGGCTGAGGTTTCTTTCCCAAGCGCGCGCGCGCACCCAGCCCGCTCCGGTAGTCCGCAGCTCCAGGAAGCAGAGCGCTGACTCCCCCGCCGCTCCGGCGCGGCCCCGAGTAGTACGTCACTTCCTGGGGCGGGGCGCTACTGGCCGCGCGTGCCCGTCGCCACTGAGCTGCGGCGGCGGCGCGGGAAGGGGCGGGGGAGCGTCACCGGTAAAAGGCGGCTGAGGGTGTCGCCTGGGGCCTGGCCGCACCTGCTGGCTGTAGGTGGCCGGCGCTGAACTAGCTCGGCGAGTTTGGAGAAGAAGGGGGAAGCGGCAGATGACGCACCCCTGTTCTGTGAGCGCGGGACCCCGCTTGCTGCCCGCTGGCGCCGCGGGGCCGCTCATCTGCGGCTGCGGCGCACGCGGCAGCGCTGACCTCGCCCCAAGCGCTAGTGTTAGGGATTACGGAGGATGTTGAACCTGCCTTCATCCAGCAAGCTGGGTGCGTTGAAGTGCAAGTGCCAGCACCCAGAGCCGTTTCAGAAGTGCAGATCTCTGCAGAGCTGTAGGGACAGAGCTACAGCAAAGTATGCTCATAAACATGCATAGTTCAGCGATGCTTTTTACCTGCTCTTCTAGAACAATATTCACTGGTTCTGGGACATGAAGATATGCCTCTGTTGTCTATTTCTTGTATTTGCCTGCCCTACAGAGACCCTTCTGTCGTCCCTGAAAAGCCCCCTTAAATCTATGTAGTGCTGGTACTGTACTAATTCCAGAGGAAGCGGAACTCTGTAATTTTACAGCAAAAGGAACACAGTGGTAATAATGAATGATGCTATTTGAGTATTTCAGTCTTCACAGTACTGGGACCAAAAATACCATAATATTGCTATCTCATGACTATTATTTTTCCAGAGTATTGGCTTGGCATTCAATTACTAGTGGGACTAAATAAAACTTACTATGAATAAGTGAAGGGAGGAAAGGAAAAGTCAGGCAGAACAGCAAGGGAAGTCTTTCTGACAGGTTTGATGCTATTTTGAAGAGTCTTACAGAAAGTGCTTCGAGCTGTATTACTTGGAATTCTTTCTAGTTGTCTCATACAGCTTAATTTTAAATTTGATAAATTAGGAAAGAATGTTACCATCTCCAGTACCAATTGGTACTTTTCATTTCTAACATCTGATTTTGCAGTACAGGGTAAGAAATACAGACCATGTCTTGTTGGTAGAAAATTAATGAATTGCCCCAAATGAAGTTTTTTTTCTGAAACAACCTACAAATTCTCTTTAAAAATGTATTTGGAGTTCAAAGTGCCTTGCTTGTTGGCTGATGGTTCTGAAAGAACAATCTGAATACCCTGAAGAGTGGTACATGTGCTGCCTGTCTGTGAAATGTACCCCCTAGGGAAGCTTGGGTGAGTTTTTACCTCAGGGCCACATCTCTTCAGTGGAGGATGTGTGCTAGATTCCTTTCAACTTTTCCTTCCCCAACAGCTATTAGTGATTAGCCAGGTGTGCTGACTTCAAAGAGGACAAATAGCTGCTGAGATGAGAAAGAGACCCCATTCAGGAGTTGGTTTTCCTCATGTGCTGTCTGATGGGCTTTGTTAGATTTAAAATGAAGATAAAGTAATAGAGCAAAGAAAGTGACCTGAAGATGTTCAAACTAACAACCCTGTCCTGGCCAACAGTCTTCTTAGTAAAACACTGAGTGATATTTCATAATCCACCACTTTCATATTTTTCTTTTATATCTCAATTTAAGTTCAGGTTTTGGTAGTCTCTACAAAGAGCCAGCGTCCTCTTGTTTAGTCTGTGATGGTGGCAGCCGTCCCTGCTTGGAGAAATAGTTACTTGCAGTCTGCATCCAACAAAGGTAGTAAACGGAGAATGTGTGCTCTATGGAGCCATTGAGGCACAGTGGCAGAAACTGGTAAAAATACCTCAGCCTAGGTAGTTTAAGTACTGTTTTATCTATCCTAGAGAATTTTAATATGTTCTAATGTCTCTTCTGTGCTGTTGGTGACTCCAGCTTTGGACTGTATTAAATTAAAAGTCTCACACTTAAAATAGCTTAGATCTTGTAAGATAGCTCTGAGCTGCATAAGAAATGTTTTATGCAACAGTTCTGACCTCTAGTGGTCAGAAAGAGCAGTATTCTCTGATGACAAAAATCAGGCACTTGGTGCATGGATTGTGATGCATAGAGTTTGTCATGACTGTGAGAGAGAACGACCTAGCACATTTAAAAGGTGTAAAGAATCTAGTCCACCCTTATTTTCTACACGAGTGAGCTTGTATATCCACACCAAATCACAGGGTAGTTGTTTTTAATGGTGCTTCCAAGCAATATGGAGAAAAAAACATCATTTAATTTTAAAAATTCTTGTATTTGAAATCTTTAGCGAGTCCAAATCACATTTGAATTCATTTTAAAGCTTGTTGAAGAAGGACCTTGAGTGGAAAGGGGCAGAGAGGTTACAGAAGCTATAGTGAAGTTTAACTACATTCCATGTTGGTTCAGTAATTCTTATGGTTGTAATTACTCTGTCATTTGTTTTAGCTACACAGAAACGCACAACAGCGAACATTAAGTTCGCTGTCTGGAGATGATGAGAGGGAGTAATTTCTGAGGTAAGAAGTGGTCTTTTGGGGTGAGTCTGAGAATGCTGTCTTTCTTGTTGCAGGCAAAAAGAGCAGTGCAGCGAGGAGCTACAGCGGTCATATTTGATGTTTCTGAAAACCCAGATGCCATTGATCAGGTATGAAGAAGAGAGCCTAGTTTTATTGTAACCTCTGTTCAGTTCTTTTAGAACTGCTAAGACAGGACTTGAGAGCATGCAGGTCTCCGAGTACACCAACCTTAAGATATGCAGATTCTGACTCTGTATGACATGGTGCTGTGGTTTTCCTTTTTATCCTGTGGCAGGCAAGAAGTAATGGAGGTGCTGAGAATGGTAGAAAGAGGAGAGTTTGGGGGAGTTATATTTTTCTTCTAGCCTTTGCTAGAATCCAGAATCCAGGACTGGTACTGAGGTTTTGAGAAAGGATAGAGGCAAATTTTTTGGCCCTCTAGTCAAGGAGGGTTTCTTTGTCCAGCTCTGCATGCTAAACAAAGGGTGTTTGGCCCTACCCAGCTTGTGATCTGTAGTATTGTCGAGCAGCCGTTACTTTTGAGATTGCAAAATGGCTTTCAAACCTTGATCCATTCAAACAAATTCTTGCAAAACTTACAAACATTTTTTTTTTGTTCACAGCTGATGTATTCCAGCCTAAGTATTATGTGGACGAGCAGGGTTTTCTTATTTTGGGAGTCTCTGTATAACTTCCATTTTTTCATTTTAGATGGGCAAGGTAATAGTTCTGTGAGAAGCTTTGACAAGGTCCTACCAGCTAATTCTGAGTTATTGAGAGAGAAGAAACTTAACAAGCATGAAAATAGTCTGTATTTGTTTTAGTTTTCTTTTATCTTGAGAGACCTACAGCAGAAACAAGTGAAGCAGAATTTTTTCAAGTGCAGCCTGAATTGTTTGGGGAGAAGAAAGACCATCTCCATTTATATTTAAAAAGCTGGCTTTAATTATGAAATGAGCATCTGTTGGACGAAGGAATATGGACTCTGCAGTAGATGCTTTGAGAACTGTGGCCTGCACGTGCATCAAGGCTACAGATTTGATTGTGCAAACATTCTTGGGTATAATGTGTTCCATTTTATACACAGAAAAAATATCTGCACAAAGTTGTTACCTGTCTTTTTTCCAATCTTTTCTCTGTATTACAGCTTCCAGTTACTTTCAGCCATCTGTCTCTGAACTTGCGAAGCTCAGTTACTGCATCTTGTTGTCTTCCTTCTACCAACAACAGCTCTCCTTCCTTGACTCTTGCTAATTAACTAGATGCAACTGTCCCTGGTATTTGGGAAACTAATCTAGTGGATGATTGAATATTTTGGGTGTATGAATAAAATTGAAAGAGGTTAGTGGTTTAGTGCAGCAGTTGATAATGTAGGCTGCACTACAGGATAAAGCAGCAGCTTATGCAAACACTCACAAACAGGAGATGAATGATTAGACCTAGCTTTCGTATACTGACCATAAGAGTTACTTGATTGGCCACCTTCTGATGCTGCTCTGGACACCTGTGTTTCATGCATTTTGATTCTCAGCCAAAGAACCCTTGACATCAGGGGTTACTAATTAATTTGTCCTTAAAATAAATATGATTTTGGCACTCAAAATGGAACTGTGGAAAACAAGGACAGATGGATAACAAGGGAGGAAAAAGCTGATTTTAGTTGGCATCTTTCATTCTAATGGAAGTATCTGAAGACACTGAGGGGAGCTCTTTAGAAAGCTGTCCTAAGTATGCTTGTAACCATTCAATGAAACAACTAAGGGAGTGTGCTCTGAAAGGGAAGACTGGAAGATCATAAAAGGTTATCCTTCCTGCCAGCCAATGAACATAAACATGAAGTAGGCCTGGCCAGGAGAATTGTCCTGGGACAATTTGGTAGCAAAATTGCTACCAAATGAAAGGGCTTTACATAGAGATTTTGCAGGTTTTATTCCCATAGATTTGAGTATCTTTTGCTGTAGACTAAGAATGAAGCTTTATTCTTAGAAGTTGCTCTGTGAAGTCTGATTTTTTCCTTGGTTTTAATTTTGCATAATTTGAAGAGGAGTAACAGCACCATAGCATCATGTTTAGCAAAAGTCTGGCAGTGTGCAAAAACTGCTGGGGAAGCAGGTGAATTCTTTCCTAGACAAAAAGGCATGAGAGAGAATATGTGTCTGGGAATGTGGGGACAGAGACTGGATTTGGCCTTAGGCCAGCAAGCCTTGCAGACATGTAGGGTCCCTGGGTTAGATTTGAGTACTTCAGCTAGTTTTGAGTTCTTCAGAATACATGTGTCTTAAAAATAGTTTGATTGGTGTTTTCAGAAACCCAGTCAAATAGTGGGAAGATTACGTTTTAAAGTCTCGGTGAAATCCGTCACCGTTATCTGACGGATTAAACAGAGTACTTTGTAGGCAGGATGATAGACCAGTCAGTTGGTAATTTCTACATGACTTGGCCAGAAACAACAGATACATATTGACAGTATAGATATGGTATCTCTGCTATATGCTACTCTTGTTCAATTTGCTCACATGCCTGTCATCTCATTCCTTTCCCCTGTACCATTTACATCTGCTTGTCAGTGTATTGTTTATTTTGTATCAGCCAACCTCTATGCAAGGATTTTTCTTGTGGATCAGAATAAGTTATTTGACTTTATCGTGTGGTGCTATTTTGTAACAGATCAATTCTGTTGTCTGTTAGTCTCCTCTCTGGTATATAGTTTAGCAGATTGTTATGGATTTATTGCCCAGAGAAGTTGTGCGTGCTTGAAAGTTTTCAAGACGTGACTGGATAAAGCCCGAGCAACCTGGTCTGATGTTATAGCTGACCCTGCTTTGACCAGGAGGTTGGATTCCTGAGATCCCTTCCCACCCAAATTATTTTACGATTCTTTGATTGAGCCTTTCAAAATAGCTCAGATGGACCTGGAAGGCAATTTCAGGGTGAATTAGTGTATCTACTCTTATAGCTCTAGTAATTATTAGAATCCAAGTAACTGTTTGAATGAGTTTGCTGAGTTAAGCAGCAGAAATTACAGACGTCAATAAATTGGTAAGGGAAAAGTATAGAAGACAGGAATTCACATTCTCACGAGAGATTGTTCAGAAAGCCAAATAAATTTGTATGCGAATAATAAAATTGCAAAGTTGAAATAACCAAAGGTTCAGAAGATGGTAATGTAGTAAGGCCAGTTTTTATTGGATTGTGCAGATTTTTATTCTTGTTCATTATGGGTTTTAATGTGTTACAGCATTAATGTATGCACTGGCACCTAGTACAGTAAAGTTAAAACTGTTGTTCAGAAATAATACTTTCTTATCCTCACGGCTTAGTTTTGTTGAGTAAAAAAAAAAAAATCAGTTTAATTAAAAAAATTAATTCAAGTTTAACTCTGTGGAATACTTCAGTGAACACTTCACTTTGTGCTAGAAGAGAGCAATTGGTACTTGAATCAATTCCACATCCGTATTCTTTTACTCTTCTTTCCATTCTCCGAAAGAGAGGTAGTTGTCTTGAAATGTGTCTTCTGAGTAGATTTGCTGTTGTTGTTGTTCTAGCTGAACCAGGGCTTAGAAGACCCTCTGAAGAGACCAGTGGTGTATGTGAAGGGTGCTGATGCTGTCAAGCTGATGAACATAGTTAACAAGCAGAAAGTTGCACGAGCAAGGATTCAGCATCGCCCACCACGGGTGAGACTTTAAGAAATTTTATCTAGGTATTACTCTGCTGTAACTTAATGCAGTGCTTACTAACTGCACTGAGTGTGAAGATTTTTTGATGCTCTCCATGAGCATTAATAGATGAGAAATTCTGTTGACGTAAATAAACTGAACACTGTGGACAAGTAGCTACATTTGATGTAAGTGTAGAATCCACAATATGGCATCTGATATCTTTCATATAGATTCTCTTAAATTTGTAAATGGCTAAAAAAATTATGTAATAGAGGCTTTCCTTTTTCTTAATTAATTAACTTAGTTACTGCACCCACCTGGTAGTTCAGATTCGTAAGGTAGTCTGCCCTGTGTTAACTAATATTTCTTGTGTGGTATTTTAAACGTGGGTTAATTATCTGATATTTAATATCTGCTATTTGTAATTTTAGTATAAATTTGTTTTTCCGGAGATTTTTTTGAACACTCGTTACATATAGTTTACAGATGAACAAAGCTAGAAGTCAGCAATGGCCCAGTTACCATTTTGGTTTTGTTGTATCTTTATGGAATTTTTCCATTAAGAAATTTGAGAAATGGGCCATTCACTGAAGACTCAACTATTGATTTTTACTTGCTTAGATATACAAGAAAACCAATAACCCATGAAAATTTGTACTAGTGTGACTCGGTTAAAAAAGAGAAGTGTTTTGTAGAATCAGTTCAGAGACACTGTGAATCTGACATCTCATGATTGGCATTCTGTTTATTTCATTCATTTGCAGTGACATACATTCCCCAGGTTTTGTCTCATAGTATCACAGTTAATGAACAGGGTGCATTGACTTTTGACATTGTCACTGTGTACATGTGACAATGACCCCTGAGAAAGCAGAAAAGAAAAAAGAACGATAGATTTAACTATGATCTAAAGAGAGGAAAAATAATATTTTTGTTTCAATTTTTAAGCAACCCACTGAGTACTTTGATATGGGAATTTTCCTGGCCTTCTTTGTGGTTGTGTCTCTTGTTTGCCTCATTCTTCTTGTCAAGATCAAACTGAAACAGCGACGTAGTCAGGTAAGAGCAGTAATGGTATATTTACTGAATGCTGGAAGCTGACTTCTTTTACTTTATCCTAGAACTTGCTTGCTGCCTTTGGAAATGCAGGGCACTGACTTAGAATAGATATATTTGTGGAAAGGGTTTTATCCATGGATGTAGACCTTTGAAAAGATTTGGAACTGTCTTTAAAGGATATCTGCATTGACCTGTGATGTAGCTAAAGTTAAAGCCGGAAATTAACGGGAAGGAAGCAGTCCATTTAGCCTTTGGGAAGGAAGAACATTTCTGCTTGTTCAGAGGTTTTTTTATGAGTGACACTGGTGTGCTTCAAAAGAAGTCCAAGCTTTTGTTCATGTATTGTGGAGAGAATATCAAGACTGAGAAGAAATCACAACTCTTTGCAATAGAATAATATCCTTTGATTCTTAATCAGAGAAGGTTGCAAGGTAAAAAGTTTGATTAGGAGTAACAGCATGTAGTAAGAGTCTTAAAAAGGGAGATGATAAATTCTACAGTGAAAAGAAAGTAATCCACTGCCTTCCTAAATTTCTGTTATCAATCAGATTGCGGGGGGGGGATGATCCAGCTCATTCAGTAACATTTCATTTTAATTACTGTCTGATTCTGTTACTATTTCTGGTAATGTGGTGGTAGCAGCATAGTTAGGCATTACAGTCAATACTGACAGTTTAAAAAAGTACCTGACCAAGTCCTATATGATGCCTTGTATAGTTGCTGCCTATCAATTGAGCAGTTGCAGTGTATCCCAACTGTGAGCACTTTCACCCTGTTTCAGTCCAAAGCAGTTCAAGTTCATCGTTCTCGCTACTGGGCATACATCTTTTCATGAGGCTTCTGATCTAAATTTTAACTAGCTTACTCTCTGCTTCATTTATTAAATTGTACGTTAGTTTGGGCCTGATGTGATTTGGTAAGATACATTAATTTGATATGGCGGTGTTTCTCTGCTACTGCACTAGAGTCCCTTGTGCAGCAGTGTTGCATTTATTTATTTATTTATTTATTCTTCTGTTCTAGAATTCCATGAACAGGCTTGCAGTGCAAGCACTGGAAAAAATGGAGACGAGGAAGTTCAAGTCCAAAAGTAAGGGACACCGGGAAGGTAGCTGTGGTGCACTGGATACACTCAGTAGCAGCTCCACCTCTGACTGTGCCATCTGCTTGGAGAAGTACATTGATGGGGAGGTAAAGGATAGATGGTTTCTTCAGTGTAGACTGAGAATGTAGCTGATCTATTTTAGCACTGTGATATGCAGCTGGCTGTTGGATGCATTGTGTATTGAGGTTGTGCCATTTGCCAGATGGTTTGCATTGAGTAGCAAACTCAGCCTCAACTGCATTCTGCAGCTCCCAACAGAAATCTCAAGGGCTTTTCACCATACTGCAAAATGAGAGGTGAGGGATCTCATTTTGCAAGTTGATACCTCCCTCAAGCTGCTTTTCTGAGGAAGAACTAGTGAAGAAGTCAGGGTTACCTCAGCATTTAGTTCTCTGGGTATTTTTAACAAATTGTGTGCTATCTAAGGTGATGTTGTGTGCAAGCTCTGTTGGATATAAGGGATACATTTTGTGTTCTGCTTCTCAAGCTTTGATGGCACCTTGTCTTTAAAGTGTCAGGTATACAGTACTGCTGGGAAACCAGAGGAGAAGGAGGGGGATCTGAAAGGTTCAGGAACCAGTTTTCATCTCCTAGTTAGCATCTCTGCATTGGTGTCTGTGCTTGCCTTCTCTGACACGGTTCTACCAAGAGGAAGCAATGAAAGGATGAAATAGAAAAGAGGCCCTTTAGAATAGAGGCAGTCAATAATCACAGTTTTAAACTTCCATAAAAAAAAAAAAAACAATTTGGGGACATTTTAGTCTGAAATGATTCATAGAAGATCCATCCTCTTTAAAGGTGCAGTATTTGAGTGCTACAAGCTACAAACAGAAATGTAATGAAGTTAGCTGATGGGAAATTATTCAGAGTAGCAAAGATGAGGGTAGACAAGAACTTCAGAAGAGCTGTACAAAACTGACTGGATAGTAAATTCATGCATGAACTTCAATGTGAAGTGATACACATAGGGAAGGAAAGAGCAAATGGTAGCTCAACAAGTATAAGGTGATGGGTTGTGGGGTGAGCATTACCATTCTGGAGCAAGATCTTGAGGATGTTTTGGATAGCTTTGTGAAATGAGCTCAGTACTTTGTGGCAGTCAAAAGGGCAAAACTGATAATAGGAATGAGAAGGGGAAGTCTGGAGAACTGGACAGAAGACATAATTACACCCCTGTGTAAGTTCAGTCATGCTCTCACATTGAATACTGTGTGCATTTTTGATGCACTCATTTCACAGAAGGTATGTTGGAAATGAAGGTGTTTCAGAAATGGGCAGTCATAAAATGATCAAAGATTTGTGATGGTTTCTGTACAAGGAATGGGCTAGGACTGTTTAGTGCTGACCTGGAAAAATGACTAGCTGGGGGAAAACAGAGTACAAAATCATGAAATGAGAGCATGAACGAGAATCAGATGTGTTTTTTTGTTTGTTTGTTTTTGTTTTTTGTTTTGTTTGTTTGTTTTCTTCTAGGGCTAGATTGGGTACAATTAAATGAAACTGCTAGGACACAATTTGAATCAAAATGTGGTGTTTCTGTACCATCAGGTGGTAGCTTTGTGGAACTTCCTTGCCAAAGCATGTCACAAATTCAAAACTTCAGTTCAAGGGGAGGCTTGAACAGTACTTGGAAGAAACATCTGTTGAGGGTTTCTGAACTGATAGCTCTCCAGCAGGCTCAATAAATCCTGTGAACAGATAATAGCAAGGGAAAAAGTATCACATATGCTGTCCTGTTCTTGCTTTAACCTGGGCATTTTACATTACAAATAGTTATAGGCAAGACACATCATTAAATGGACTCCATTGGTTTTGATTTATATTTAAGTGCATTTAATATATTGAGGACAACTTTAATGATGGGTTCCACCAAGGTGTTAGAGCATAAGGGACACAGTAAAAAAGTGCTGTAAAAAATGTTAGGTATCTACATGGAGTTCTAACATGACTGTAAACCACTTTTTCAGTTATAGTTGATCGCTAGCCACTGTGCTTTTGGTGAACAGATGTCATTTTTTTTCTTTCTTACTGCTTCAAGACTAGGAGTTAGTCTAGGGAGACTAGGAGCTCCAAAGTTGTTCAGTAGCTAGGTTGAAAAAAAGAGGAATAAACTGTGAGGATTCACTCCTTTGGCATCAGTAATTTTCATGTCCCTTCATCTGTTCCTGTAGGAGCTGCGTGTCATTCCATGCACTCACCGATTTCACAAAAAATGTGTGGATCCTTGGTTACTGCAGCATCATACCTGCCCTCACTGCCGCCATAACATCATAGGTAAGTGCTGCTACTGAGGTATAGATGCTCAGCTGTGTCACCTATTTTAGACTTCAAAGCTTGCAAGATAAAACAGAAATTGTGCCTGTATGTAAATCTCTGTAGAGCCCATAGTTTTTATTGTAATGCAACCCTAGAAATACAGCTGAGGCTAAGTTCTTTAAAAAATGACTGCATACCCTGGAATAACAGGCCGCATTTCTGTTTTTCCCTTGTTCTGAGCACTATGCCCAGCAGAAGGCAGCATTGGTCAGCCTTTGAACACAATGAGAACAAATAGATATAATGGAATTATTTAATAATAATTTAATATGGGGTTTTTTTTGGTAAGTTTGCAAAAGGTCTTCCGTTACTACACGCTTATGTAAAGTAATGTGTAAAGTGAAAACAAAAGCAGTGACTGCCAGCCTTGCTCATTACCTGCAAGACCAGGAGTGCTGTGTAAGCAAAAAATTTTCCATATACAAGAAAAGTATCTGCAATCACTTGGCTTCTTTTCCTTTTTATGCAAATACAGTTGAGTGTTTCAAAGGCTTCCAGACAGATGCTCTTGACTTATTTTGATTGTTTTTTTTCTTTTCTGCAAAAAGTTGGTGCTTTTTTTCTTTTTGAACTCTGTTATATGCATAACGTAACTAAATTCAGAACAGTATCTTTGTTACATAAAGTCTTTTCCTTTTTCTTTTCTTGTGCTCCTACCTCTCCACTCTTATTTCTCCCTTTCAGAACAGAAGAAGGGAAACACAGGTCCAGTCTGTCTGGAATCCATCAACTCAGCACGCAGCCGGCAGCAGAGGGTGATTTTGCCTGTCCATTACCCAGGTCGAGTGCATAGAGCAAACCAGATAACAGCATATCCCACCCGGACAAGCATGGACCCTCATGGAAACCCTATCACGGTGCTTACAGTTGAGCGACATGGTGAACAGAGCCTCTACCAAGCCCAATCTGCAGCCTATATCCGAAGTTATCAGCCTATTCATTTGGACCATGCTTTAAACACACATCACTGTAGCCTGGAACATAGGGCTTATCCTCCAGCTCACAACTTCCGAAGACCCAAGTTTGGAGGACGCAACTTTTCCAAAGCAGCGTGCTTTTCCCAATATGAGACCATGTATCAGCACTACTACTTCCAAGGCCTTAGTTACCCTGAGCAAGGTGGACAGCCTTCAGCTGGCATTTCCTCAAAGGGTCCTTCCCGTGCCTTTCAGCCTGGTAGCAGCGTGCTTTTCCCTCCTGTGGTACACGTAGTGCCCTCATCTCGCTTGGAGAGTGGCAGTACCTCCAGCTTTAGCTGCTATCATGGTCATCGTTCAGTGTGCAGTGGATATTTGGCTGACTGCCCTGGGAGTGACAGCAGCAGCAGCAGTTCTGGTCAATGCCACTGCTCCTCTAGTGATTCCATGGTTGACTGCACTGAGGTCAGCAACCAAGGTGTTTATGGGAGCTGCTCCACCTTCCGCAGCTCTTTGAGCAGTGACTATGACCCATACATTTACCGCAGTAAGAGCCCTTGCCGAGTGGGTGAGGTTGGTGGTGCAAACAGGGGTGCAATTGTTCTCTTGGAGGGCCCCCATCAGGACGAAATTCCAGCTCATGGTCACAGTCTGGTGGGTGCTGACTGCCGGCCTGTGCCAGCTTCTTCCTCAGGAGACCAACTGTCTAATTGCAGCATGGATATGAACTATAGCAGTAATTCCTCACTAGAGCACAGAGATCCAAATGGCACTACCTCAGAGGGAGGACCTGAGGCTGCTCCTGGTGCTGCCTTGGATGTTAAAATGAACTGGAAGAATCCAGAGATAGCAGGGCCGCTTATGGAGCAAGCATGCACATGCTGCTTTGAACTCCAGCACTCTGCCCTGGAGCCTAGAAATGGGACATCTGACTGCAGTGCACTCTTCCTTAGCTCTCCGCTGTGGGGGGCATGTGGCCCAGGGATAGAACCACAATCAGGGAACACCCAGGGCTTGTACAGTATTAACTCAGACCACTTGCATAGGACAGATGGGGTAAAATACGAAGGGTTGCCCTGCTGCTTCTATGAAGAGAAGCAGGTAGCCTGTAGTAGCAACAGTGGCAGCGGAGGTGGTGGCTGCTATACAGAAGACTATGCAGTGAATGTGCAGTACACACTTCCTGATGACACCTTGCCAAGCTGCTATAAGGGTGTACGTGATCTGGGTCAGCGCATTCCCATCATTCCTGAAGACAGAGACTGTGAGCTGATCCTACCTACAGATTGCCAAGGGACCCACACAGGTGGCTGTAGTTCCTGGGACAGGAAACTTGAGCTAGATACTTACATGCACTGCCAAGGTATAGGAGAGATACAGGACGAAAGGGAGGTATGCTACGAGCCAACATCTTTCCTGCGACAGAACTGCTCTCAGGAAGAGGAAGCCAGAATGCTCTTTCCTAGTCCCATTCCGAACTCCCAGAAGCTGACAGCGACCACAAAGACCACAGGTAATCTGTGTGCTTTTTTTGATTACTCACTACCTTTCTGTCCTTGCATATGAAATGCAAGATCCCTGCCAGTTTCCCAGGTATGTGCAGACATAAGCGTTATTGCTGTCTTGTGCATAAGAGTGTTATCAACTAATCCTTTGCCCAAGAGTGTTATTCTCTTGTTACCTGTGCTCATTTGGCCGTGGCTAGAGGGATAGAAGATGATAGTTTACCATCTAACTGTTTAAGAGCTTTCGTACTCTTACTTTGTGGAGAAGGGAGAGGGCAAAAAGTGACTGCTAGTACCAGGTCCCCATTAGAGCTCTCACAGCCAGGGGCACTGTGCCACTCTTGGCAGCTTTGGCAAGTTTGAATGGAAACTGTCAGAGTAGGCAATGCCAGAATACTGGAAGGGGACTGACAAGATGGCAGATTGAAAAAGAGTGAAAAATTTGGGAGTGCTGTAGAAGGATATGTGGGAAAATCTCTGCCGTGGACTTACACACAAGGTAAAAAAAAGAACCGCTTGTGGAATGAAGGGTGTTCTTCCTTACCTGCCTTGCCAGGGCTTTTTTAGTGGTGTTCATAGAATTGTAGGATACCCTAGGTTAGAAGAGACCTCAGGACATCATCTAGTCCAACCGCCTGCTCAAAGCAGAGTCAGCTCTGAGATTACACCAAGTTGTTCAATTGGTCAGATTAGACCAAGTTTATCCGGTCAGATCTTGACAACCTCCAAAGGACCTAGATGATTCTGTGATTCTATGACATAGACTGCATAGTCTCTCTGGGCCCCTGTTCCACTGGCTGACTGTCCTCATGGTGAAAAGATTTTCCTTATATCCAGTCTGAACACTTCATTTCTCAACTAAAGCCTGTTACCTCTTGTCCACCATGCATCACTGTGAGGACCCTGGCTCCATCTCCATGATAATCGCTGTACAGATATTGCAAAGCTGCTAGGAGGTTCCCCCAAAGCCTTCTCTTCTGCAGACTGAGCAAGCCCCATTCCGTCAGCCTCTTGTCACAGGGCAAGTGCTCCATCCCTCTGAGCATCTTGGCTGTCTGCTGAACTTGCTCCTGTCCGTCAGTGTCTTTCTTGTTCTGGGGGCCCCAAAACTGGATGCAATATTCTAGATGCAATGTTCCTTAGTTTTAACCAGTAACTTTTTCTTTATCCTTCAGGTGCTGGATCTCATCCCTTNTTCAGGGTCTTGATCGCATCCCTTGGAGAGAAGCCAGATAAGTGACTAGACCTGGCCAGGTGACAGCAGGTGGAGAAGTGGAGCTTATCAGAGACTCCAAATTCTCATGGACTTCAATTTTTTTAAGCTTTGACAAACACACAGAAGTGGTAATGTGGAGAAGTCCCTCCCCCACTTTCTTTTCCTCTGTGTCCACCTCAGCTTGATCTCCTTTCTCCCTCTTGCCTGAAGCCTTCCGGCCTCAATTGGTGTGCAAAGCCCATGTGGGACATGGTGTGGAGCATTCTGAGCTCTAGTGCCATTTCTATATTAATGACAAAGTGTTATTTATATTTTCTTTTTAGAAGTGACTGTGTCAGCTCTTGCCGAGAGGTGACACGGTATGTTAAATAAGCCAGGCTATGTGTAGATGCTGTTACCTCCTACTTAAAGGAGTCCAGCCTTTCATAAGCTCAGGGCTACACACCTGCCTTAGAAACCAGGTAGCACCTTGAAATAAAGTAGTCCAGAGTGATACAGCTGCTGAATGGATGTTCAGATACCAACTAATCCTAGTAGCAAATCCTAGTAGCCAGCAAATTATACGAGCAATTTTGAGGGAGGTGAAGGATTGGACTGCCTCTTTCTTCCTCTCTCCTCCCCCCCTTTCATGCTGCTCTGATGATTTGGCTAGGAAGGGTCTCCTGCCATCATGATTAATTTTAACAGATTGTGGGTAGGGAAGCTGGTAGCTCAGAATATTCTCATTCCCACTTCCTGCTAAAACATGGACCTCATTGTATCTTCTGACTGGTGAAGAATGTTGGGGGCCCTTCCCTCAAACCGATGGTAGAAGAAAGTGCTTAGAAAGGGTGAAACCTTTGTAGATAATGAATCTTACCTTCCATAGGAAGTTTTTCAGGCACCCGTAGCCCCTGTTATGGCTGTGAGAAATGCTGGCATATGCAGGAAAATAGAGTTTTCAGGGGGCTTGTAGCTTGCATGGCTCGTTTTGGAAATAGGTCAGAAGATGTCTTGTTTCCTTATAGCCTGCAAGCATGCCTAAGGGAAGCAGTGCTTATCACCCGTTGTGCATGTGGGAAAATGAGGACTTGGTTTAGTCATTGTTTCCTTCTTTGCTGTGGTTGATGTAGCTTCCATAGATTGATCTGTTTTAAAGGTTTCTTGGGCCCAGCCAGTTGTGCTTCGTTTTTGTCTTGTGTACAGAGCATTCTCTGTACTCCAGTTAGCCTGGGCACATACTTTTGTTCTTGTTCTTGTACTAGTGGAGACATTTGTTATCATGAGATAATGTATGTCGTCACTTCTGATAGCAATTGTTTCCTGTGGAAACAGCGGCTTCTGAGTAAGAGGCTACCATAGCGTGGTTTAAATTGCCTGTCATGCTGCATGTGCCTGAGGACACAGTGTCATCCTGTCTGGTGTATTCACAGCAGGAATTCTCCTAAAGGGAAAATACTTTGTTAATGCCCACGTTGCCAGTCTTCCAAAAATANATCCAGTCTGAACACTTCATTTCTCAACTAAAGCCTGTTACCTCTTGTCCACCATGCATCACTGTGAGGACCCTTGCTCCATCTCCATGATAATCGCTGTACAGATATTGCAAAGCTGCTAGGAGGTTCCCCCAAAGCCTTCTCTTCTGCAGACTGAGCAAGCCCCATTCCGTCAGCCTCTTGTCACAGGGCAAGTGCTCCATCCCTCTGAGCATCTTGGCTGTCTGCTGAACTTGCTCCTGTCAGTCAGTGTCTTTCTTGTTCTGGGGGCCCCAAAACTGGATGCAATATTCTAGATGCAATGTTCCTTAGTTTTAACCAGTAACTTTTTCTTTATCCTTCAGGTGCTGGATCTCATCCCTTGGAGAGAAGCCAGATCAGTGACTAGACCTGTCCAGGTGACAGCAGGTGGAGAAGTGGAGCTTATCAGAGACTCCAAATTCTCATGGACTTCAATTTTTTTAAGCTTTGACAAACACACAGAAGTGGTAATGTGGAGAAGTCCCTCCCCCACTTTCTTTTCCTCTGTGTCCACCTCAGCTTGATCTCCTTTCTCCCTCTTGCCTGAAGCCTTCCGGCCTCAATTGGTGTGCAAAGCCCATGTGGGACATGGTGTGGAGCATTCTGAGCTCTAGTGCCATTTCTATATTAATGACAAAGTGTTATTTATATTTTCTTTTTAGAAGTGACTGTGTCAGCTCTTGCCGAGAGGTGACACGGTATGTTAAATAAGCCAGGCTATGTGTAGATGCTGTTACCTCCTACTTAAAGGAGTCCAGCCTTTCATAAGCTCAGGGCTACACACCTGCCTTAGAAACCAGGTAGCACCTTGAAATAAAGTAGTCCAGAGTGATACAGCTGCTGAATGGATGTTCAGATACCAACTAATCCTAGTAGCAAATCCTAGTAGCCAGCAAATTATACGAGCAATTTTGAGGGAGGTGAAGGATTGGACTGCCTCTTTCTTCCTCTCTCCTCCCCCCCTTTCATGCTGCTCTGATGATTTGGCTAGGAAGGGTCTCCTGCCATCATGATTAATTTTAACAGATTGTGGGTAGGGAAGCTGGTAGCTCAGAATATTCTCATTCCCACTTCCTGCTAAAACATGGACCTCATTGTATCTTCTGACTGGTGAAGAATGTTGGGGGCCCTTCCCTCAAACCGATGGTAGAAGAAAGTGCTTAGAAAGGGTGAAACCTTTGTAGATAATGAATCTTACCTTCCATAGGAAGTTTTTCAGGCACCCGTAGCCCCTGTTATGGCTGTGAGAAATGCTGGCATATGCAGGAAAATAGAGTTTTCAGGGGGCTTGTAGCTTGCATGGCTCGTTTTGGAAATAGGTCAGAAGATGTCTTGTTTCCTTATAGCCTGCAAGCATGCCTAAGGGAAGCAGTGCTTATCACCCGTTGTGCATGTGGGAAAATGAGGACTTGGTTTAGTCATTGTTTCCTTCTTTGCTGTGGTTGATGTAGCTTCCATAGATTGATCTGTTTTAAAGGTTTCTTGGGCCCAGCCAGTTGTGCTTCGTTTTTGTCTTGTGTACAGAGCATTCTCTGTACTCCAGTTAGCCTGGGCACATACTTTTGTTCTTGTTCTTGTACTAGTGGAGACATTTGTTATCATGAGATAATGTATGTCGTCACTTCTGATAGCAATTGTTTCCTGTGGAAACAGCGGCTTCTGAGTAAGAGGCTACCATAGCGTGGTTTAAATTGCCTGTCATGCTGCATGTGCCTGAGGACACAGTGTCATCCTGTCTGGTGTATTCACAGCAGGAATTCTCCTAAAGGGAAAATACTTTGTTAATGCCCACGTTGCCAGTCTTCCAAAAATATTTGGTTAAAGTTCAGTACACTTTGAAGATATTTAAAAGACGTGAAAAAAGAGTTGTATACTTCACGTTACATTTTCAACCAAGATGTCCTTGAGAACACTGGGCTAATTGTAAGAATCAGAAAAGTGAACTTGTTTTCTTTATAGTCCCAAATGAATTATTTTAAAAGAAGCAAACAACCAAGAAACAACAAATATGTTTGTTTGGTTTCACTTTCTGTACTCAATAAATTAGGAAAAAATAATCCTGTTGAAAGGAGTTCACATTAGATCTCTCTAAATGAACAAACACCCAAATCCAGCTTTCAGAGAATTAATACAAGACAATATCTGGGTATAAAGTTGAAACAAAAATTACAATAAACACATTTTCTGTGTATAAAGTTTATTGAAAACTTATTCATTCTCTGAATGACTGTAGTAAGTGGTATATGTTGGGAGAATAAGCTCTAAAAGATTTTTTTTTTAAAGTCTTACCTTTCTCCTTCCTCCACTCAAAACAAAAAGCATTGTACAAGTTATGGTATACTGCCTGGGTTATTTTGCTTGGTGTTTTGTGAGGCACTGTCTAAGGCCACCTAAGATGCATTGTACTCTATAACTACACAGCTTGTTGTAGTAAAATGTGGTTATAAAAAAAGGTATTTGAATGTTCTGGCTCATGGTGTTCCTGGATGTACTGGTCTCATTCACATGTTATGGAAATCTCTGCCAGTACAACGGTCTCTGCAGGCCTTACCATAGAGATACCCTACACTTGGTTTATGTGTTTGGTTTTATGTTCAACATTTAGTTAATTTCTTGCTACCTGTATGTCCATACAGACTTACTGGCCAGCTGGCCATGATAGATGGTTTTTATAACAGAATGCTTTTCTACTGCTTACATGAAAAGTTGTCATTGTGTTTGGCTCAAGAGGCACTATTTAAAATGTTTTAAAAGTTATCTTATAGCACTTAAAATTGTTTTGTATAAAATTTGCTGTAAAGATTTGTAATATGGGCAAAGGGCTCTTTCTCCTTCATTACCATTTTTTAAAATGTTTTAAAAGCTAGAAAACATCTTGTATATATTCTGTATATGTATAGCAGCACATTTCATTTATGGAAATATGTTCTCAGAATATTTATTTACTAATATATTTATCTTAAGCCATGTTTTATGTTGAGTGTGTGACATTATTGTAATAATCATTGAAAATCACTAACATGAGGCCCTGTAAATACATGATAATTGCACACAAAGATTTTATAGTACTTGCCGACCAAAAATGATTTAAGAAAAGTTGTAGTTACCTGCAGTTTTGTAAGAAAGTGTACAAATGTCTGTATTAAAAAAAAAAAAAAGCAAAAACACACAAAAATACAATTTTATTGCATACATGTGTGGAAGTTCTCCGTCTTGTTTGTGGGGAAAGGACACAGATAGCTGTGCTTCTCAAAGTACCATCCTAGATGGACTGAGATGAACTGTTTTAGACAGCAGGGTTTTTTTGTTTTTTAAATAATAGGTAGACACGTATATGCATACACACGTACAGATCCTAACAAAAATGATCATGATAAAAAAATTGAAAAGTGTTTTTTATTGGAGGCAGCCCATAATGTTCTGGCTCAGGACTATTCAACTTTCAAGCAAGTTCCACACTTGAATATCCAACAGAAATTACTGGTTTTTTACTTGGTATTATGCTCAGTGTAAGGCTACTACTTGACAATTTTTGCTCCTTATTAATACTGTTCCCAGGTAGTCTCACCCAGTATCTGTGTTATGTGAGGCTGCCTGTTGCTTCAGGTCCCTGCTCACACCTGGTGGATCTTGCTGTTGAGGAGGGGGAAGCTAGACGTTTTCATTGCAGGAAAACAAAGATAGGAAGGAAGGCAAAGGTGTAGGACACACAGAAGGAAAAGAGAGGGGTTGGGAAGTTAGTGCACCAGAGTATGCTGGAGAAAAGATGGGGTTAAGAGCTCTGCCATGGGAAATGGAAGGAAATGCAATGAAGCTGCAACTGCATGGTGGTAGTTCATAACTAAAAGAATATCACTTGGGCCTCTATATAGTATGGAGGCTATTTGAGGGTGTCATACAAGCCCTGAAGCCTCAAATCGCATGCCAAGTGGCACGCTCCTGCTGGAAGGCATCCTCATTTATGTTTGGAACCTGCATGTTCCACATAGCAAGGGAACTTATGTCTGGTTTAATTTCAGATAAAATTAATTTATTGACCTGGACTAAAACTGTTTCAAGACCTGAGCCAACATGATGCAGATGGATGCAACTAGATAAATCACGTTGAATAGTCAAGCTAGATCCAAGTCCATACCCTGGATCATGAAATCACTGGTTCCACTGGAATTAAAATCAGTGTTGTGCTACTCTCATTTTGTCGGCAGAGGGCATAATTTGACCAAAGACGTTTATTATGGCATTAGAAGAGAGCGGCTTGCAGGTATGTGACAGCTAGTGGACACTAATCTCCATGTGTGTACGTATATATGTAATATATATATATACGCTATTGTTGAAATAGTTTGCCTCTATATGTTGTTTATTCCCCATACAGCAACACACAAAAAAATTTCCCTTCCAGTCTCTTCCTCCAGTGTCTTCCATCTTACAAAGATTTTCACCTGGTAATCCCCTGGATTATTCCCCCCCCCATCTAAGCCTGTTCAAGTGCATTGTAATTCAGTCACCTCAGAATTCACCCAAGAAAAGAGCCTCACATCTCTCCAACCATCTGTATTGTATGGGAAAACTACACGTTTGTTGTTGCGCTGGGAATCCTTCTAGCATGAAGATCAATTAGCATCCTTATCTCAGGTACTATGGGAAAGCCTGGTCTATATGAGAAGACAGGCACAATAATGGAAAATCAACTGGCAGGAGGGAGTTAAGCAGCACTGGCAAGTAATATCCACTTCACAATCAAAGTAAATGCCCCCTTTTTGCTTGGCGAACAGAACCTTGGCAACTGCTGATGTATAGTGATACATATTTTATTTGCAAATTAGTTCATTAAACAATTGCTCTTAAAAACAGCATAAAACTTGGGATATGTTTATGTGATATGCCTTATGTTAATGGGTCACATCTGAGCCTCTTTCCTCTTCCCTTCCTTCACCCCTGCAATTTGCAATTGCTGACTAGTGTTTTGTTTTCTTATTTCTTGTTCTGAATAAAACCATGAGGTGATTGTGCTTTTAAGAACAGGACCTCCCTTTACTCTTGCTGTGCCACAAGATAATCAATGAGCCCACACTCTATCTCTTTTAGAAAGACAGTTGTGAACTGTTGGCTTAACTTGAATGTGGCACTTTTAGTTTGGGGGGGAGGGTACTCTGTCTCTTCTTTGTTGTGCCTTTTTCTTAATGACTAAAAGTTGCTATCAAAAATGAGTATTTTTATATTTGCAGGGGGGTGTTCTTTTTGTTGTTGAGGTTCAATATTTAAGGAATAACTTTCTGGCAAAATGAGAGTCTATGGGCACCATAAACCTACAGGGACCCTCTATATAGTAAAATAAGAGAAGTAGGAGCAGAATGTTCTTAATGAGATTGTACATTATGGTAACATCTGGTGTTTCTGTAATACTGTCATGTTTGCTATAGCAGTGTGGGGTGCATTTCTCAAATCCTAAGGCAGGTATTAGGTAACATTGGTTGTTATCTAAGTTTTGCATAGTAGTGTGTCCAGAACACAGTGCTCAGCATTTATGGGTGTTCTCTCTGCCTACAAGCTGCTGCAGTTCCTTGTGTAGTTAGAGTTCCTTGTGTAGTGGAAGGAGTGTCTTTTATAGATGGCTGCGCTCATACAGTTGGAGCCAGCCTGCCCTAAGTCTTTGTCTAGGGAGACAATAGTACACATGAAACCAGATATTTTATCTGGAAATGGAGGTTCTGTGCTTCTGCAACTTACTTAATAGAAAAGTGTCTCTTTCAGAGTAAAGAGTACATTTCCTTCATGGGAAATGAAACTGTTGCTTGGAAAAAAAAAAAAAAGAAAAAAGGCAACAGTTCCCAGAATAAACAGAGGTTTAGGACAAGTCACGTAACTGGAATGGCAAGAAAGGAGAGCAGAATAATACCCCCTGTGTAAAAGGAGGTCAATGCCTGTGTGACAGCAGTGTTTCTAAAAGAAAATGAGCATTTGAGTCCTGACATGAAAAGGTGGAGCTGGAGATGATTTCGGTATCTGACAGTGGTATTTAGACATTTACATAAATGTAGTTGAAGATTTCAGTGACCAAGTGTAGCATTATTTTGGTCAGAAGGACAAATTGCTGAAAGAATAGATTAATTTTGCAAGAAAATGAAAACAGCATTACCTTTAGCTAGCAAAATGATGATGTTGCAATTTGTAGAGGAAAAACCTGAAATAATTGTTGTTATAATTGACAGTTTGAAAATATGTAAACTGAAAACTTCAATTTGCTGTTACATGAGATACAGCTTTTCAGAGCAATAAAATATTTTCCATATGTAATCATTCTCAGCATTTTCAGCTCAAATAGTCTTACAAACTCCCACAGCAAACAATCCTGCTGTAATCTGCTGTTGAACTACAGCAGCTTCTGCCTCTGTTATGCAATGCTTTTCCATGCTGTAGCACTGAACTCCTGCAGAAATTCACTGTAGTTAATTTTTTATAATTACTACTTACAGCAATTTGCTGAATGCAGGATGACCACATGTAGGCACAGCACATATTTCAGTGGTGAGTAATTTTAAATTTGATTTGTTCTGTTTTCTTGTCAGTCTTATTTGGTTCATGCGATATCCTTTGGATTTACAGTAAATTGTCTTGAGACTGAAATTCAGAATGCCAAATTTCATCCCAAAGCACAAGTGCTTAATAAAGTTGAGACATTGTGAGTTGTGTTAAATGTTTGCGGTGGGAGGATATTGTTATAGAAAAATGACACAATCTGAAGGCAATTATATTTTTCACTGTCAAGATCTCAAGGTAGCAGAATGATAAGTTTGTTCAAAAATGTCTAGAATAATATTCAGGTGAAACTATCACTGAAGTGTATTTCATCAGAGGAGTGTGAAATACATTCTATTTAGACTAGCTGGACAAGTATTTGTCAGGAGTTATGTTTTTGTAGTAGACCCTTCCATTAGGCAAGGTGGTGCACTAGAAAATCTTCGGCAGTACTTGCAACTGCCTGAGAAGGCTTATTAAGCAGAAGATTAAACTGGACAGCTAGTCATGCTCATTCAGTGGCAGCCAAGTGCCTGCTGATGTGTTGGCCTGTAGTCATACAGGATGCAGATTCATTTTCCGGGGCTATCAGTAAAAATCTCACATTTATACTATTGCCAGGGGAGCTCGGAATACAGAGACCATAATTCTGCAACACTGTTGGGTTGTCTGGATGAGCAGTGTTATAAAGCCCCTCAACACTGTACTGGCTATAGAAAACCTGGCAGAAACAAGCCCTAAATAAGATGATGTTAATGCTTGGTTTGCTTGATTGAAAAAGCAGATGAAGTTGTTGGATGTTAAAATGGTCCTGAGAGTATATGTACATGAATATGCAGAATCTGATGTACGGCCGAATACAATTACAATCTAGACATGAGATTCAAAGGAAGAAAGTGCATCTTAAGCAATTGTTTCATCAGCACCTATTCTGCTACAAAACTGAGTCTGAGTTACTCAATTCTCAGTGCTCTTCTACCGTATGTACCAATAAATTATCTTTGATTTTTTCTGTGGTTACAATGTATAGAAAATTTATTTTTCCCAGAATGTAAACTAACATCTTCTCTTCCTACAAAATGTTAGCAAGATATAAGCATAACATCCTGTATTAAATAATGCATTGCCTATACATATATAAATATATATATTACTATGATAACATATCATATATTTTTAAATCACAGTCTCTATTTTCCCTCCAACATAATAATATTAAGACAAAAGTACATATAAAATCATTTAGTCAAAAAACTAAACTATTGTTAAAAGCAGATTTTGAATTAGTAAGGCCACCTTTCCAGCTGGCCACCATCCAAGGTCCACCTGTTCTGCAGGCTACTGTAACTGACATGCTGCATAAAGTTAGGAGGCAGTTTCACAAAATGCTACAGTGGCAGTGCCAGCGTAAGTACTCACTGCCCCTGCTTCTGGTGCATTCTTTTTCCTATGGCTTATTCTCCACATAGCTATGGTAGCTCACATCTCTGTGCAACCACCCAATAAGCAAGATCAGAGAACTTATCTCTGTTAAAAGTAACAACTGGCAGATGAGTGCCTAGAGATCAGCCCTGCAGAAAGGTATCTGCGGGTGCTGGTGACAGCAGGCTCAACATGAGCCAGCAGTGTGTTCTGGCAGCCAAGAGGGCAAACCGCATTTTGGGAACACAGCATAGCCAGCTGGACAAAAGAATTGATCCTCCTGCTATATTTAGAATTGATGCGGCCTCACCTTCAATATTATATGCAGTTCTGGTCTCCACAATATAAAAAGGGTGTTAAGGTCCTTAAAAACATCCAGAGGAGGGCAACAAAGCTGGTAAAAGGGCTGGAGGGCATGTCCTATGAGGAGAGGTTGAAGACACTTGGCTGTCTAGTCTGGAGAAGGGGAGGCCAAGAGGCGACCTCATTGCTCTACAGCTTCCTGAGCAGGAGAATGGAGAGGGAGGTGCTGGTCTCTTCTCCCTGGTGACTGATGGCAGGACACGTGGGAATGGCACAAAGCTGTGCCAGGGAAGGCTCAGACTGGACATAAGGAAGAACTTCTTTACCGTGAGGGTGGTCCAACACTGGAACAGGCTTCCTGGTGAGGTGGTCAATGCCCGATGCCTGTCAGTGTTCAGGAGGCATTTGGACACTGCCCTCATTAATATGCTTTAACATTTGGGTAGCCCTGATGAGGTCAGGCAGGTGGACTTCATGATCTTTGTAGGTCCCTTCCAACTGAACTGTTCTGTTTAGTCTAGTCTAGTCTAACTCAGAGAAGAAAAGGTGATGGTAATTTTTAACTTGATTAGTTTATTGCACTACCACATAGCCCATCATACCAGCACAAAAAAAGCGAGGAAGGGGCCAGGGCAGGGGCTGGAACGTGTGTATGTGAAAGGCAGCTCCTCATGATAGTTTTGTTGCCAAAACAGTTGCTGTTGAAGTTGTGGCCCACGTCACATTTGCAGCCTGTCCAGCCTGTTGAGGGAACTGCTAGGTTGGAAGTCAGAAGGCCATTCAGATAAAATTCCAAACAAATTCCTGTTCTGCAGCTATTTTCAATTTGTTGAAGTAAATGCTGTAAACACCAACATGACATTCAGAGCTGTGCACACCATCCAGCTGTCAGCACTCAACTGCTAGTGTCAGAGGGCATTTCTGCATGCTGAATCATGTGGGATTACAATAGTTGTGCATGTCAGATTTTTCTTCTTTCTCTCTTATAGCAAGCCCTTATAGCAAACATCATAAAGTGCTATATTAACGTATACTGCATATGTTGACCATATACCACCATACCACTGATGTGTCTGTGCTAGGATTACAAGTGACAATACTAAATTTTGAAAAAATTCCCCTGCAGAGCTCTGTCTGCTCTTTATGGTCTCAGGCATGTATAGTAAGAAGTGCTACAGGGACCCTGTCTGTGCATTTCTATCCATTACTCTGTTTCCTAATATCAGAGGTATCTAGAATCAGACGATCTGAAAGATTTTGGGGAACATAATTTCCTCTACACTTTTGTCAGTGTGTTTACCGGTGTACTATCCAATTAGGCTTAGTCATGTTCATTGTTGACATGGCCAGTTGATCTACTATAACTGCTGTTTTTCTGGTTCTTTTGTACAGAAATAAGATAAATATTCCCTAAGAAAAGCACATGAAATATTTAATTATTTAAAAAGTAGCTGAGGAGCTAAGGGACTGATGCAACAATCTTAGTTTCTAGATTCTCTAGATTTTGCACTAGTAGCATCAGTCTTTTTGTTGTTTGTAATGGGATTTCTCCAAGCTAATAGTGAAATTAAAATCCTTACTGAAGAAGAGATATAAAAAATGTTCTGTCTTTTTTTCCTTCTGTAGTAGTAGAAATCAGTTATGGGGTGCGCCTTTTTTTTTTTTTTTTCAGGTTACTGGCATTAGTTAACTGCTTTAGGAATTTTCCGTTGTCTGTATATGGTTAACTGCTCAAGAACATTTTGTAAGACAAGAAAACAAAGCTTTCTCACAATGTGCTTGCAACTTAACTCTTAAGGATCTAGCTTTATTCTCTGACTCCCTCCTAGTTTTCCATTATTGAACCATAGTAAGCATCTATAGGAAGCAAACTAATTTATTTCACTACGGATCTTTGAAGAGGACTCTTTTGCTGCATGGCATGATGCAAACACTGAGTGTTAAAAAGGTGATTTTAAATTTTTTCTTGGGTCTGAAACAGACAATGTTTGTAGTCCAACCTGATGACACGTAAGAGAGAACCAGCATATTTTACAACTCTTCCTGTCTTGATTTTTGGCAACACTGTAATTATCTTTTCCTGTAACCTTTCCAGCAGCTCATGCAAGAAAGTACTAGATGTTTCCACAGTATTCCATTTTTTTATATAAGCAATTCCATAATTGCTGGCTTAGTGAAGTCCTGCTTCTTTAAGCATTTATTGTGCAATTGTGGCAGTCACCTGTGGTACATAAATGGAGCTGGAATTAGTTCAGTTCAGGTAAAAGACTGGATCTACAATAGCAAGTAAGGCACAATATTTCATTGTTTAATTTTTAGATGCCCTATTTTTTCAAGGCAATCTATAGTCCCCAAGAAGGGAGGGGCTTTAGATGTTAAAAACAGAAGGGCAAATACTATAATGAATGTAAACTCAGTGTCAATTTTCTTACTTGTCTTTGTTATCTTTTGCAGATGCATTAAGCAGTTGTTCTCAGACCACAAGTCTGGTACATACATACCATTGGTATGCTTAAACTTATACTTATTCCTTTTGTCCTAACCAGAATTCCTGTACTTTAATGGCTCTCAGTGAATTCTCTCCAACATAGTTTAAGGAGCTGCTCACTAATGTAAACTTTTCCAGTCAACTTATCTGACCCGTATTGTCAGTTTTTCCTAAGTATCTTGCTGGGCTCGACTTGCTGAGGCTGAAAGACTCACTGTTGATCCCCAGTGGTGGGATGAGAAGTCTGAGCTTTGTAGGTGGACAGACATTCTACCAAAGAGCAAAAATAGTTAATGCTGTCTGAAATAGTTAATGCTGTCTGTTGCAATCAAAGAGAAACTATTTCAAAGATCAAATCCCCACTGATGTTTTAGTTCTTTGACAATTAAGGGCATTAATCTTAAAAATGCAGTTCAGTTTTAATTTTGCAGGCAGGGAAACACTTTCTTCTCACAGTTAGGCATCAAGGCAACTGTTGTGTATGTTTTCAGATGCACAGCCTGGCATAGATGTTGATAGCAGGATACAACTCTGTAAATAGTTAAGGCTGCTGGGATTAATACCTTTACCCTTGGAGTAAGACTTGGTATTAGCTTTACCATCTAAAAATTCAGTTGATTTACAGTTTCCTTGAACAACCCTTTAAGAAGCCCTAAGCTCACATCCAAAGTGAATGCATCACTTCAGACTGGCGTATGATAGTTTTTGAAAGGATCACTCTATAAGCAAAACTGTCATTAACCACTGGTGAATCTGATGGCTCACACATACTTGTTTAGAAGTCTACATTGTTCATGCACACCTTGACCCAGTGAGCATTACTCCAGTGACACTCACATTTGCAGCTGAAATTCCATAGAGTGTTTGCCTCCTGAATTTGATTTGATTTCTATTTGTATATCTCTGCTTGTAGAAACAGAAAAAAATCTAGAAATAGCAGAGCATTAGCAGCCAGGCTGATAATTTCTCAAAGTCTTTTACTCCCATTTTACTGTATAGTACCATTTAGACATGTTTACATTAAGGCCAAATAAGCTGTGGCAGCTGAATAGGTTATCAGTATCTACCTCTGTTTTTGACCTTGAGAATAAAGAGACTAAAATGGCCTGATATAATACGATGGTACAGGAAGATGAAAAGTCCTCAACCTGCAGATAGTCATTCAATTACTTTTGGCAAGGTTGCAGGGCATTTTGAATTTTACAGGTTTTCACTTGTATTTTAAGTGCACTGGTTTAAAGGCAGTAATTAACAGCACTGCAGATTTGATGAGCACCAGGTATTTCAAAATTATTGAGTTAATTAAATCCATTGTCACTAGTATACACAAGAAAACAGCAGATAAGCAAAGTCATTCAAAGGCCTTTGGAAATGGACTTTTTGGAAGACAAGNCCCAAATCACCTGGATTTTAAGAAGAAGACTGGTTCATGTAAAATAAAAGATACTTCAGTTTCCCACTAGTGGATTGCAATCATCTTGTTGACTTCGAAACTTTTTCTTGAAGATGGATATTGATGTAGATGGCTGGTAAAATATACTCCAGATCTCACCAGCAGCAGTAACCTCATTGGAATCTTCTGTTTCATTTGCAGATGGTATCTGATGGGATCTAGGGAAAAAAAATGTTAATTCACAATAAGTATTAAGGTTCATGGGAACTCCTATTATTAGTGTGTTTGCATTATTGCTGCACTGGTAATGCTAGCAAGTTCCACTATATCTGTGACACCTTTTTATTTTCTTCTACCTGCTGCACAGTTATGTAGGTTTTTGAAGTGTTTGTTGTCTGTTTTTTGACCAAATGACAAATTAGGCATACTGTTGCTAGAATAGTTGCTACCCTAATGAAAGTAATGAAATTAAGCTGTCTGTACATACTTTGTTACTAATTACTATTAATTCATTTACTTGTATATTTAAGCTAGTTTATGGTATGTAAATACAACATTTAACGTTTATAATTTTTTCATAACTCACCCATCATTTCATTCAATGAATGCCCATCTAGAGGACACAAAAATTACTTGGTATAAGTGTAGAGAAAGTTAGTAATAAAATCATCTTGTTGTTTGAATAGGACAAAAAAATTATACTAAGTGTCATGCCATAATATAGACTTTTATGTTTGTGATCTTTTCTTGAACTATTTTCAATATTTCAGTAAAAGAAAGTAAGTATTAACTAGCCTATATCTAACTATTTTTTTTTTCCTGTTGCCCAGTCGGGGATGAGTTGTGTTGTTTTTTCCCCCCACAAAGTATTATCATAATTTGGCCTCTTCCCAAATGCTAGATGTCTGATTACATTTTCCTCTTTGTTATATAACATCACACAGTATGAGAAGCCTTTTTATTCCTTGAAATACAAATCTTGTTAAAAC
>VXAL01006440.1:3392-13577 GCA_013399475.1 Chauna torquata
ACTATTTTTTTTTTCTCAGAGATACATATACTTGCTCTCAGATCCAGCTTAGGGAAGAAGTTAGACACACTGAATGTTTGTGGGAAGTGATAAAGAGGAAGAAGAAGAGGGGATCTACCACGGAAAGAATTTACTACAAACCAGGAAGACAAGGTCAGACCAAGACTTGAACCTAGGCAGCCAGGCAAATAGGTCTTCATCACTGCTAGTCACTACTTTAGATGCAACCTCTCTGTTTTGGTTTTATAAAAGTGGATAATAGCATTTATCTCATCTCTCAGGAGGCATGTAAAGATTAGTATGCTAAAGGGGGCATTGTGGTTAGGAAGCTTCAGTAAAAGAAGCCTTTTCTAGATAATGGGAACCTGCCAGCACATCTTCATAAGCTATCAAGTGCATCTGGTCTAAAGAGGAAAATTTGGGAACAGAGAACATGGAAATTACTTAGATGCTTTTTCCACGTTACTTCAGAAATTTGTTTACTGCAATTTTATATACGTATATGTATATATGTGTATATATAAATTCACACATACAAGGGGAGGGGCGAGAAAAAGAGAAAATACATATTAATGCTGCTTCAACATCACCAAAATAAAGCATCCAAAAAGAGTTTAAGGCTTCAATAAAGAACTGGATCAGAAAGGTAGAAAATGTTACACTGAATTAAAAAAAAATGACAATGATTATGAAGAAATAGCAGGAAGGCATTTACATTTTTTTAAATGAGTAAACTATAATAGAAGTATTTATGATTCACATGGGTAACATATGGGTGCTGTAGTTTCCTGAACTCTCCACTCAGTGTTGGAGAGTGGGAGGTTGGGAAGCAACTAAGTTAGAATAATACAGATTACAGCACAGAGTCTAGTCCTCCAAAACACCAAGATAGCAGAATCATTGTATTATTTTAAATAAATTTGAAAAAGATTCATTTATGACTATCTTAAGTAAGGACCATTGAGGCAGAAATATTAAAGAAGTTGAAGTAATTCCCTACAATTTTTCTCATCTGCATGCCTGGCACAGTAGGTAAACAAAAATAATTATTTGTATAAGGGCCAAGGGGAATATAAATACTATGACACTATTGAAAAAACACCAAGCCTCACCCAAAACATTTAGAGGCAAATCAAATTAATATTGTGGAAAAGTGGGAATAAAGTGCTTACTACTTTTGCCTTTTTCTAACTGAATTGAGACAAATATCCTGGTAGTGGAAGATACATTGTTGCAAGGCATCTGGATAGCTTTAGGAGAACCTTTTAAAAAGGGACAAAGCATTCCTTATAATGGAACTTGTTGAAGTTGTCCCTGCCCGTGGCAGGGAGGTTGCAACTAGCTGATCTTAAAGGTTCCTTCCAACCCAAACCATTCTATGATTCTATGATTATAGGTATTTTTTTGTTGTTGTTGTGTTTTTTTTTTAAATGTCAGTTCAGTGGTTTGCAAGGATCCACCTCTATAAATTAAATAAAGCTGCTCAAAACTTTTTGGAAAAATTATGAAGACTAAGGAAGTGGTGTCACATTCTGGTAGCATTTACATATGATACACACGTACTTGAAAATTTGGTGAATTATTTTATCTTGGCACTCATTCCAGTAATCTGTTTCTGAAAGGGATACCTAAAACACAGCAAATGTTCTTTGTTTTAAAGAACAACCTTCATTCCACCTGGTCATCCAAGCATCCCTCTTCTGTTCTCTAGCAAGGACTTATGTTTTGTCCTGCAGTTAAATTTCACCGTTTGGATGCTTCTATTTTTGTAATAAGTTCAGGCTGTATTTTAAGGCTGTGCTAACCTTTTGCTGTAGGTAGCCATAGAGCAACGCTGGATAGTTGTGATATCATTCATATAGTGGATATCTTTGTTATAATTCTTTCTCTAAGTTGTTTATATTTAAATTGTTGCAGTAAAGATCACTGATTTTTATTTTGTGCTTATGTTTATCAGTGTTGCAAGAGAAATATTTTCCACTTGGCAGAGCGTTTCTAAAGCAATGCTATAGGTTTGAGAGTTACATAGAAGATGAGTACTGAGATTGGCAGTCACTGTGCAAGAAGACTGACCTCAGGAGGCTGAAAAGCCTATAGCTATTTTAAAAGTTTTCAAAAGCTCCTTTTGAGCTAAGGAAAGTCTGCTTGAGTGTTCGTTTAAATGGATTTTCCAGTAGAAATAAACCTTTAAAGACTTTGAATGACTGTGAGGGCTTTCTCCTCTGGAAGACAGAATCCAAGATAGCTTTTGCTGGCAAACCCATTTTGAAGATTAGGCTTTTTCATTTGCAAAGTCAAAAGAAAACTCTTACAACTTAAATGACCATAAAGAATTTCCTAAGCTGTTGCTCTCAGCCAAGATAGGATCCAGAACTATTGTGTAAATGAGTAGGAGATCTGGAGTATTAGTCATTAGTTCACATGTGGGACTAGTAATTTTTTTTTTTTTTAAACTTCAGGACCTATTGCTAGGTGACTCAACAAACAGCAAAAAAAGAGAAAAATATCAACAAAAACAACCCCAGCACTCTCCTGCTGCTGGGTACTATTGGGCTGATATACATGACAGAAATTTCTTAGCATTTTTCTTCCACCTGTTTCCCCCTTCAACCTCATGCCTGCTGTATGAGAATTATATTTGTGCTTTGTTGAAGGAAAAAAAAAAAAAAAAAAAGGCTGGCAAGGTTAATTAAGTCCAATAGCACATAGGAGACACGGATCTGTCACACTTGAATAAAAAAACATACTCCTGCTCCTCTCCTATAACCAAGAACTGTACATCAATAACTCAGTCATGAGGGGATAAGCAGGAAAGGTGTGATTTAAACACCTGACTCCATTGACATCAGTGTGAGTCTTGTCAAGTATTAGAATGGGACAAATTTTCATTTGTGAAGAGGAATGAATTATTGTTTACTTTCTAAAACATAATAATGCTAGTCTTCTGAAAGGTAGCATAGACCATATGTTGGTGTGAACTTGAGCAGGTAAAATAAAATGCAGAATAGAATCTTGTCTGGGCTCCATATGACCATCTTTTAGATGCTAGAAGTGTTAGACAATTTTTTTGAGCTGGTCATAGCTGATTTCTCTTGGTTCTGTAGCTGCATACAAAAGCTCAGATTTTTAGCTCAGTGAAAATTGTGATCATAGCGTTTCATGAGGTTTGCATATGTTCAGGTAAGCATCTGAGTTTTTAGTTGCTTGCATAGCCAGACTACTCAGTTTTGTTATGTTCTCTGTATGTTTATCATTTAAAGAAGGTTCACAGACTTCTGAGTCACTTAGAAGCCATACCTCTGGATAACCCTGTCTGTTTTTAGTGGCAGGTACCTGGCAAGTATGCTTTGTTTGCCATGCCTTTTCTTTCCCACTTCTATTACACCATCAAAGAACCCTTGCTGCTTTTCAGGAATTACTGTTCAATATCTAGTGCTATGGTTGTGACTTTTGCTTCTGGATACCTCTCAATTGGTCACCCTTGGTTACTGTCAAGCATTCTTCAGATTTTTGGGTATGTATGCTCAACTTTAAAAAAGAATTAATGACTCTTCAGCTATCTTTTCATTCCAGAGGGAGGGCATATGTGTACAGACAGATTATTTTTGCTTCATTGTTGAGGGGTTGGGTTAGTTATAGAATAACATCCGAGATTGGCAGTTGTACGTTTTTTTTTATATTTTGAATCGCAGATGATGATCTGGGGTAGCCAGTGGTACTGTCTAATCAATCAGCCTGAAAGAAAATAAATCAAACCTATTTATGATTATCCCTTTTTTTTTTTTTTTTTTTTGTAGAAAATAACCTAATATGCTGTATTTTTTAGGGCTGAGAGTGAATTTTCCCAAGTCTATTTTGAATATTAGATGATGTTTTTCTATTTTCCATCCCTTTTCCTTGAAATTAATTACGCCATTATCTCTTGTTTTATATCACTGTAGCTTTTTAAAACAAAGGAATCTCCAGAAAGTAGAGAAATACAGAGTTTCATAATTTATTTACAGAGCCTGACACTCTTACTGAGCTACCTTGAAGGATTCAAAAATAGAAACTGATAACTCGAGAAAGACCAAGAAGGTATCAAGAGCAATAAAATATTAAAAGAACTAACACTGAAGTAAAGTAACTCACAGCCTGAATTAGAACTCTTACTTACTTGCTTGTAGCCTTTGGTTGCCTTGGCTCTTGCATTCAAAGTGACACCGATGATGCCAGCTTGATGCTACTTGAGGTCTGTGCCATTGTGGAAGAGGTGTCTTCATCTACTGTATAAATTTAGCATGCTTCATTAAGATAGAAGCTGCCAGACTTTACTTAATTTACTTTTGTTCTCCTTCAGAGAGTTCATATTCTCTGCATTTTAAGTTTCCTTGATAATAGGATGCTTCTGGCTTAAAGTTATATGGCACCTTTCCATATCATTCTGTGCCAGTGCAATTCTGCATTCTTAGCTGCTCAGTCAAGGCTTCAGCATCCTGACATTTCTGTCACAGAAATCTGTACCAGAAAGCTTTGTTCTTATGTAACTTAAATGCTTTAAGGAATCAAATTGCAGCTAATCAGCTATTGTGGATCATTTAAATATAAATCTGCATTAGATTGCAGTATATTTATTAATTTATTTTAGTTAACAAAGTGAACTAAATCTATGTGTGTAGCATACTCTGCATATTGTTTACATTAGGGAGAAACTGTGCTGCCTCTTGAATCAAGTACTCAAATTGTGTACTTTTTTTGTGCACCACAGAATCCCTTGTAAGCATGTACCCAAAAGGTACTGTTGACTCATGGTTTTGGAATGACATTGGAGCGCCTTAAATCTATTCCTTACTGAGCCACTTACGTGCTTCATGACCTTTGGCAAATCATGTAGTTTTTCTTTCTTCTTCTTCCTCCTTCTTCTTTTTCTTCTTCCTCTTCTTCCTCTTCTTCCTCTTCTTCTTCTTATTTCTTCTTCTTTTTTTTTTTTTCCCCTTAATTTTTCTCCTGTGATGAAAACAGAGATGTGAGAGGGATGCCCAGGAAAGTGTAATGTATTTTAACCTCAGGATTGTGCCATCTGATTTTTCTCAAGCCAATATCACAACTAATCAATTTCTTCTTGTTTTCTAGTGACTCTTAAAGCCACAAGTGCATAGCATGCACATAAAATTAACAGATTTGTAATTTTAATACATCATGGAGAGTGCTCTATGATGTCATGCTTAGGGCTAAGTCTGCATTTTCTAGGTACCAAACTAAGAGAGTCTGAGATAAGACCAAAATAGAGAAGGGGAAAAAAATCAAACAATGACTTCTGATCCATGGTCTGTCACCCAAACCTAATGGATATTTTCAGTTTCATGAATATATTCTTTGCAACTCTTAAATAGTACTAAATCAGTCTTGAAGACTATAAATTGCGAAAATGAAATGCACTAATGTAGCATTTTAAATTTCCATACCAATTTGAATAGTTGTGTGACCTTTACATGATAAAATAAGCTTTCTAGGTTTAGTACGTGCAATTCAGCATGCAGGTCAACTTCCAGGTCTAATGAGAGAAGGGGAAGGAGAAATCTATCAATCTGTTGGATACATCTAACTGGTAACTTGGCATTTATGCACCCTCTGATACATTCAGATATTGACACGTGATCTCTGTAGATGCATAGTCATGTCTACCACTGAGTTTCTAGCAGAGCACCTTGTGGTTTTTTTTTTTTTTCAGATAAAATGGGTATTGCTCAGATGAGTCTTCATAAGTGGAGGCCATTTTGATATTGCCTTGAGCTCTGTGTAGTCACATAGTACTAAGGGGAAAAAAATGTGATTTTAAGGCAGAGGAACTAACCTATAGTTCACTTAAAATTCTGCTGGTAGAAAAGAGGTTTCAATTTTGACATGAATCAGGAGGTCTAGGTAAGTAACCAGTGTCTGTGCATCGTCCAAGTATTTAATACCTGTGGCCAAATTTATGAGCTCGTTGCACCTTTGGAAACTTTTAGAAACAGCAAAGCGATGGGTTAGCAGTCACTGTAACTTTCACAGAAACAGTTTATCAACCTGATATGATAGTGTCTACCAAATTAGTCATAGTACTTACCCTTATGTAGTGGGAGACGCTATTGCTTTTCATTAGGTCTTTCTTGTGTACATACTCTCTTTTATTTCTTCTCATAGAACTGTAGAATCACACAATATCCCAAGTTGGAAGGGTACCACAAGGGTCATTAGGTCCAACTCCTGGCTCCACACAGGACCACCCAAAAATAGGACCATATGTCTGACAGCATTGTCCAAAAGCTTCTTGAACTCTGGCAGGCTTGGTGCCTTGACCACTTCCCTGGGGAGCCTGTTCCAGTGCCTGACCACCCTGTCAGTGAAGAACTGTTTCCTAACATCCAGCCTGAACCTCCCCTGTTGCTGTTTCATGCTGTTCCCTTGGGACCTACTGCTGGTCACCAGAAAGAAGATATCAGTACTTGCCCCTCCACTCCCACTTGTGAGGAACCTGTAGGCTGCCATGAGGTCTCCCTTCAGTATCCTCTTCTCTAGCCTGAACAATCTAAGTGAATTCAGCTGCTCCTCATATGTCTTCTATGTTCTTCATGATCCTTTTGCATAGCATTAAGCTTCCTTACAACTAAAAAATTCTGTCAAGATTTTGTGATGGGTTTTCTTATGGGCTGTCACACATGCTGTTCATGAATTATTTCTGCTTCTCTTCTTAGTTAAGACTATATCTAAACAAAGCACACATAAATTAATCATGTCCAGTTTTTCTATCTGTGTGTGCAGAAGCAATAGATATTAGCCTTCCCCAAGAGTTAGTCTGGCATGCATGTAACTGCATCAATCTGTATTCTCTTCACATTTTATGTTCACTTACATGTATGCAGTTAAAAATCAAAACAGCAGAGGACCTTCATAGTGCTGTGACAAAAAATGTAGAGAGACTGTGTGGGTGTGTATATGTATAGATAGATAGATAGATAGATATGTATTTTGCTTCACCCAAAGTCATAAATTTGGATACGGACCAGTGCAGATGTCAAAATATCATATACAGTTAAAATCTGACGGTGATGAATCTGGTGTGTTTTATAGTGATTTATTGAACTCCTGAGAGAGTGGAGTGCTACTTAAGTTATCTCTAATTGCCAAGACTTTTGGTTTGATGAAAAGTGCCATGTGCTTTGAGAAATGGATAGCCTAATATTTGCAATTCTAGACGACGTTTTGTGGAGAGGGCTCTAGTAATGCTGCACAACAACATCTCTCATGCTGCTTGAGCACTGTATACTCAGCTGTGTGTTTATCTCCTGCTTTTTAAGCTTCATGTTTTCAGCACTGGAAGATTTGGGGATTTTAAAACTGAATTTTGTTCAAATGATGCATGAATGGAAATATCTTCATGACTTTCTGTACAGAATAACATTCCTTTCCCAGCCTGGGCCTCTCTGATTTAAAGAGGGAAGCAAGTCAAAATTTTGGCTTGATATCTAGTTAAGTTGAGCCTTACAAGACATTGTCACCAAACTCTAGATGATCCATTAAATTTGCTTGCAGGTTTCTGGGTAGCACAAGGAAAAAACTAAAGAGGATGAATTATCTGCAAATACCTTATTGTTCACCATAGTGTTTCCCCTGTTCTTCTCAATACTACAGTCTTTACAGAGCAAATGTATTTTAGTACAAGTGGTTTCCATTTGGTATTAGTTGCTCTAGAGATGACTGTCTTGCTGACATTGTGCTTGCCTTTTCTCTATAAACATCCTGAAGTCCTTTTGGTTACTAGCAACTGGCCAAATAAGCTCACATATTAAAAGGTCTTTTTGTTTGTTTAGCTGGTGAGGTAGCTGGACTACAGAGCTTATCAGTTTCAATTAAAGTTTTCGGATCCTTTTGTCTTCTGGCCCTGGAGTACAAAGGAAAGTGAGGCTTGTGTAGAGAAAGGAAATTGAAACTTTTGCAGATTTTTCTTTGAACAAGCATTAGAACACTGTTAGGGGAACCATCTAATAGAGAAATCTGTTGGAATCAAGATTGAGTTTTATAGAGAAGAATCTTGGCTTAAACTTGAGAGCTGTTTTCAATCCCCAGGCAAATCAGCTTCCCTTTTCCCTTTTGTTTGTTTGTTTGTTTGAGGTTTTAATGCTACCCCTTGTGTTGCACTTCTTAGTAGCACATTCTCCACAGGAGAACTTGTTTAATGCCAATTCATATGCAACTATAAAAAATAGGATGAGGCTCTTAAAAGTGGCAACAATAGATAAGATATATTAAGTATTCTTATCCTTTTTTTTTTTCATTGTGCATGCAGGTTTTCTTTAGATGTTTTTTCTGATTGCTCTCCAGGTGTTCCAAAGAGCCCAAGGGCCTGAGAAATATTACATTTTGAATTAAAGTTGAAAAATTATTTTAACTGTAGCAAAATTATGTGCTAAATTCCTAGCATTGACAGAGACTACAATTAAAGTATAAAAGTAAGAGAAATTAATAAATATGGATATTTTATAAGGTCATCTTGAGACAGAAAACAGAAATAAGAAAACGCCCTTTTGTATTGTTTGCAAAATCCACCTTTTCATGATGCTTGTAGGAATTCATAAGTAGTATGTAAAAGTAGGTGTCCTTGAGAAAACTAGCCCTGTAAATACATTATTAAATACTTGGGGTGCCTTGTGGACCCTTCCGTGCAGTCATATACTACACTTCAGGAGCTGTGGACAAGGAGCAAGTTCCATTTGGGCAAATCACCCTGAAGCAAAGCTCGGTATTTATGATTTGTGTCTAGTGTAGTTGATGGTAAATGTCCTACTGTTTTTGTTTTTGTTTTTTTGTTTTTTGTTTGTTTTAATATGGAATAAATTGTACTTATTAAAAATCTCTAGAGGAAATAATTGTAGCTGAGCTGATGGTTAATGTAAATGTATATTGCTATACTGTTTGTTAATGATGAATTCATTCAAATTAAATTTAGCTGACAGTCTTCTCAGATGGTTTTCCAAGAGTTTCATATGAAAGTATGTATAACATTCTAATATATTTTTAAGGGAAGAAGTGTGTATAAGTATGTGTAAATATAAGGAACGATCGAGAAACTGCTGTGTGAAGTAGTGAGGCATCAGGTCACAGACCCTTCTTGTTTCCCAGATAATGTTACGTCCATTTATTCCCTCAGATTTTTATTTTTTTTTTTTTTCTCTTCTGCCTATCACAATCTCATGTCCTCTCCTTTCACTACTTGTTGACCAGGCATAAGGGATGGTCGGGTTCTTATTTGTAGTATGGAAGACTTGTTAATAGTTCAAAAGTTCGTGCTGTCTGCCCTGTTTCACTGTCTCCAGCCTTGTACTCTGGAGTTGCTTCAGTCCCTTCAAATATCCAGGAGTTGAAGTAATTAATGGTGTATCAGTTTCTCATAGGGTGACCACGAGGAGCTCAAGCATCTCAGGTGGATTACATGTCATTACATAATTTGGTGCAAATTAGTTGACAGCTGCTCAGTTTACTGTCATTTCTATACATAGCTGCTTTGGCCTGAGTGTTGAGACAACGGAGAGATGCCTAAACTAGAAGTACAAAGGAAGGTCTTGTTGCTTCAAGGCCTTCAAGCATATCCAGACCTAAAACCTGAACACAAGTGCTGTGTCTTTTTGATCCTGTGATTGATTATGTATATTGCATTCTGTGCAAAACCTCTAAGTCAATCCCAATCCATTGGTTGAAGTCTGTGGAAATAGTGACTGATATGTTGCTTAGCTCTTTGCTTCTCTTCTTATATAACCAGACTTGGTCTCTGCACTTCAGATACAAATTTTACTTAGCATTATGTCTGTTGCAGTGATTACAAGAAGTTCTTCAGATTTAAAAAATAACACAAGGGCTAGTCTAGAACATTAATCCAGTAATTAAAAAAAAAAAAATTAAAAAATCAAGAAAAACAAGTAAAATGTTGCTTATCTGCTTCCATTCTATGCCATTATCTTTATGGAAGTAGAATAACAGAGTCAAAGACAAGCTTTTCAACATGGTAAAATAGGTAATATGGCAACTGGAAGGGATTTCTGAAGCCCCCCTATGAAATATGCACTGGTCACAGTTTCTCCTAGCTGGAAGTAGGTACTGCTGTTAGGTGTATTCCTTCTAACTTAAGAAAGAAGAAATTATAGTGAGCAAGTCCAGTAAGAAGCATGGAAT
>VXAL01006440.1:13632-29725 GCA_013399475.1 Chauna torquata
GGGGGAAGAGAGAAAGAAAGAAAATAAAGTTGAGAATGGAAATAGCTCTTTCTGGAGGAACTGTTAAAGTTATAGACAGAGCTTGTCATGTTCTTTCTCAAGTATTAATGGATTTGAGTTTTTCTAAGATATCTTGGTTTCCCTCAAGCAACCAGATTGAAGAGCTGTCTGTTAGTTTCATTGTTGCCTATAAGCATTCTCTTTTAATGAGCAGTTTGAAATTTTGGGGATAAGTTTAACATTTAGCTCTTAGAAGCCTATAAAGTCTAGCAGCTCTGAAAATTTTACCTGTAGCTCTAGAAGATGAAATACAACTGGGGGAGTGATCAGTTAAAAGCAGTTTGCTGCTTCTTCCTTACAGTTATTTGGTTTTCGTTTTGATTAATTTTTATTTATTCAAGTAAGAATTAAATTGAACAAGAGATAGTCATGAGGTCTTGCTAAATGTGATACAAGTAAGTTGCTGCAGCATCCTCTTTGTGGTCTGAAATGCAGCTGGGTTGAAGAGTTCGGGTTTGCCTTTACATACAGTGTGTTCGACTGTTGACTCTGAATTTAATTTCTGACAGCCCTAAATGCCTTAATGGAATACAGGAATAAGAGCAGAGAGACTACTTGCTTTTAACAGCTCATCCTATAAGGCACACAATCCTTGAGTGATGCGTGTAGAAAAACACTCAAGGGCTGTGCCAGTTTTTTTTCATGCCATTCATTTTAAGGCAAAAGGAAAGTGTGTTAACACGTACTATTGTGTCCTTAGGGCTATACTGTTCGTTGATGGCATTAAGCCTGATCTAAATCCAAAGACAAGCAATAAAAACAAAACTAAACAAAATAATAAAAAAATTGGATGATCAGAGCTGAAAATAACTTGAAACAAAAGGAGGAGAAAGTAAAGTTTATATACTATTTTCTTTTTTGATTCTGCTTCTTTATGATGTAGAAGGTTTCAATCCTATTACTATTTTCTCAGTTTTATATGTTCTTTTGCTGGAGGTCTTCCCTGGTCTTATCAGGACTGATAGCTTCTTAAGAAATCCTTGTGATTAAGGGCAATCCAAATCCTTTGCAAGATGACTGAGTTAAACATGTGTTTACCAAAACAGAATACTTAAAAAAACTAAACAAAAGTCACTTTCTTGTGTATTAAGTAAAATATCACTTCGTTATGGTTTCTGAAGTCATAGTTCTTACAAGATTTCCAATGGATATTCATCTGAGGGAAAGAAGTCCTTTTTTTTTTTTTTTTTGGAGGTCTTTCTGTGTCCTTTTGCAGAGACTCATTATTGACTGTCTTCTAAAAACACAAACATATCAAACATATAAATCACTTACTACTACCTACTTCTGCATATCACTCAGATATCCATGAAAAGAAACAAGGAGATCTTTGCCAAGGGATTCTCTTAGCTTGCAAGTCCCATCAGAGTTAAAACTGCAGTTAGCAGATTTAGCTCCCAGAGTTCTTGAAGATAGAGTGGATCAGAACTGAGCATTTTATTTCATGAAGAATATTTTTATTTCAGTACTTCTTTTTAGTCCATATTGGCAGAAAATAATAAATGAAAGGGAAAAGCATTTTGAGGTAACAAGCAGGGAACATCATGTTCAATTGAGATGCGGAAGATCCAGCTCCAAATCAGAACTGAGTTCCTAGTTCTGTCTCAACCATAATTTTCATCCTGGGCTTCAGAAGCTTTCTTGACTGATCATTGTCCAAAGAAAGGTATTGATTCTGAAGAACTGGCACTGTCTGAGAAAAACATGTTCTTGAAAAACTTTGAGACACAGCAGAAGCGATACAACTAAGCTAATCACAGCAAATGATAGTATTTGGGTGTCGTTGCTTCTCATGTCTAGTATTAAATCCAGAGACCTGTTGCTTTCAGGTGCACTTAGAAGATTAAACCTGGTTGGTGTTTCAAAGCCTCTGTTGGGTTTCCAGATTAGAGTGAATCTTGGGTCATTAAAAAACATTGAGCACTTGTATCTTGGCTCACGGGCAGTCAGGATGCCCTGCTGCCAGACTCTGGATGCTATGCCAGCTCCCTCCTGGCTTGCTGTTGTGAAAGAGAGCATCTTGGGTGTTGGGGTGCACACACTACTGGCATAACAATTTGCCAGGAGTCGGGCTGCCCTGAGTGGTGTCTGTGGGTGTCGGTGGGACTGCTGGATGAAGTGTTAATGCAGTTTAGGTTTGAATCCAAACAGACTAAAGTTTGTGTCCTGAAAGTGGCAGCTGCAGGTGCCAGCTGCCCTGCACGCCTGCCTTCTGCAGTGCTTGGCCAGCTGCAGGAGCTTCACGTCAGCCCTTGGAGTCTGATGCTCAAGAGTTACCTGAACACCAACTTTGTGAAGGTTTCAAATGTGCTCCGTGGCCTTCCAGAAAATTGTGTGTTTCCGTCCATTCTTGTAAGTGAATAGCAGATCATCCCCCAGCTGTCCTCATATTGGGAGGAAATGAGCTTCGGACACAGCTCTATGAAGACACTATCTTATTTATTCTGCTGGTATTTTTCAAAAGCTTTTGGAAACATTCTCACTGTTTTTCTCAACATAAAATATAGCCTGTCACTGCGGCTGTACTGAAAATGGATTAAAAAAAAAAAAGCCAAAACAGAAGAGAACAAAAGAATGTACAGTAGAAAAGCAGTGAGCATCAGTACGGAAAATGTAACAGTCCTGTTTGTTTCATATTGACACTTTGAACTATTCCTTGAAGAAGGGTTTTGCAACTGTCATTGCCATTTGAGTCAGATGGCTGATGTTTTCCTAGAGGAGCTAAGAAAACAGATCTGTTATATCTCTAATTTTTATTTCCTTCTGTGGTACTAGAAGCAGTATCATTAAGGTCTCTGGTATTTAAGGTTTCCAGTCCCCACCAACAGCCCCTTTCTTCTTGCTTGAACCTTTGTGTGTGGTTTTTTTTTTTTTTGGTTGGTTTTGTAATATGCCGATCCTGTAATGTACTCTTCAGAAATAAGCAAGTCACCTCACCTACAAAGTCCAGCACAGTACATGACTTTTTTTGTTTGGTTGTTTTTTGTTGTTGTGGTGGGGGTGGTTCTGTTTTTTTTTTTTTTTCTCCCAACAGTCTTCCTTATCCCCGTGAAATACTGTTGACATCAGAAAGCCAGCTAAACAGGAAATGTGCTTTTGGCTTTACCATTCCAATTACGATAGGGGCAAGCATCATCTTATTATTGGAATGGGAAGCAAGTACAAGGGCTGCTGTTTACTGCTGGACTGTAGAGAAAAGCATTTTTCTATTCCTATTCTGCATGGACAGCTTTGGTCTTTTAGCACCATCCTACGCAGAGTTCCAGGTAATCTGTTTTTTTTTTTACCCTCTTGTTTTGCACAAGGTCATCCAACAGAAAACAGCCACAGGGAAAGATTTTACAATATTTATGCAGAATTTATGCAGACCTATAGAAAAAAATCTATGCAAAGGAGAGCCTGGTTCTAATGTACATTTTTGTTGTTGTTGTTGTTGTTGTTTAATTTTATTTTTTATTTTGGGTCACTTATTTCTTCATTTAGAAGGCAATGTTCAGCCATCAAACAAAATTTTGCTCAGCATTCAGTCCTCAGTTTTTTGTCCTGCTGCCTAAGACTGCAAGCCGTAGTTTTGAGCTTTGCAGGTGAGAATTCATTGTATTAGTATTTACTACGAGTTAGACATGATGAAAATTGCAAAAAACACACAAGTTTAGACAGGATATGTGTAGCTCTGCTTTATGATGCACGTTCTCACACCAAGTGAGTTTTCTTTGACTTTTGTTAATACAGTTAATAAGATAAGAATTAAATACATGCAGACTACTGTTTCTATGTTGTTAAGAACTTATGTTTGGTGTTACAGAATCTCATGTAATTTAAGGTCTATATTGCTTTTTTTTTTTTTTTGCCTTTTCTTGCTTTATCTATATTTCAGGCTTTTCAAACAAAAATCATTAGCTAACTCAAAAACTGAGTTGGTCCAATTTCCTGCTCTAATTGACGTATGCAAACCAGCCTTTCATCAAATTTTCTTGTGACCCATCCAACCCGCTTGATTATTAACCTTAACAGATGTCCAGAATTTTACCTATTGTAGCAGACAGCTATCATCCTGAATCACCTACTGGTGTTGATGATAAGCCATTTTTGTTGAGGAAGAGAGAAAGGGGAAAAATAGATCTGTCTGCTGTTTGTTAGGTTGACCTTTAAGACAATCTTTATACTTGGAATTTTCCAGTGATACCAGTGATAGTGCTGTGACAATGACAAGCTGGTGGAGCCAGCTGAAGATTTGGAGTGATTGGCTTTCCTAAAATGAGAGTCTGTTCCCACTTGAAGACAGTTTTGAGAGACAGATATTCTTAACTTTAAGAAGGTATGTGTCAAATTCCACTTATTTTACAACTGTCTTCTCTGGATGCCACATCTATTTTGTTATTTAAAAGAGCCAGACAGAGAGATAGGTGGCATAGGGTCAAGGTGACCATGGCTGAAGCTGTATATGCCCCAGACATATGTACTTTTGTATTTAGCTTGGTTATAAAGGCTACCAGTTCTAACACCCAATGGCCAGCAATTCAAAGAGAGAGCTGACAGCAGGGCTGCTTGCACATGCAATGAAATAGCTCATTTTTTTCTAAAAAAGGCACTTCTACCCTCAAGGCCCATCTCTAGAGGTCAGTGTTGTTGGCCATCAGCTGTACCCAAGCAATGTCACACTCTTGATTCTGTACCTTATGGACAAATTGAGTGACAAAAGCATTTAAGAAACATAAAGCTGAGAAGAAACATTTTCTCAGACCATTACCAGTCATGACAGTGCTGAGGCTAACTGAGTACACAAGTTCTTTGTGTTTTATGACTGACAGCTTTCTTCTTCATATGACAAAGACCAAATTTCTGACTTGGGCTTGCTAGTGAAGCAAATGTAGGAGTATTTTAAGGGAGAAGTCTATTCATAATCTGGATAGCCCAATCATAGATGTTCTTGAGCTGTTTTTGTATGTTAAAGTGAGGATTTACACAGCTATCTAGGCTGAAGGGTGAGAGAAAATATACTCTCATGACATTTTGAACTGAATTCTAGAAACGTTTCATTATAAGGTTTTTCTATAAGTCTTTTTTATGAACATACACCCTTTGAAGAGCTAATTATATCTGAATGAATCCTGCAGTTGTCTTCTCCTAAGGTTTGCACACATTCTGTGCAAGGACGTTTGCTGAGTTTTATGCTGGTTGTTTTGGGTTTGGCAGGTAGCAGGTGTTTGCTTTACTCTTGTTTGCATTATATTTTAATGGGAAAGACAGAAGCCGCAACAGCACAGTTAACTGGAAAATAAAGGCCTTTTTCCTTCATTAATAAAGTGTATGAGAGAAGAGAAAAATGAAGTGCTATGCATTTTTTTTGTGCTCTAATCTGTTGGCAAACCTATCTAAACCTCCTCTTTATCAGTGGATGAGCTGCCCTCAAATACTGTGAGTTGGTTAACACCAGAACAAGAAGTGCAGGGCTTCTGGCTGCAGCATTCAATCACACAACCAAAGTATACCTTTTCCTATTTTTAGGGTTATTTTGTTCTTTCAGAGAGACACTGAAATCCTGTATGGCTAGATGCTGCAGATAGGGAGCTCAGTTTACTGAATGAAGATAACTTGATATTTTAGAAACATTCTGCAGGAGAAGGTAGCAGTAAGTTTTGTGTGGTTGAAAAGCAGCCAAATCAGATTGTGTATTGTGTTATTTATTATATAGAACCAGTAAAAGAAACTGAATTCAAAGGACAGATCTTTAGCTACTCTTCCCTGTCAGTGATAATATAAAAATGCCACCAGGCCTTCATAGAACTTGTTAAATTCCTTAAAATTTGATCACAGTGAAGCCTGAATAATTGACAACAATTTGTGTGTGTCATTTTTGTTTGGATTAAAATAAACCTTCAACAATATATCCCAGCTAATTGCACAAGTTATAATTTAAGCTCCTCAGGTGTACAGACGTCTACATAGCTCAACAGTAGATTAATTATATTTGTCTGCATTTCTTTTTTTTTATATATACTGTTAAAATCACAGTGGAGGATTACATAATCTGGTAAAACCACCCTTCTCTGAAACTTGTAAAAAAACACATTCTACTATGTGACAAAGCTCCTCCTGCCTTGGACATAAATTCTGCAGTTTGCTGGTCTAATTTAGTGATATGGAAGCATTTACCATTTTTCTTCATTGGGGCTGGTCAACGTTGAAAGTCTGGTTACTTGTACTCTGTTTTTCCTTTCCCNATAAATGCTGTTTATAATCGGGGAAAGTAGTACTTTAAAGGGAAGTTGACAATTCAGAACCTTTTCATTTTCAGAAAAAGTGATTTCACAGTGGCTACAGAAACTGCATCTGATTCTGGCTTATCCTGCCAATTTTATTGTGTTCTTATAAATGTAATTTCATGTGGTTTATCTCCCTTGCTGTGTTGTTTAAAATAGTAATATACCAATGAAAATGAAAGCTGACTTCCTGACTATAAAAATAGGTGTGAAATTTACTGTGTAAGGAGCTTTGTAGTTCATGAAGTTAATGTAAATCAAGGAAGAATACCTGCTGTTTTCCTTTCCTTTCAGTAGTTTTAGATACAGTTAGTTTACAGTGTATTTGTAAACATTCACCAATAAAGCCTCTTCAGATGAACATCAACCTTTTTTAACTGAAGAAAATCCATTCAATACAGTGTGTTTGCAGATGAGTAACTGTGACTAAAACTTGATATATCTTCAAACTGTAATGATGTTCCTTGGACTGGTCATCAGATAATAGAGAACTGTAGGTCCCATTGTCTGGAGCCATGAGCCTTTACTTCTTGAGCTAGATGGCAAGCCTGATGCAGTTTCAGAATAATAAAATATCTTTGGGATTTACTGAATAGAGGATAGTGTACTTATTTACCTTAATGCAGAATCCTTGCAAAGACTTGTCTCTGTCTGATTGTCTTCCATACAAAGGGAAAATGGTTTTGCACTGAGGACAGAAAGATATTCCTAGCCCATAGTAATTCACTTGGAAACTAGGATTCAGTCTTTGAGACATTTGAGGCTTTGTAAACTACAGACATCATGAAGTTGACTTCCACTTAAAGTACAGGGAAAAAAAAGTTAGTATTTTCTGCAGAAACCAGCCAATTGTAAGATGTTTCAGTTTTAATAAGAAACTGGTTGTGATGAAAACTGCATAGAAGCCAAGCAGGGTTCCAACAGAAGCCCTCCTATTTAAGAGGTATTCTTCAGAAACTTGCCTGCTTTCTTGCCAATTCGTTTTCTGCATGCTTTGCAACTGGTCTGAATGACTGTAGAGTTTATTCTTTGTCACCATCCAAATTTACTCCTGGCCAATCTCCTTCACCTATATGTTCCTCTTATTTATAAGTACTTTTCTGGAAGTGGTAGGTGTCTGTTCTTCATTGCCTTGACCCATGATTCTTCTGTGCAGAAACCTTTCTTTCAGCTCCTTGAAACCCTCCAAGCTCTACTGATGCAGTGCAGAGATCTTGCAATCATTAGGCTCAGTGTTTCTCAGACAGCAAAAAAACTCCCAAAGTTTTGTAGGCTTTTTATGTTCACTGAAATTTTTACCCAAGGTCTTCCCACCTGAAGACATACCACTACGTGTTTCAGATTTTCTTCCAGAGGAAACTCAGAACAAGTAAATTTTTAAATAAGATGTGTATGAGGTGTACTGTAGACAATGATGCAAGAAGGAGAAAAATGAAGATATAGCCCTGTGGAAATATTCCCCCAAATCTGTCTTTGAAGGTTTGATTTAGGGGAATCAAAGCAGTAGTTAGCTAGCTCAGTGCTGGAACAGAAATACATCTCTCACAGCCAGTTGGTCTTGGCTGGAAAAAAGAGTTAAAGAGAATAATCGAGGAGAGTGAAAAATGAACCTAAATCAAAAGAAAGATGTTAAATCCCCACCACATTCAGTGTCCACATTCAGAGGTAAAGTCATTTCTGTAATTCAGTCCTTCATAGAAAATATTCATGTAGAGGAAGAAAGCTTCTGAAAAGTATACTCTGCAAGAAAGTGTTCACAATAGAATTACTTCCTTTGATTTCTCTTAACTTCGAATGTGCCAGCGTAGAGGAGCCTTTGACAAAGAAACTGTTTAGCATGCAGTATTGATCTGATGGTTAGAGGTGCTGAGTACCCAGAATCTCACACAGAAAAGGTGAATGGAGCGCATTCTCAAGTGACTTCTGAAAAAAAAACCGCTTGCGCACAAGCAGATGACTCCCTTTAGAAGTCAGAGCAATACCACTGGTTTTACTGAGACCATTACATGAAGTACATGCTATCCTTTCTTCTTAGGAAATAAAATGCTGTCTGTCTTCACAGCTGTCAGACGTGGGGCAGAGCAAAGAAAGTGTTCCAGGTTTTTGGTTGGAGGGGTTTCAGAGAACAACAACAATAATATTGCTGCTGAAGGCATTTTATAAGGAACAAATGCAGAGAGCATACATAGAGCATGGTGCAGTACTCCAGAGATTATCTGATATCTAAACTTGAGTACTAGAAACCTTACGTGTCTTTTAGTACTTCATTTGGCATAATTTGACAGGGGAAGTATTTACTATCAGTTAACGCCCTGTACTGAGCCTGACTGGGTTGCAGTTAATTTCCATCTGCATTAGTATGTTATCAGTAGACCAGAAGACTCTAGGTTCTTGACTGCAGAAGCTAACATTACTAGGCTTTCAATAAACTTGATAGCTATTAAGTTAGAGAGGAATCTAAAAGACTGTCTTCAAAGGCAAGTCCACTACTGTAAAGTTAATAATACCCATTCTGTTTTTATATACGAGTTCCTAAATGAATGGAGATGAAATTCATTCAGTGCAGGGTGTCCAAGGTGTTTAAATAAATTCTATCAGAGCAGCATGCCTCCAGGAGGAAAGAAAGATGTGAATTCTGAGACTCTTCTGTCTGCTGGAGGGGTGAGTTGGAGGTGGTGAAGATCTGTCCCATTGTTACTTTGATTTCATAGACAGCAGAGAATGAAACTTTTCATAAACTTGGGTTGAAAAATTCCCACTCAGAATCATCATTTGTAAATCAGTGCCAGAATGCTAACCAGCAACAGACAACCTCTTGCTAACCAGAAATAACAGTGAGCACTAACCTTTAATGAATTATGAAAAGTCACTGAGTGCACTTCTAATGACAGCAACAGAATATTGTCTGGAGTCTGAAAGCCTTTCAGGAGGTTATGAAATTGTGCCTGATGGGCAGGCTTCAGCGGTAGCTGAGCGCTGGGCAATTTTGTCATCAGCTGTTTGCTGTGTGCTGTTCTTTCCCATGTTAACTTCATTAATGTCTGACACATTGAGGAGAATTACGTTGACTGATCTGCAGTAACAGCCTGATTCAATGCCCAGTGAAGCTAATGGATGTCTTTACACTGGCATAAGTTGATTTTTAGATTCCAGATGCTCTTTGTTGCATTTTGTAATTAGCACCATTGTTCTCAGAAAAGAGAAATGACATCTCTGAAATTGGAAACTGCATATCTGCAAAATGATAGCGGTTTTTGCTGTTGTACTAGGATTGATTGATTTCAGTCTTAATGTGGTATTTCTATTTAAATCAAATAAAGCCTAAGTCTAATGATGTAAAATGTTATTTTGAAGTCCTTTTAGAACAAATAAAAATGTATACTCCACGTTACTAAGTCTTCACATAAAATTTGTGAGACTTTAGTTATTAATACCTAATACTGGAATCATCGAGCTAACCTTTAACATCAGATTAGCAATGCTGCAGAATGTCGTATCAATTATTATTGTTGCAGCTAAAAATCTTCTCCCAATAAAATCACAGAATCACAGAATCACAGAATGGGCAGGGTTGGAAGGGACCTCTGAAGATCATCTAGTCCAACCCCCCTGCCGAGCAGGATCACCTAGGGCACGTTGCGCAGGATGGCATCCAGGCGGGCTTTGAATATCTCCAGAGAAGGAGACTCCACAACCTCTCTGGGCAACCTGTTCCAGTGCTCTGTCACCCTCACAGTAAAGAAATGCCCCCTCATGTTGAGCCAGAACCTCCTGTGTTTCAGTTTGTGCCCATTGCCTCTCATCCTGTCGCTGGGCACAACTGAGAACACCGGCTCCATCCTCTCGACACCCTCCCCTCAGATGCTTATATACATTAATGAGGTCTCCCCTCAGTCTTCTCTTTTCCAGGCTAAACAGGCCCAGCTCTTTCAGCCTGTCCTCGCACGACAGGTGCTCCAGTCCTCTAATCATCTTAGTAGCCCTCCTCTGAACTCACTCCAGTAGTTCAATGTCCCTCTTGTACTGGGGAGCCCAGAACTGGACACAGTACTCCAGGTGTGGCCTCACCAGGGCTGAACAGAGCGGGAGGACCACCTCCCTTGATCTGCTGGCAACACTCTTCCGAATGCACCCCAGGATACCGTTGGCCTTCTTGGCCACAAGGACACATTGCTGACTCATGGTCAGCCTGCTGTCCACCAGGACTCCCAGGTCCCTCTCTGCAGAGCTGCACTCCAGCAGGACACCCCCCAGCCTGTACTGGTGCCTGGGGTTATTCCTCCCTATGTGCAGGACCCTGCACTTGCCCTTGTTGAACTTCATGAGGTTCCTCTCGGCCCAACACTCCAGCTTGTTGAGGTCCCTCTGAATGGCAGCACAGCCCTCTGGGGTATCAGCCACTCCTCCGAGCTTTGTGTCATCAGCAAACTTGCTGAGGGTACACTCCGTTCCTTCGTCCAGGTCATTGATGAACAGGTTAAACAACACTGGACCCAGTACTGACCCCTGTGGGACACTGCTAGCTACAGGCCTCCAACTCGATTCCGCACCACTAAGCACAACTCTCTGAGCTCTGCTGTTCAGCCAAAATGGCAAGTATGAAACCACTAGAAGTTCATATATGGGGAAAGCCTGGCCTAGTGCACTTCTAATGAAAGAAAACTGGTAACTATACTAAAGCTTTTATGTTGTTAGTTATTGAGTGATAGTAGCAAGCATTTCCAAATGCTCCAGACAGCAATCCAAAGAAAGATTTCCTGACTTCTTGAATTCTTGCTTTGATAGATTCATTTGCATTCCATCAGAATATAGACTTTTACTGACTTATCTTTTGAGTTACTGAATCATTAGGCAAATCTGAGGTCAAGACAAATTCTATCTTAGCTCTCCAATGGTGATGGGTGATATTTAGCCTAAAGCAGTGTAGCATCAAGAGATTGCACAATTCTTAGTATACTCTTCTTCATATAATTTCTGTGAGATTGGAAAGTGACTATTATCAGAAGCCTTTGGAAAAATGTTATTTTTTCTTTCAAAAAATAGTGCCAAAATGTAAATGATGAACCGTTCTGCTCTTATCTCTATTTGAAAGCAGCCAAAGCTATTTTAATTATGTTGTTTTAAATCTGTTGTACGCTTCTGAATTGATTTGTAAATATATAGTTTTCTCTTAACACTTGCACTCCTTTCTTGTAACCTCCATTTGCCTCTCCACCTACTTATTTATGTTTAGCTTGAAAGAAAATGAATTTAAAAGGAGCACAGCAATTAAGGTTTGTCATGGAAAATAAATAGATATGCAACTCTAAGGTAATACTACAGATGGAAATCAGGGAAACTGAAGTGAACTTTTCCTGAAAAACTCATTCTATATGTGTGAATGAGAGTAAAAGTTTGGGGTGGAATATAGAAAGCATATGTAAGTGATTAAACTTATTTTGTTACCTTTTCCTGTTTCATTTTTAAGCATTGCATTTACATTCTAAAGGCAGAGTAGGAATTTCAGGTATGATTGAAACATATGTTCCTGAGAAAGATGGCAAGGAAATGCAAAAGCTTAGTGGCTGAAGTTAGGAGTGGATGGGAGATCTTGTAGTAAATAGAGCAGAGAAAAAAAAACTGAGCTAAGACTGAGAAGGGTAAGAGAAGAGCTGAGAAGAGAGAGTGGAAAAGAGAGGCCAGATGTTAGTGAATAGAGCACTGAAAATCAAGTTTAAGGAAGAAATTAATGAGGCTTTTTAAAAGGACCCACACTTGATTGTATTGTAATCTGAGATCAAGTAAGTTTATTTCAGGGACATTTCCCAAAGGATGAAAATGGTATTATTTGGTAATCAATCCTATTACCCAGTTAGCAAGTTAAAGCTGAAGCCTGTAGATGTGAAAAGTTGCTGAGGAAAATTTGTTGTTTTGTTTCCAGACTCTGCAGTCAGTACATCCCAGAAAATTCAGATTTTATTCAATAACCTCTTAAAAATACAGAGAGAAATTGGAGTTTTTTAAAGTCATTCACAGTAGGTTCTGAACAATGCAGAACACACCATCTAGTCTTTTAATGCTTCTATACTACTCAAAATACTTGCAAAGAACTCAGTATTGGCAAGCCATTTCATTTTTTCCCACATTTCTCCATAAATTTGTACAGTTGGAAGCAACATGGGACTACTCAATAATCTAGCAAATCTTTCATACTTCAGTAGTGTAATCAGAAGCAGCATAAGTTTGGGAAGCAGAAGTAAAAGTAGTTTAAAAGTCTCTCAGTGAGTAACTTGCTGATGAGGGGCAGCTCGTTAAGTCCGTAAGTGAATGTCTTCCTCTTTCTAGTCACCCGTGGGAGGAGATATGATTTTTATTCAACTTCTGGCTATCACTCTTAGGATATCTTGCAGTTTAGGTAGAAAGTATTCTCCTTTTCTTGTGGGTGCCCAAACTTTCCTGACACCGATTGATAGACCTATGTTTTTGTTGTTGTTGTTGTTGTTGTTTGTCATCGTTGTTGTCGTTGCTTTTATCCCACTCTCCCCAGCATCATATATTTCTTTTTTTACTCCCTGTCACTGCAATCACCTGGTGGTGTTTAGAAGACTATCTTCCTTCCTGAAGCTTGAGGGTTAAAAAAAGTAATGTGTTGCAGTCTGTGTGATTGATAAAGAATAGATATTGCCGTCTCCTATATTATCTAGCAGGGTGACTTTATGCCATCCATCGCTTTGACAGCCTCTCCCTGTAGGCTGTAATTTCAGCCTTCCTTCAAATGCATGTAGGCCAGAACCCTGGCAACATATCTTTTTATCATCTTTTGATTTCATTCACAGTGGCTGAGGTATAAATATCTCTTGAGGCAGTTCCTTTACTTGGCCACAGGAAAGGCAAGAGATGGCATTCCCTCGGCTGACAAACGTATTGCTTTCCCTAAAGGGAAACGTGCAAGGAACCAGTTTGCAGAGTTTGCAGTGTGCATATATTTTGTTCTTGTTCTTGAAGCTGAAGGCTAGTTGCTGGTTTAATCTGTGTTGAAAATGAAACAAAATCAAAACTGCCTTCTGGCTTATCATTGACTTTTAAGGGCTTGCAAGTCACTGTCCTTGCTCTAGAAGTTCTGAGCTTGAATCTGTGCTAGTCCTCATGGATATGCTCTTTGAGGGATGCTTCGCCCATATGTTCATTTACTGGTAGACAAACAAACCAGTTTTAGCAAGGCCCAAACCTCACTGGAGCTAAAGCTGCTGAAGTCCTGGACTGTGATTATTCAGAAAATGGTTGTGTCAGTTTGTGACACAGCAGGTAAAATATTTTCCTAGATGATAACACCTTTTTTTCTTGCTTTCATCTCATCATTTATAAACCCCTCTACAAGATAAAGTTTTCATTAGCATTCACTAAGTTTCATTTCTCTTTTTAACATTTTATTTTGACTTATTTCTTTACATGGATATGAAAAGCTGTAGAAAAAAATGCAGTTTTTCATTAAAAGCAGTAGAACAGAAATTATCTCAAATACCTGTAGTGCATTCAGACTTTGCCCACATTGGAATCCCAGCTTGCGTGCCCCTCCTTCTGCAAAGGTTTTTGACTCAATCTGAGCTCTTTCTGCCCACAAATGCAGAGCTGGTTTAGGCTGGTCTGTCATCCATTGGATCTATTTTTGCCTTTGGAGCTACTTTTAAAAAGCACATTTGGTTTTTGGGGACTCTTCCCTTTTGAGCCTACTTGTTCCAAATAAAAATAATAATAGATGCACACCTATATGTATACATAAATATATATGCATACATTAGAGAAGGGTCTTCCCCCAGTCAGCTCCTTCATTTGATACTCTCTCCTTGTAGTGAGGAGAGAACACAGTGAATTACCCCCAGTGAATTGTTTTAGTTTCAAAAGGGGAGAAACACTTCCTGCTTCCCAAGGGGTTACTTCTGCAGCCCTTTTGGAAAAAAATTAAATCCGCACTGTTCAGAAGCGTCCATGTGTTTCTTTAAAAGAGTGGCTCCGGCAGATGCAGCATGGTTTGCAGCATATTCTAATTGAATTCAACGGGATGAGTGTAAGTTGCCAACAACAGCAACAAAAGATGGTGGTGGGGGAGGCAGGGGGAGAAACAGAAAATGTGTTGACAGTGTATCTGACCAACAGAGCCCAAAACAATAGGATGCATGTTTAGCATGACTGGCTCTATTCATTCTCCTGTCAGCACTTGGCATGCATGCCTCTCAAAGGCAGCAAAGCTGCAGGAAGTGTCTCTTCCTTGCACAATGTAGAAAGAAATTTTCTTTACACTATATTCTTCAGTCACAAATTGATGGTCCTGGTGTGCTTTTGATTAGTGAGCAGCTTTAAAAGATCTGGTAAGTAAATAACGATAAAGAATAATATGCATACATGGGAAAGGCCTGTTGTATAAATCAGTCAGTTAATGTTGACTGGGTAAGCTTTTCTCTTGTGCTGCACAGTATGAGTATTTGAGCCTGCTGAAAAGTGTAGGAAAAAGGCTCTCTGCACCCTATAAATGCTGTTTTTTGGTTCAGATCGCTTCAACTACATCGGGTCCTAGAACAGGGTAGCATGTGATCACTGCTCAAGAATACGTTTACCTCGCAGCTGACATGCAGCCCATGTCACAGTTTCCTTTAAGTACAACCTCAGGCCACTATTTAATCACGTGCCAAGCCCTTTAATTTGGCAAGAGAGATGCTTGAGAACGGTGTAAAAAGTGAGCCTCAAATTACTCTGTATGTGCAGTACTCCAGTAGGTACTTCACTTACACAATCACATTCTGATGCAAAACAACTGTGTCCTCTTCAGGTTGCCTGGATAATGTCTCAAACCCCACTGCAAATCAACCAGAAGTAATGCAAACTTGTAAACATTTTTAGCAACTTGCTTGCCCTTTCTGCCTCTTCAGGCTGGATGTTAGGAAAAGGTTCTTCACTGAGAGGGTGGCTGGGCACTGGAACAGGCTCTCCAGGGAAGCAGTCATGCTACCAAGCCTGCTGGAGTTCAAAAAGCATTTGGACAACACTCTCAGACATATGGCCTGATTTTGGGGTGGTCCTGCGCGGAGCCAGAAGTTGGATTCGATGATCCTTGTGGGTCCCTTCTAACACAGGATATTCTATGATTTTTTTCTTTTCTTTTTTTCTTTTCCTTAAATCTCATCTGCAGCTTCCAGAGCTGCACTGTCACCATGACTCCCATTTGTAGGATTTGCAATAAAAAAAGTAAATTCAATACAAGCTTTTATGGTGTAATTTAAACTGATGAATGTAGGATTCTTGGTGAAGGGTTTCCATCTGTTATCTTCTGGTGATTTGTTGCTCTATGGAGTAAGAGCTAAGCTGTCAGTTTCCCATGGTTGACATAAGCCAGACTCCATGCCCTACCAGCATTCAGTCTCCAGTGCTTGGTGAAAATCTGGTTTTGAATGGTTTTGTTTTGGAGATGATGTTTTATGTTTGAGTCATGAGGAGCTATCATGCATTCTTCAGTGCTTTAAAGAATGTGGACCAAGTTTCAAGCTCTTCCTGACACCCACTGAGTTTTTCAGTTTTCTTGGGAAATATGTCACAAATAATCTTTCTGAAAATTCGTTCTGGTTTCTCAAACAAGCACTTAATTATATTCCTACCAAGACTGTTCCAGTATGTGAACAATGTAAGCAGGTGAAAGATGGGCTGGTTAGTCTCTCTGCAGCAATTATCCTGATTGCTTTCCTTCTTGCTGCATCAAATTGTTTTAAAAACCCTTTTTATTAAAATTGCAATAAATATTT
>VXAL01006440.1:30105-74694 GCA_013399475.1 Chauna torquata
AAATAAAATAAAATAAAATAAAATAAAATAAAATAAAGGTGAGACAGCTTTCCAAGATGCAGCTACACCAATTTGACTTGTAATGAACTACGTAACAGAACTGAATTGTGTCAGGACTGGAGTCAGCTTCTGTGAGATGATGAAAGATCATCTATTAGTTGGCTGGGAACCTGGAAAACATACAGAAATATCCAGACTGAAGTGTTGCCATCAGGACAAGAAATGATGCTTGGGAGACTGTGGCAAATCCTATAGACTCATTCAGTAATGACACCAAATGCAATTTTGTTCCTATTGGGCTTTTCTCTTGATGTTGTAAATAAATATTGAACAAGAGAAACGAAATTCAATTGACTTCAAAATAAAACCTGCACTATTTTCGGTCCAGGAGATATTTTTGCACCCATTTGGCAACAAAATGTCAAGATCTTTAGTAAAAACACAGTATGCACTTGAGCAGATGAGCAGTAAGCTCTGAATAGGTGACAAAATGTCTAAATAAACAAAATCTACCAGAAGTAACAAAAGACCTGTACTTCTTTTTTAATAGAGTTCTGTAGTTAAGTCATGAGTTTCACATTGCTGTCCCATTACATTTTTCTTGCTAGACTGAGAGGTCTATTTTCAGATCTGTGTTAGAACTTGCTCTTGATATTAGTTAAATACTACCCAGCTAAAACTATATTTAATGCAGTTGCACAGAAGTATATTGAGAAGCTAAAGTAATTCTCAAAGTTTGCAGCCATTTCTACAAATCTTGTTAGGTCTTCTTAACCAATATATTTACAAGGGTGAAAAATACATTGTCAACTTCCTTAAAAATGCCTCGTTTATGGATTTGAGTTTAACTTACTGGTCTATGCCCTGAATTATATTGTAGTATCTTTGCTTCTGAAATGGTTGCCTTAGTATCAGAATAGGTTGTATTTTTGAATTGGTAAATGCAAAACAATCCTTAGATCTGCAGATTACAATTCATTCTTCAAATGTTTTCAGAAGCACAGGCTACATGATAAAGATACTATCAATGAAAGGTTCATATGGATAGTTGTTTACTGATGGATACTCAGGAAAAAAAAAGATCTTTTTATAGGAGTATATTGGAAGATATTTTCCCTTTTGAATCTAAGCAGTGAATATGGCTGCTTAATCACTCTTAATCAGTATTTGATGATCATATTGTATGTATTTTTTCCCATCTCTTACTGTGGATTCAGGTATTATTTTTGTTCCTGGAGTTCTCCCTAATTTTTTGGCGTATTTCTGAGAATAAAGTAACCTAATAAAATACAAGTGAATTATATTCAAAAAAGGCAGGTAATACGCAAATTTGTATCTATAGTATGGTCAGCAGACTTTTCTACAGTCATATGGAAGAGGAAGCTGGAAGCTTTTATTTGTGGAGATGTAGGTGAAAATTGTAAGCTTTTATAACTCGGTAACATAAGTGTTCACTTAAATGAAACAGAACTGACCCCACAAACTTTTTCTTTGACTTGCTGCTTTTTCACTTTTGGATATTTGCTTTATTATCCTTATTCTTTGGGGTAATCATCAGCTTTGAAAAATGAAGCTTGAGACATGGACTCATATAATAGACTATATATGCTAACATTGAAGACTTGCAATGAAATAATCTTAGTTTTGTCGTACCTATAATTTCTAGAACAGAGCTCATCAATCCCAAATGATCTTTTATTACTATTATACTTTAAGAAGCCTCTGCCTTCATTTTGAAAATGTGATGTGCTATTTCTTTATTTAAAAATGTTCTTTTGCTTCTTTGTTTTCTTTTAGAGAGTGTATGCATATGTATGAATACGCACGGATGATAATTCTATATAGGGCTCCTCTTCTGTACATGCTCTATTTTTTGTTTTTAATCAAAGCTTCCTTGAATTTCATACTGCAGACTAGCTTATTACAGACTTTAAATATAAAAATGTGACCTTTTAGAGTAGTGTTTTTATTTGTACAACTTGCATAGATAGGAAGGGGAACTTAGCTGCCACCTTATATAAAGAAATATTGAGGGATTTTCTTAAAGTAATTAGAGAAGCAAGATACAATAAGTCATTCACCTTCAAGCCCGAGTAATAGTTTTCTCTGCAATTTGCTACGTGTGTATATTCAGACACCAGAAATACGGTAAGCAGAAATAGATACTAAAAGCTTCTGAGGATAGGTAATTATTCCAAAGCCAGTTTATATGGGGTGGAATAGCCAGTTTTTTGTATTCAGTAGGGTTAAAAGTAACCCTGCCAGCAAACTTGTATCAGTTGCATTCAGAAACGGAGTCTGTATGCACGGCATACACCTGCTACGGTTAAGTTTGTTCTGAGATGACCGAAGAGGAAAGCTGAAACTTCAGCCAGAATACGTCTTGGTTGCTGTAAATAGAGCTTGATGACAAAGGTGTGTCTTTAAACCTTGCTCTTTCCTGAGTTGTGAAAAGCAGAGAATAGATTAGGAAAATCTCTTGGGATTTACAGCCTTGAATTTTTGCAGGAGTCAGATGTATAAACTCCCCTACCTATGAAATACAGTGGAACATGGGGTCATCCTGCAATTTCCTCTTGTATACTAGTATGTTACCGAAGAACTCATAAAAATTGCTAAAGATCTTTGTTCAGGTTTTTTCACATCTCGGGAGTTTAAACTGTGTCCCATGAAAATGACCTGGCCACCATCACAGGGTCCTGGTAGTCTTCAGCAAAGATATTTTCACCACTGGTGAAGATGTCCTACTGTCCAGAAAATAACTGAAAGGTTATTGATCCAAAGCCATGAAAGTGAAGGAGAGATGGGAAGAGAAATGTGGGAAGGTTCCATAGGGCAGGGACTCACCTGGCAGAGCTCTGCATTCTTGTCCCTTCTTCAGTGCCTGGCATAATTTTTCCTTGTGCTTCAGCAGTCTTGTTTTGGCATTCTAAGACCAAAGAGGAAATGCTGATCGTGTATGAATGGTGTGTAAGATGATTTGCAAGGCTTTTTTTTCCTTCAGCCTGTAAAAGGAATCATAAGGAGAAGATATAATGGAAGGACTAAAGACAGGAAGGGTAGTGGTGAAACAAAATCCTCTACAATCCAAGAATTAGGGAAATACTGTTTGCTTGCACTGCAGTGTTTTTTTCTTGCAGTGTCTTTCTGTGTTTGTTTTTTGGTGGTGGTAGCGGTGGTGGTGATGGTGGTTTGGTCTGGTTTGGTTTGGTTGGTTGTTGTTGCTTTTTTTTTTTTTGCAAGAGGAAAGAAGTTGAATTTTGCTCATTTCACTGTGGATTTCAACCTACGATTTGATTTTAGAGTATATCTGAGTACAGGCTCATACTGCATTGTATCTAAACACAGGATATGGAAGAGGTGATCTGGATGTGAATACTTGCTATTGTCCCATTTCTTCAGTAAATACTCCTCTTCATCATACATACATACATACATACATACATACTGTGGTATTACACAGCTCGTCAAGTACATAGCTCTCAAGTCTAGGGCAGTATGATTTTCTTTTCCGAGGAATTTTATCTTACAATAAACCTAACTTTGTTAACAGTAAATGATTGCACAGCGATGATCCAGTGTGGGAAATCATGACTTCAGTAAAGGAATATCCCCTTTGAAAAACAAAGAATTTGAGATTCATGCCTGCAGTTGTGATGTAATTCCTAGAAATGCCTTTTCTGTTACTACTAAATATGGGATACTGACATGTTAGATATCCTCCTTAGGCATGGAAACAGATCAAAAAGAGACACATTAAAAAAATCCTTCAGGAAACCAGTTGTGTTTGGAACAATGCTGAGTAAGCCCTATAGCAGGGCTTACTTTTTCAGGGAATTTTCTTAACCTTCATTAAGGAAATGAAATACCACGAGTTATGGGCACAAGACGCATTTATATTAGGTAGATTTCTGGTATTGTCCTGTGGAGCCATTTGGCAAATTAATTCAACATTCTCCCAGATAAAATGTGCTACAATATAGTCAATGAATTCTGTATTTATTGGTAATAATACAGTAATAATGACTACAAAAATGCTGTAATAAGTAATACAGTAATAATAAGATTCAAAACCTGTAGACAAATTTTAAAGATTTACTGCCCAGTCATGTGAAAGGCCTCTGGGCAAAGTCAGTGTGAGCGAGGTTTGCTCATCTTTTCCAAACCTTGGGAAAGACTTGAGTAACACAGAATTGACCGGAAAATGCAGCTAACTGTATCTGCTGAAGTCATTTAAGTACAAAGGAGGGCAGAATTTGGATTCTAGGGTTGAAAATAATGTGTCCTTGGATTTTGTAAAATCATTTCCCAATTTCTTTTCATGTTCATCTTTCCTATATAGATTGGAATTGTTTTCTCAAAGTTTCAGAAGTAGTATAAAAGAAACATCTTTTTCTAAACTAGTGAGCTGGTAGAGCGGCTAATACTGAAAGTGACTACAAGAGGAATATTGTGAAGGTTATGCTTCTTGCATGGGTTTCCCTGTGCATTCATCACTCGGTAGTAATCAAATGTGACAGAAAATAAAATGCACTTTGTTTACAGGCACTGTTCTGCTGACTCAAAACAAAACCTTGATCTCTTCCCAGTATGGTAACAGGAAATATATTAGGTTATATTAATGCTTTGCAAAAAAGAAAATCTATTTTTATAATGAGGGTGGAGGGTGCACAGTCTTTTTTGTCCCTTTTGTAAATTAAGAAGAAAAATTTTCAAAATGTTCTGCTAGCTGCAACTAGCTGCTGTCAAAGTACGACTTTCTCATTTTGGCTTGTCAAAACCTTGAATTGATCAGCTGAGATCATGCAACAGTAAAAATGATTTTGTCCCTCCATGAGTACCTCTTCTGGAATTTTTTTTTGTTTTATTAATTTTCCAGTCTTTACTTTGCGTGTATAAATTTGAATACGACTGACCACATGAGATTGCTTTCTTGTTTTTCCTGTATAATTTTAACTTTTATTTTCTTTATCTATTTTCCAGCCTACATTTTTTTCCAATTTACAATATGTTAAATGTATTAAATAACCATTAGTTTAAGTAGAGTGTTTTTTGTTTTAAATTAGAAACATTTTCAAGAGATTACACACAAGCTTTTTGTTGCCTTCAGTTTATAGGCATTTCACCTCCCCCTCACCCCCATCACCTTTTCCTATGCATTTTTTCGTATAAGATGGGATCTATAATAATAACATACTTAGGTTATTTTTAATATCAGTGATCCAAGATTATATTTGTTGGGTGATAGAAATAACAACAGGTATGCTGAATAAATTATCAGTTTCTTATTAGATTCTTCTAATTTTAACAGGTGAATAATTACTCTGAGTGTCTGAGCAAGTCACTGTAGATTTGTTTAATAGTCCTTAATCTGTAAAATGGGAATACAATTACTCGCTTGTACATGCTCTTTATTAGTGGTTCTTGAGAGGGGATATCTGAAACCAAATGCTTGGTTGCAGGTTTCATCAATAGGGTGATTTGAGTACGTAGCAACTATGGACTTGGAGATTGGGTTGAAAAGTATGCTTCATTTATTTCTTCCATGTTGTTTTCTTTAAATGGTAGAGCAGTAAGTTCATTTTGAGTCCCACTCTTCAGTTATAATGCTTGTTCATCAGAACATAGGGCAGAATTGTTGCAGTCCCACAGACAGTAATTTTTTAGTTTCACTTCAGAACGTATTGGGTTTATGTGGTAAAGGTTTGGTAGCAGGCGAGCCACAGGGGTGGCTTCTGTGAGAAGATTCCAGAAGCTGCCCCATGTCAGATCACAGCCAGCTCCAGCCAGCTCCAAAAGGGCCCCGCCGCTGGCCGGAGCTGAACCAATGAGCGATGTTGTTTGTGCCTCTGTGAAAGCAGATTTAAGAAAGGGAAAAAACTGCTGTGCAACAGCAGCTGGGAGAGAGAGGAGTGAGGAACAGCTCTGCAGACACCAAGGTCAGTGAAGAAGGCGGTCAGGAGGCGCTCCAGGCACTGGAGCAGAAGTTCCCCTGAAGCCCGTGGTGAGGACCATGGTGGAGCAGGCTGTCCCCCTGCAGTCCATGGGGTACCACGATAGAGATTTCCACGCTGCAGCTTGTGGAGGAGACCACAGTAGAGCAGGTGGATGTGGCCTGAAGGAGGCTGCAGCCCATGGAGAGTCCCCTCAGGAGCAGACTCCAGGCTGAAGCTGTAGCCCGTGGAGAGGAGCCCACCGGGGACCCATGCTGGAGCAGTTTGCTCCTGAAGGATGGACCCCATGGTACGGACCCATACTGGAGCAGCTCTTGAAGAGCTGCAGCCTGTGGGAAGCCCACGCAGAATCCGTTCGGGAAGGACGGCATCCCGTGGGAGGGACCCCACATTGGATCAGAGAAAGAGAGAGTGAGAACGAAGGAGCGGTGGAGACGCAGCGATATGGGCTGACCACAGCCCCCATTCCCCGTTCCCCTGCGCCGCTTGGGGGGAGGAGGTAGAAGAGGGTGGATGGGGGCGAGATGTTTTTAGTTTGCTTTTAGTTTCTCACTGCTCTAGTCTGCTAGTTATAGTAATAAATTATATTAATCTCCCTATGTTGAGCCTGGTTTGCCCGTGACGGTAATCAGTGAGCAACCTTCTTGTCCTTATCTCAACCCTTGAGCCCTCGTCCATCGTATTTTCTCCCCCTGTTCCTTTGAGGAGGGGGAATGAGAGAGCGGTTGTGGTGGAGTTCGGCTGTTTAGCTGGGTAAAACCACCACACAGTAATATACGTTCCTCAAGAAAATATATTGCTACTTGAGGCATTTTCAGCCTCAGGTTTGCAAATACCCTATTCTACAGCACCATCTTAGGAAGTCTTCCAAAAACTTGGGAAGAAGGAAGGGAACATTTGGATTGAAAGATGTGCCTGACACATCCACAGTGCATGGAAATAGCTCATATGCTCTCATTCTTGCCTTGTAAATTTGCCTTCTAAGACCACAAAAATAATAGAGGCTAATGTAAGAAACAGCTGAATTTGTCTTAAAATCAGAAATTATGGTCTTTTTTTTTTTTAATGGACTTCTTACATATTGCTACTTGGAAACTGCACATCAACAGAACTTGACTGTATTTAATTGACTTGCAGTGAGGCTTTGAGAAATGTAAATTCATAGACATTTCATATGACAGCGTTATAATTTTCAAAGAGCTTTATACCACTGAGGAACCGTAGTCTTATTAAAAATAAAACATGAATTCAAACTGCAGCAGAGAACAGAAGGAATTTAAGGCAGATCTTTTTGGTCATGTTTGGGGTGGTCTCGTGTAGAATGAGATTAAATTTTCTTTCTTCTCCATTTTCATACTTCCTCTTTCCAAAAATATAAGCACAATTACCAGGGTTTATTGGATGAAACTTCTGAAATAAGTCTAACTCAGCTTATCTGTGATTTTTATTCTGTCTGTATTTTTTTAGACACATATGTAAATTATGAATTGCGAAAGTAGAAATTCTTCTCTAACTACACTCTGAGTAAGAACAACAAAGAAGATATGTCACTCTCTTCTATAAAAAATGGCAAGCAGTTTAAGTATCCAACGTCCATGATTATGAGGTCACTTTGAGCCCTGAATGTTTAGAGAGCAAATTTTAGAGGAGGATGGGTTAACAAAATGGTAGAACGTGAAGTTTACAATTAAGGAGAGTAACACTAATTCAGAAAACTTGTTCTGAGAAGCAAATAAGAAACATGTTAGTAGCGACAGGGTCATTTGTCCCCTTTTTGGAAAGTGGCTATTTCTTAGGACGTTTGTGCATGCATTGTTCATGTTGAAACTGGAAAATGATTGCGTCCAGATTTGTTACCCTCTGTGTGACATAACAGTGGAAGAGGTTACATATGTTAATTTTCAGCTGAAATTTAAATGACATTCTACAGGACAATCCTGCCTTGGCAAGAAAATGGACTAGATGACTATGAGACTAATTTGTTTGGTATCTCTCATTCCCATTCAAAGAGCTTGTTTGTGTGTAGACTTGCTGAATGAGTCTATTCCAGCAAAATAAAAACCTGCTCTAAAGAAAAGAAAAGCTGTTTAAGGAAGGGATTAATTTCAGTCAGCCTTTGCATTTTTAGAGGATCACAAAAAATAGTTTTTCATTGCTGCTTTCCTCCCTGCTGTCATCTCATTCTTAATCAGGGTATTCATGACACTTCACATAGGATCAGACAGATTTTTTAAAATCAATTTATTTCTGAGTTATCTGTCTTTACTTCTCAATGATATGCTGACTCTGCGCCTCTTTTTTTTTTTTTTATAATGTAATCTACAACAAAAAGGCTAGATATATATAGTGTGGTACTCAAGAAATAACCTTTTATTCCTGTAATATCCTCCCAATGGCAATCTTTAGTGTCAACATTTGTATTTCAGTATTGTAAGCCAGGGTGCTCTACTGCATGAAATGACTAAACTACTTGGAGCAAAAGGCTTGAGTAAATTTTAAAGAGAAACAGAAAGGGAAAAGCAGAAAATGTCCTCCAAAAAGTCTCTTACTGTAGTCTTTGCACTTCTCTGTGCGTGTGTGTATGTGTAGGCATATGTGTGCATATTAACAACATCTCTAGCATATTGGTAATCTTATTCTCCTCAAAGTTCAGCTGCTAGTGCAGTAAGTTGCTGCAGCTGCTCCACGCTGTAAAGAAATGGTTTGGCAGTGGTTTCCTCTCCATCCCTACCCAGTAGTCTGCATCATTTGTTTAATTAGACATCAGTTCATCTTTCAAAAATTACAAAGCAAAATTCCACGTAGAAGCAGAGCAAGGACTATGAGAGCAGAAGATAGTAAGCAATGACGAATGCTTAACAGCTGTTTAGGATTTTTAGGATGAATTCATCTGCACTGACATTGCTTTCTGAGGTGTTCTTGCATTCAGAAGTAGGAGCTAGTAGAGATGACTAAATAGTATGTTGAATCAGTGTTTGCTCTGGTTCTAAAACAACATATAAGCAAGCTCTTAAGATACATTTTAAGGCATCTTTTAAATATTTATTTTTAAAATGCAGACTGTATTCAGCAAATTTATTATCATCACACCGGCTTTCTGTATGGGACATTAATAATGTGGCAATAATATCTACCAGACCAGATGCTTTTCACAGCTAGACCCAAACTTGATAGTTATGGACATGATAGAAAGCACGAAAAGCTTCTTATTATTACCAGCTTATTTGTTGCATAATGAATGTGAAAATTATATCACTGCAGTTAATCACCACATCAAGTTTATAGTGGAACAGTGCAGAGAAGATACCTTCATTCTTACTCTGCAAAAGGTTATAGTGTATAAACTGTATTGTTTCTATGATGGTAAAATTGTGACTTGCTGCATCTACAGAAGTAAACAGAAGTCTCCAACACCATAACTAGTATTTATGCAGTATTTTTGGATTTGCAGGAACAAAATCATTGTGGCTCTGCAATATGTGCTATCAATTAGCTATAAACAAATGCAAGGCATATGCCAATTGTTATTGCTTTTGATATAGTAGCTTTTACATTTGTTTTCTACTAAAGGAGCACTTAAATTAATGAGAATGTAGAGCAATTGAGAATTTATTATCTACAAGGAGATTTTCCAGAATCACCTTTTTAAAATACCTTTGATTATATATTGTGTAGATAAAAAAAGATGCATCTGAATAAATGCATTTCTAATGGGACTGTGATTTTTTGCTTTCCTCTCCCTCTGCCACCCTCCTCCTTATACTCCCTAGCCAACAAGAAAGGGACTTTTCCTAGAAAGGGACTAGCAAATGACAGCTGTTTTTTATGAGATTAATGAGATTCATCAGAAGAATTTGACAAATTGTATCATTTGTTGTTTTAAACATGTGTTAAGTGGTTGTTAAGTGGTGGCTTAGAACAATTAGAAATGTCTATCAGGATGAGCTCAAAATAAATCAACAGTGATTGGAAAGTGTTCGTGCTTGTGCATATGTGCCTTACAGACAGTGTAAATAAGGAGGATAAGAACTTTGAGTCTGTTATTTCCAAATGTGAACATAATTCCCAGTGACACTGATGTGTATCCCCAATGTAGCAATAGAATTAAACAGGGGGAAAAAAAAAAAAAAGAAAGAAAGAAAAAATCCAATATGCATAAAAGCACTGCAAATTGTCAGAGCAGTAATTCTCAAAATTTCCTGAGAGCACCACAGATCTCCAGCACCTGATGTGGCCAAATGAATTGACCCAACACTACCAGTAAGCATGTTAAAACTAAATTTTGTGAAAGGCAATGCAAAGACAATAGATTCTATACCTTCAGGCTTTTGTTTCTGCTTTCCTAGAAATTCTTTATTGCTTTATAATTAATAGGTATGACATACAATACCTGAAGCATTGGCTCTCATTTTATGTAAATCCATTCAGAAAAGTTTGTAACATAAAAAGCTGAGTCTTTATTTTCTTTGTCAACCCATCAAGTCACCTTAATACTTCCAAAGCTGGGCAGTAGACTTGGGGCAGGGGGGAGAAATAAGGTGGAATACCGTCCTGTAGTCAAATCATTTCAAACAAATAACAGACTTCAGAAACAAGCAGAGCTATATCATTTTACTGTGAGATTGGGACATTAAAAAACAACCCTGCTTCATCAGAAAAATTCAGTGCCTTCTCTGTGTTTAGACGATAACTGCATTTTTCTTACTTTCATTGTATTTGAAACAGACTTTGCTTTTAGCTGTTTGGCGGATTAAAAAACCTGCGAAATTCATCATTCACCTCTTTGTTTTAAATATTTAAAGTCACAAAACAAAAAGGAACAAATGGAAAGAACTCCTGCATTATTTGCATGATGTTCCAGCCACCTAGCTGCACTGAGAACAAGGAGTTAGTCAGTTTAAAAAGGAGCAGAAATGGACTATGTGTTTTCATGGTGTAGCTCCTGCAGCGAGCAGAGGCACCTTCTGCGGTGGATCAAGTATACAGTGCCGTACAAAGTCAGCAGTGATGTATTAAGAATAGCAAAGATCTTACTAACTTGTCATCCCATTCTATGGTGTGACTTGAAAGAGATGATTCATTTGCCTAAAGTCAGGCTCATGCATAGAAGGCATTTGCCAAACTTGGGTATGAACGAGGAAACATGTGGAAAACTCTTTCCTTCTTCATTCCAGCTGTTTAATCTTTGATTTAATTGTTGTGCGCAGCTAAACAGGTAGGTTATCTAATTCTGTAAATACCAGTAACATACAATTCATTTGTACATGTCCAGCAGATTACAAGCTGCCAAGGTTCATAGCAATTGCAGAGAGGACGGCTTCCCTGGAAAATAATGTTTGAGGTTGTTGTGTATTTTTTGTTTGTTTGTTGTTGTTTTTTGTTTTGTTTTGGTGTAAAAACTGTATTCTGATTAGGTGCAGACAGTATATTTACTCATTTTGCACCTTTTTCATTAGACAGTAAGATTAAAAATATATGCAATTGTGATTGATTATTTAATGTGTTTTGGAGATAGCAACAACCTTTCTTGTTGTATGCAAGCACATGTAATATGTGGTGAACTGCTGTCATTGGTCTCGGGGAAATTGTCACTGCTTATGGTGTGTCCTCAAAAAAATAAAAATAAAAATAAAAAAATCAACCGTACCATATAAGAACCAGATCTTTGCAAAAGCCCATTGAAAGAAATTACAGTGGACCTGATGCTTCTTTCACTTGAGCAATCTTGCATCAGTAATAATCCAGAAGCTTTACTGCAATTTCTCTGATCTCACCTGTGCTGCTTAAAGTCACAAGTCGACCTTCTGTACATACATGTAGATTTTGCAATGGAAAATACATTTTCTTAAGATGATTATTTTAGTTTTCTTTCACGTCTGACAATATGTGAAAATGATAATGAAAAATGTGTGCTGATGTATCGTTCAATTTCTTGAGCTGTGCTTGTAAAAATATGAGGTATATAAAGCAGAAAGAGAAATGCTACCTTTACACTCTGGTGAGGTGAGAGGTTGGCATTACTTTCTCTTTGTTTCCCTGTTGTGGTTGCTCTATATGTTTGCCAGAGCTACTCTGACAGCCAGTTTTCCTCCTCCACAGGCACACCACTTCACTGGGCTTGTTCCACGCAGGAGGAGGTGGTGCAGGTGCGCCTGGGCCTACCCTGCTGCCTTGCTCACCATCATGATGGGAACTGTGAAAGTCTTGAAAAATTAAAATAAACAAGCAAGGAGCATTTTCAGAAATTTCAGCTTGGCCTAGATACTCTCTGGTACCAAGCTCCCAGTGGTGCAGCAGTAGGAGTCTCTGGGGAACAAATGAACCAGGCTGCAGACTTCAGTCTCAAGCAACTGGTGCTGCCCTGAACTAGAGCCCCACACTGGGACTGTGTGAGCCAGCCATGGTCTCCAAGGGCTAGGAGGCTCAATGGCCAAGCCCATTGCCATGCCTGGTATCTGCAGTGTGACATGTGAGGGAGCTGAGGACACAATTGCTGGAAACTCACCTGTGCTGCAGAGGAGTCCTGATGGAGGACTTCCATTCCCTTTGTGCTGCAATGACAAAATCCAGTTTACTGTGCTTTCCTGAAATAAGACTTGTTTCTAAAACTTAATCGCTTTAAAAAAGAAGGGTGAAGCATACTGATGTTTTCTCTTCATTTACAGATTCAAGATTTGACTGCATGGACTTGACTGCCTGTCAGTCAACAGAGGAACTTACAGCAGCTCTAAATGCTTCAGGAGAGAAATTTAGGGTCCTAAGCATTCATGATGAGTGCTGTAATAATGGGAGCCGCATATGCAAGGAAGGTCTCTGCATGTGACCTTCTAAATTCCTGTATGAAAGCAGCCAGACTCTCAAAAGTGTGAAGTCCCTCTTGTTCTTGTTGACATCTCCATCATATAATTGGCCATCCAATACTGTTTGTATATATTCATTCAATCAGACATGATAGTCTGCAGTTTAGCCAGGCATTTGCTTTTATAGTTAAAAATTGATGGATTTTATACAAATTTTCCCAACCAATGGACACTTCTGTGGCCTAGCAATAACATGAGATTTTATCCCACACTGTATCTCAGGATCAAAAATACCAGCCTCATTGATTTAAGCACCCAGAAACTAGTGTTTCCTAATTTTATTCCACATGGGGGAGTGCGACCTGAGGTGATTCGCTCATCCTGTCCTGCAGGACATCTCAGATGAGGTTTGGCATGAGGACTCCAAACTCCTGGCTTCTACTTCTGAGAGTTAACAGCGTGGCCATCCTTCTTCCAGCAGCATCATTAGATTTCTCATTTAGAAGAAGAATGTTATATTCATTTTCTCTCCAAACATTCCCAGACTTTTGAACTAGTAAATTACTGGGTGAAGTGCATATTGCCTTTGTTGATGAGGTATGTGTGGGTAACGTTATAAAGTGAAGATCAAGCTTATGTGCTGAAATTGAGCTCTGACTTCAATTTACAATGGCATTTATCCATTTACTCCCCCTCCTTTTTTGAAATGAAGTACTTAATTATGTGAGACTAACATGGGCACAGAGGTCCAGAAATGTCATACTTTCATAGATAATAAGATTATGATACTTGAAAACACTGCAAGTAGTGGACTTTCTCCTTTCTTAGCCAATGAAAACACGAACATTGGTTAAATCTCTTCACATTTCATCCTTCCAGTTGTGACGCATTTCTGTCCTGCTTTTATGTTTTCTGGGCTGTTTCCAGTAGACTGGGGAAATTTCTGTAGAAATAGCCAAAAATATGTAAGTTGGACTATATTTTTATATGTCGAGGTCAGTAGGGCAAGTGATCTTTGGAAAGCCTTTCTAATGATATCAATGGTACTTAGTGAACTTATCAAACCTTTGTATGATTTGTTCTAGATTCATTTAAATTGACAGATTTCTGGTGACATTGTTGAGTGCAAATGAAATTGTACCAAGAATTTTCTGCTAAGCTACAGGACAGTATTGATGTGCTGAGGGTTTTTAAAAAGCCAGTAGAGAATTGCATTTGTGCTGCCCTCATCCAGATTCTGAAATAAAGCTGAAAGTAATGACATGCTAATAAAACAGGGGGGGAAACTGGTGCTAAGTAATTGCTGTGTCAGCACACTGGCTCCTGATGCAAGCATGGGAATACTCTTTGAGTATAGTTAGAAATGACATGTTTAGTATGAGGCCTCTTTCAGCTGAGGTGAGCAGTGGGGGTGGAAGACAGATGAACAGCATCTAATTTTATATCATTTTGAAGACTTTTTCCGTTTCCAAATAGTACTGTTGCATCATTTTCTAGAGAGCAATTGTCACACAGTATCTGGAGGAATAATTTTGCTGCATCTCCTCAGTTGTTCATTACTTTCTGTAACAATTGTCTCCCATAGCTGAAAGGGTTCATTCAAAGGGTTTGAGGTCATTCCAGTTCTCTCATTTTGCACAGATGTATGTGAGGAAAGGAAAGAGTACGTAGAAGTCATTTAAAAGTGTGATATATTTTAGTTATTAGTTTGTTTTCTTTGTTTGCTTGACTTGGTTATAAGAGTATGTTTGGAAGAATAAGCTTCAAAGCTTCAGCATGATATCCAGCCTCAGCAAGAAGATGACATCCAATGCAGAAGTAGTTTAGGGCTGTACTTAGAGCTAGCTGTAAAAACTTTGATAGACCCTTTTCACATCAGAAAATTCACTTCTGTCAACCAGAGGACAATCCTTGAAACCACAGGAAATGGAAAATATTCCAGCAATCTTAGCATAAACCAAAAAAATGCCTTTTATCTTTTCATTTGAATGAGTTTTCTTTTGGAAAACTAACAAAAAATAAATTGTGTAATATTGATTGATGTGTAGACACACAGTTGAAATAAAACATTTCGATCTACAGATGTATATATAAGCATAGGAACAATTTCAAAGTGCTTCAGATGATTCTTTGAGTTTTCCAATCTTATTTATCAACTGAAATTAACCAAGCTTGGAGAATTAATATGAAATTAAATTTCTTTTCTCCTCACTGTTCAAAGCCAAATACACATGCTATTGTGCACTGCTATCTCCTGAAATGAACAGTGTTGTCTTTAGTATATCTCAAAAGGTTTTTTGTGTAGTTAAATTAGATCCTCTAATGGATAAAGCCTTAGCTTCTGAAGCAAGAAAATCTAATTCCAGCTAGGATGCTCAGGCAGGAATTACGGATGCATTTTTTAAAAATAATTTTCCTTTTATTTTGTTATGTTTTATTTTGTAATTAATTTATATATTTATTTGTTTTACCTATGGAGATATTCCCAAACTAAAGCACAAGTAATATCTCATTTCCGTAAGGTAGCTTGTTTAAAATGTCAGATGCGGTATTATTTAGAGAAGTTTTAAAATTTGAGTCTGATGCATGGAGCCATAAATGAAATAAGTAGCAGTCAGAGCAAAACTGGAGCAATTGTGCTACAGTGAGGAAGAGCATCATTTGTGAATGCTGCATGGAGTTTCATCTAACCCAGCACTTTATATGTCCAGATGCCATCAGAGGTAGGATTTGCATCAGGCTGAGAAATGAGAGAAAAAGCATGGTTTATTAGGGATATCAGTGTATGAAAGAAACAAGAAAGATCGTTAGGAAAGTTCATCTGTTGAGAAACTTGATGCTGCATTGGTGAACACACTGTCTTGAGAGCAGTTCTCTGCTGGCCAGTGGAACGGCAGTGGGGCTGAAGGGTATTTCTGTGATGGCTCATGCAGAAGAAACTCTAGATAACTTGGACTTCTCTGTATCCAGTGCTCAGTAAGTTACCTGGATTGCTCTGGGGACAAAGCCAGGTTTAAGGTAACATTTCCCAGCTGTAGAATAAGAAGCTGTACTCTGCAGTGTTGGCTGGAAGGTCTTTGTTTTGCCACGCTGCTCTGCAATGGAGTCAACATCTGCCCTGTGTGTGTGTGTGTGTGTGTGTGTGTGTGTGTGTGTGTTCATGCAATGAGTGCACGTTCACTTCCTTTCAGTGGTGGCATTTGTTACAGAATTACTCTACAGGGATAGAATTTGACCAATTACTATCATTATTTTCCACTTTTTCCCCTTAATTTTAACAGTGTTACTTAGTAACCATGTGAAATTTTTCTTTCAAATGTTTATTAACAATATTGACTACGCTATGTAGTCATCATCAGTATAGGTGTGCCAACAAAACAAGCACTAGTTTTCACTTGAAAAACAACTGTTTTATGAGATTAGAAAAACAAAAAGTAAAAACAAAAACCATGTTTTAGGATGTTCCATTGCATAAAGTCTTTTGTACCTTTAAATGCTACTTGGACACAAAAATTATCTTTGTGGAGAAGGCATAGTTTGCAGCATCTTGCATACCAAGTGTTTTCTCAGCCATGTGGGGCTTTACGAAGCTAAATAAAACAACGGAAATAGAAATGGAGGCAAGGGAGAAAATGAATGTTTTCAGCGGAGATTTCTGCAGAGATGACAGGTGAATGAGGTGGAGAGGTAAAGAACAGCTGTTCCAGATGGCGGCAGCTCCAGGAGGGAAAACGCTTGAGTCAAAGCGGTCAGATTGTATGAAGAGTTGACGCTCACATGGAGTGAGTGGTGCTGGCAGGGAGATGGGTGTTGGAGGTCAGTGGAAAAAATACGATAAATAATGTATATGAAGTTTACTTCTCTTAAAGTAGCCATTGCCTGTAAATCAATCTTTTTCAGTTCTTTTCCACACACTAATTGCAGTTTTTTTCCTGAGATCATCAGTAATCAGCATTATCTGTTATCTTTGGCTGCCTCACCATCTACACTGCCATAGTTCAGTTTTGTGTTGACAATGGACACTCAAGGATAAATAAACCTGAAAACTGAAGAAATTTCATAATGATAAATACAATTTTCAAAAGTCTGTTTTTGAAGCATCCCTTCTGTCTCTTTAATCTGCTAAAATGAGGTGCTTGAAAGCCTCACAGACCTGATTTCGGGGTTTTAAACAACAAAACATTCTTCATAGGACTATCGCACTGTGATTTGAGCCATGTTGCTTAAATAGTTCATACAAGAAACAGACGTAAAATAATGGGAAATTGGTGATGCTCAAAGTAACATTATAGATTCAAGAAAGTGAAAAACTAAATCCTCTAGCATGGGAGCTCTTATTCAATACATCTGAAGAATTGGCTGTGCAAGCTTTGAATGCCTTTATTTTGCCAACTCCTCCTGAGTTTAGTGGCTTCCTGTTTACAATGCTCTGCTTGAAAGTTTTGGGGAAAAGGCAGAACAGACACTTTCTGTCAGATTCATAAAGGGAGAAATGATTTTAATTAACCGACTAAACTTAATTTACTGACTTAAAGAGTCAGATGGTTATCTGGAGTGGTAATTTTACAAATCTGGTAGGAATTAGACCTGAAATAGTGTATAGCAGCTGCTAACCTGTCTATTGATCACAGTTGTCAATTCTAACCCATTTTCCCAGTGCTGCTACAATTTTAGGCTTCTTCTTACTTCATTTAAACTTTTTTTTTTTTTTTAATTGTCACTAAACATGGTGTTCAACTGATATTCTAGCCCATTGTGGTCATTCAATGTATTAAATGGCACCTTTGGAAAGGTAATTAGTTCTCATTTCTTGGCCACATTCCTATGCAGATAATTTGTTTTGTGCCTAACCAGAGTTCCCCAGTATTTCTAGCTGGAGTCAATGCTTCTCTTTCCTTTCTGCCCTAAATTATGTTAAAATGCAGAAAATCTGTATACTGTGAAGTAGATTCTGGGCTCTGTGGTGATAGAACTGCTCATCAGGAGTGAGCAAAGAGGTGTTGTTGTAGTATAAAATATGTCTTAAGTGCTCATGATTAATGCTTTGTGCTACCACGGGTGAAATGTGCAACCTGATTTTTGTTCTTTTTTTTTTTTTCCCCCCCAGGGGCAATTTTTGATGAATCTGCCAAAAAAGATGAGGAAGTTTTTCGAATGGCAGTTGCTGATCTCAACCAGAATGATGAAATCTTACAAACGGAGAAAATCACATGTTCAGTGACATTTGTGGATGGCAACAATCCATTTCAGGCTGTTCAAGAAGGTAGGATATCTAAACCGATTTTCTGCTGTTGTTTCTGCAGAGGCATGCAAAGTATTACCCTGATAACTTCCTACCTTTGTAAAACATTTGTAATTTTTGTTGGCTTCTTTTTCCATAGAATATCAAATATTGCATTTGATTTTGGATTTGGCTAGTATGGTTTGTGTTGGTCTAGTGACTTCAGACTGTAAACTTAAGCTTTTATCTATTTTACCAGTAAAGGCTATTGCAAAATGGCAAGAAGTGAGACAGTTTGACTACATCATCCCTCTTTCTCAGGCTGTTCTGAAGTTATTGTCAAAATGATAGTCCTTACTTTATGACCTCTTAATGCTTTTTCTTGGTTTCATTTCACACAAATACCAGCATACTTAGTTGGAAAACACAGGTTGCTGTGTGTCTAACCTTTTCAGCACATACACCTGAAAAAGTTACCTATTTTATAGGAGGGATTAGAGATAACCTGATGACTCAGAAAGTCACCTGTGTCCAGTATGATTGTGTACTCACTCCTTCCTTTGACATTCCCCAATTATTGCACAAGAGATGAGAATGTTGCTTTGGGCTCATGTGATAGCAGTAAGATGATAGCAGAACTCAATATTTGAAATCGCTCTGAGCTGGATTAGTAAACCACCAGTGTGACTGAGCAATTGTCTGGAAAGACAGCTATATGAAGTCTTTAGAGGTATGGATTTGAATTTGTTTCCTAGGACTTTGTATTTCTTTCGTGTTCTAGCACTGTAACCTCTTTCTGAGATGCAGAACATATGTTTATTGTGAGTATATTATTAGACGTGTTAAAAAGAAAACAAAATGTTGATGACTTTCTATATCTGTGTTGGCCACTCCAGATTGACAGTTCAGGTAGAATTTGAGATTTAAGTAGCTAAAACTTGCAAACAGTTGCTGAAACATCTGTGAAGTTAAAGTAAATAGCTCTTTGGCTTCAACAGGCTATTGACAAGGCAGTGTTAATAAAAAAGTAGTTAATGCTTATATGATTTTTTTTTTTTTTTTTTTTTTTGTCAGTGACATTCTTAATTTTTTTAAATTTAGGAATTTCTGGTTTTGTTTAAATTGTATAAGAAATGAATAGACTTGTGTAGTAAGAAGCATTACAATCTGGGCTTTGATAAGGCTAAGGCAGAAAAAGAAGTGACTTGGAAATATTTCAATCTGAATCAGTTGAATCTATTTCAATTTGAAAAGAATAACATAAAAACTGAAGCTATCAGATAGGTTTAGAATCCAGAAGAGAGGAAATGGCTGTTTTCAACCTTTTTTAGAAACTTTCTGCATTGTTAGTATTGAAACTCTTTTTCCAATTGGTCCAGGATGGATAATGTTAGGTGATGCTCTGTGAATAACACTGATTAACACTAGCACTTAACAATTAATTTTCTTTATCAAGGAGTCCGAGCAGTTGCAAATTATTTCACAGAACTATGTTTTAAGAAATGTATGTATTTATTTGTGACTTTAAGAAAGTAGGAGTGTCTAGAAAAGTAAAGCATGCCAAAGGAGTTAATGACCTCATACTTCAATGTTCAATTGCTCATTTTTTACAAAACAGTTACATTTGTCATCTTTGAAAATAACTTAATATAGTCAATACCTGAAACATGAATGGAGTAAATTTGACAGAAGTTTTAATACCGTGTGTCAAGGGGAAAAGGTCTGTTGTGATATTGATGAGTTCAAGAAAGTATTTGCCAGTAAAAGCTCTTTCTTGTAAACGTGTGGTTAAATACAGCTACATGGATAGCACAGCCTTGTATGATTTGAGTGAAGAACTAAAGTCTTATCTTTTGCATGTGGTATCTGTGAAAATCTGTTTGTCAACCTATTTTTTCCACAGTTAATATGTTTCCTTTTAATTTGTTTTAATTGAATGTATGCATAAGTTGTAATGTAATGTTTCAATTACTTTGCACTAGGTTCCTCCATTTTTCCTTTCCTCCACATCTTTATATCATTTGCCTCCTGTTCTTAATCAGATTTCTTACAAATGTTTATAGCAGGGAAGAGGTCCTCTGTAACTTTTGCCACATATTTCATGGCTTATCCACTGGAGGGTAGGGGTGCAGAGTGAGACTAGCCTGTAAGTGAAAAAAAAAAAAAACAAAAAAAAACAGATCTTGTATGAATAGAAATACACTTAGCAAAAAAAGCAATATAGAAAACATTTTTAAAAAAGATAATTTAAACACTCAGGCTTATTTCTGTATTCAGTGTGTAAAAGAAATACTAGAATGAGGCAAATTTTTCTGATATTAAATGTGTGGCATTCAGTAGGCCCTAAATTGCCGTTTCTATGCCAATGTAGCTTTTTCTTAAGAAGCATAGCAATACTGATATAAGTCCGAGGTATCATAGCCTCTCCTATCAGATAGAGCCTAATGTGCAAAAATTATCTTGTGATAAGCTGCCTGAAGTTTGCTTGTTTTAGCTCATGATAACTATTTTTTGTGGTTTTGACTTTTTTTTTTTCATCTTGAAACTGTAGAGTAACTTTTAAAAATAAAAAAGCTTTTGATGTTTGGCAAAAATGTTCATTTAAAGCATTAAAGACCTAAAGGTAACTTAAAATTCATCTAAATTTTTCTAAAATATACCACTTTTAGTGAATAGAGAAATTTCTTACAAACTTGTCTCAGATTTTGAATTTCAAAAAACAGGAAGTCATGAGCAAAGATCTGATAAAATGAGACATTAGTTACAGAGAAGACATTTACAAATGTATTTTTAATAATGATCCACTAATGGTCAGCATGTATGGTCTCTACCTTTTATTTCATTTTTTTAGCAACATTAGCAAGCGACTCCCAAACAAAGTAAACAGGAGTACTGAGATACTTTATATTGATTTTGGGATGTAAAGTTAATTAATTTGATGGGACTGGCTGCTGTACTGTAGTTACAGTTCTTCCCTCTGAATCTGTTCTTATTACGGTGCCCTGAAATGTCTTCCATTTGTACCTTAGGGCATCTCATTAACAGTTCTGATTGGAGCAATGAAACTGTATGGCAAAGCTGAGTGGTTTTATTCCAGAAGAGCTGTGAATGACATGCCCCGTAATAGCACTGGAAGTGCCCTCAGGCACTATTTATAGGCATGTTGTAGAGCACGGAAATAGGAGATGAAATTGATTTTCTTTAAGTTAGGGAAATTTTCCTCCCCTTCAGTGTATGCTGTGTCAGAGAGGACTAACAGTGAGCATGATGCATGCAGTTTTACAGTATGTTTGCTTGCCAGCATTGTAGGGTGGTACAGGCACTCCATCAGCATGCAACGAGGGTGGGCTGGACCGCGATGTGGGGGGAAACAAGCCCAGGGCAGCTGGGTTGGGGTGAAGACCAGTGAGGTACATGGCCAGTGTGTGGAGCTGCAGCAGGATGGGGACAGGTTTGTAGAGGAATGTGGCCAAGATGGATGGCTGAGGCAAATAGATGGCACATCCCAGGCCAGCTGTAATCCAGCTGCTGAAATGTGTATATACCTATGGGAATGTACAATGCAGCATTTTCCTTCCTCTCTTCCTTCACTACAAAATACTTCATGACATTTATAATGCTCTTCTTTTATGTGAGGTCTCAACAAGTGAGAGAGGACGAATATTGTGCCTGGCTTTTTATTCTGTGCCAGCCTTGGGTACTACAAAGGGAAAGCAGGAACTCGTGTTTTCTTTGTATAGACAGTAAGGGAAAAAGTGATAGTCAGCTTTGTCATGGCAGCAAGTTCATATTGTAAGCACTATGAAACAGGGAATCACGATTCATACTAGTGGCAATAATAATATATAAATTAGCATAAACTTCCCTTCTTGTGACACTTCAATTTACAGCAGTGTTTAAATAGGAGTGGGATAGGCCTTCTACAATATACTTAAACTGTAATTATTTCTAAAATGTGGCATGTTTCTATATTTCTTTTTAATGGATTTTTTTTTTGTTGGGGGGGAAATTTGGTCAAAATAAATACATTGCTTCTCTCTTGTTTGTCAGAAAATCACTGCATTTTCATATATCTCTCATTTTTATTATTCTTGTGCTTACTTCAATACACTAATAATTAAAGCCTAAACTTTATGGTTCAAGGCCTGGTATTACCTGCAATCCTTAATTTGTCATTAATAATGTGATCATATGGTTGCTGAAGGCTCATGTGTAATTTGCATTTTCTAGGGATTCTCAGGTGAGTTACCTTGGTAGACAGACCGCTAGGTTTCAATCCACTGCTAATGATTCTCTTGTCTCCCTTGTCTTCTAACTATTTTCCACAAAGTCATATTATTGCAATACTGATTTATTCATATCTGTGGGAAAGCATTTTTCCTTGATGCAGATATTATTGTCCACCGTAATTCCTATCCCAAATTTCACAGAGGGCAAGTGGAGGAGGGTGGTCTTTGGTAACTTGAACCAGAGGTAACACTTACCAGAAGTAACTGGCTTACGCTGGTCTGCCTGCTTGTGCAGCACGGTTTCTACAGCCCCCATGCTGCCATTTCCACCTGCATGTAAGAGTTATGGAGCAAACCCTGCAGATGTTAGCAGTGCCAGAGGCATCCACAGCATCTGGAGGGCTGTCAGAGCTCGTCAGAACCCACATCCAAATATGTGTGAAGGGTTCTCAGAGATCCATTGCCAATCATATAAATATGGGTTCTACTTTTATTTTTTTAAGCCAACCTTTTTGTCATTCAGGTTAGTCACCAGAGTATGCTTACAGACACCAACTCAAGCCTTCGTAATGGCTTTTGAAAGCTTATTGTGATCAGTGAAGTAAATAAGGCAGTGAGTCATAGCTAAATGGGATTCAGTTGTAGAGTAACAGAGGTTTGTAGGGCAGCAATATGTACGAAGGTCACATGCAGGATTTTATTCAAGCAAAGTTTTATGGTCAGAAATTATGGCCTGATGAATACATCTGCTTTGGCCTTTGGGACTACATGAATGTGGTAAGATTGTCCATTCCTGTTTCTTTGATTGCTATAGAAACCTGTTTAAATCCACAGATTTCATGGACTGCTAAACTTTCTGTCACTTTGTGTCACTTATTTCTTCAAATTTCTCAGCCTTCCTAGAGCTATTTATTAACCAGTACATGTTCAGTTTGAGATTAAACCTTTACAGGTTTGCACTTCTTCATAGCCCTTCCACTTCATTCCAGGTTTGCTTTCTTATTTCCCAATAAAATGGATTTTGATGTGAAATGATATTATTAATATTGAGGGGGGAAAAATCATTTTCAACTGGGATTTGAACTATAAAAAGTTTAGGGGGAAGAGGAGTAAAACTGTTTCAGAAGTGATACAAAATTCCATTGTAAAATCAGAAACTACTGAAAATGTTGGCAACTGCAAATTGCGTGTATCATCTGTACTTCAGTTCTTTGGAAAATATGGCAATATTCTTTCAAATTACCTACCCTCTATGCATTCACACACTGTAGCAGCAGTGGTGGCACTGACCTGTTCCCAAAGTGCTGGGTGGGAAGCCTGGTACTCTTCTACATTCTTCTCATTTTAGTCCTACTAACCCCACAAAATCACTCAGATCTCTGATTTGCAGAAATATGCCACAGGGACTCCAAGTGTTGGTAGCTTAAGAAAAAAGCCGATTTTACAACTCTAGTGATAACATCATGACAGTTGGCAAGGCAGGGGTTGCATGGGAGAAGATAAGGGAGAAGAGTGAGCATTGACTGAACTAGAAAAGGGTGTGTGATAGAGGCTTTGCTTAGGAGGAGCAGGATGCGTATTTAACACATTTTCAGCAACAATTTCAAAGCTATTGTGACCTTCCTTTGCCTGGAGGTAATTTACCAAGAGCATATTGCAAGCTGTAAAAGGGGATCAGATTTATTTTGAGTAAGGTGTCATACTGCTTCAGCAGTTACAGTAATTGCAAGACTTCCACAGCTCTCTAGCCTTTGAATTTTGGGCTCCAACGTTTTCTAGTTCCAAATTCGCACTGTAGTAATGTTTTCTTCAATTGCAATATAGCTTCCAATATCTTTGTTTCTAGCTTGAAAGCTAATTCTGGCAGCTCTAAGCTGCACTAGACTTCCAGATGCTTGAAGATAAAAAACAATCCTGTATGTTCAACTCAACACCCACCCTCCACCAAACCAAATAAAAGTAAAAAAAAATAAAAATAAAAAAATCACTCGGTCCATCTAGAATGGATTTTTCCGAAGTAGTTTATGCAATGTGAGAAACATGCATTCAGGAAAAGAGGTGCAAACCTCAGCAGTCCTTAGCATTCACAGATGGCAAATCTGAAAAGTTTAAACTAGAGATAAAGTTTAAACTAGAAATATTAGTGCAGTTGAAGAGCTGTTTCTGAAGGATGCTTTCTGAATAGCTGCTTTGTACAGTGCAGACCAGGGCAAAATCCTGGCATCTATAGCTGTTGTTATCCATGTTGTCTCGTAGCGTACCTAAAACCCACTGAACACACCCTTTATGACTGCTGTATGTTTTTGTTGTGGTTTAAGGTTTAAGAATATTGGTGTTTCCATGGAGACCACTTTTCTTCAGGTGACCAGGAAGCCCAGTAGCATCCCACTGTTACACTCAGCCATATCACAGCATTCGGATTGATCGATATGGCTGGAGCTATTTATGTGGGACCACGCATCAAAACGAGGACTAACATTTAGGAGTTTGCAGTGCCTACACCACTACCTTTTTGCAGTCTTTCTTTTATCCTGCTTCCTCATGACTTTAAAACAGCACGAGTGACTTTCCTAAAACTGATCCCAGTTGCCAAAGTCTGGCTCAACATTAATTTTTATGGCAGGTTTTGAACTTTCTATCAGAGAGCTTCCACTTTGAAATGACAGACAGCAATTTAAATAGGCCTGAAAGAACTTCCTTCCCAGACTTTTGCTTAAAAAGCTTGTGACTATGAGACAGGCTATTAACCTCCTTTCCTCTTTTAAAAAGGTGAATCAAATAAATGAATAAATAACTGGACAAATGTGATGCCCTTTGATGCTGGAGTGCAGAGTGAATTTTCTCACATTACCATAGGAGTAGCTAGATAGGCTGATATTCTGCATTACTGACACTTTATATCAAGATTGGATCATTTCTGATTTTGCAATATGTGTATTTCCACTCGCAGTTCACAAGTGCCCAATACATGTTTTCGTACATTAAAGATGGTGCTTCAACCTGCTGTGTTACTCTGACACACTGCTAGTAGTTTACTTTCAAGAGAGCTATACATATTGTGATGTGGTTAAGTACTATCAGTAGTACATTTAAATGTTTAAAGCCCCTGTGCCTGAAGGCTTTTGGGGTATTTTAACAAACAGAAGTATAGAGACAAAGCAAATGAGAGACGCTTCATCTTCCCAGAAGACAATTATTTAGCTAGCACCCTAGGCAGTTTGTCACCCAAAGCAATCTCCTTAAATAAGTAATGGACACCCCATCCAGAGTTCCTCCCTGTCTTTTAGTGAACCACTGTCCAACAAAATCACTCCAGCAGTCAATCATCACTGTACAACCAGAAATGCATATTCACAGACAGGCCTCACAGCATGTGGTGGCAACTATCAAACAATCAACTGCTGTATTCAGTTGTTTTCTGCTATGTGGAACTAACCTCCCAAGTCCTCTTGTAAAATAATGTTAATGCTAATTTGGGATTTTTGCTTTTGCATTTTCCAAGTTCTCTGAATTAATCAAAAGTCACTAAGTATTTCACCTGACAGTTTAGGTAGAAATATGTATCCAACTGCATACAGGTAAGTATTTGATTTGTACATCTATATCTGTGTTTGTCTAAATGTCAATGTAATTTATTAATTTTAGTTAATTGTATGATTAATTTTGGTCTCGTTTGAGACTTCCTTCCTCTTCTTCCTTTTTTTCTCCTATCTTTTGTTTCATTTATAATTTTGTTGTTGTAGTTTTTTGTAATCTGTTAGCTCTTTGAGCACAGGCTGTATTCTGATCTGTGTCTGAAACACATGGATATTTATGTGATGCAAATAATTTACAGCATACTCCTCTATATTTATATAATCAGAAACAAAATGTACTTTATGGAGGACAGGAGTGTTTTAAAATCTGATTCTGGTAATGAGGAAATGAGCCATGACACTCTGGAGGTGAAGCCTGAAGTAAATTATGAAGGTCATTCTCTTAGATATGGAAATTAATTATACCTTAGCCAGGTTCCCTGTTACTCAGACCTTTTATATTGTACACTACCAAGTAATTTTGACTAAATATCAATTTACAAAATATTATCTGAGCAAAAGAGAGCAGTTACAAAGACAGATTTGAAAAATAGGCCGTATTTTATTAGAACACTACTAATATCAGAAAACCATAACCTTTCATGTTATCTTTTTGAAAGGATGTCTGCTGTGGGATTTTAACGCTCATTCTATTAGACTGTTGGTGTGATTTTAGCTTTTGTGATTACTGGCCCTTTTGAAACTTTTTTTTCCTCTTTAAAATCCAGTTTTTATTTTGTTTATTTTAAGGGCATGTTTGCTGCAGAAACTTGTAGAATTTAGCAGCATTTTTGCATCCTGCACCTCTGACTGCTCCAGATAGCTGTAGTTCCTCTGTTACTACTTGAAGCAGAAAATGTGGCTGCGGGTCATAGCCATGAGCTGTGGTATCTGGAGAAAAAAAAAAGAAATCAGAATGAATCTTCCTGAGTGCAAGGTCAAAAAATGCAATTAAATAAGTAAAAGTCTACAGAGGTTTTTCTTCCGACACTGTATCTTATGACAAGAGGGTTGTGACACACTGGGCTCAGTCATCACGAAGTACCACAGAGCTGTACTCAGAAATTGCAGCTTCATGTTACAGGGAAACAATTTCTGTTCAGACCACCTTTTTGTGACCTGGTACAGGAAAGGAAGTAAGCAAGAAACTACTTTTTTTTTCAAAAATGTTATGTTTTAGTGCTGAGTTGTGACTCAGTGGCAAGCTCTGTGATAGCCAGCCCTTGCGAAGGAGGTGGGAAGGGAGCATGATCTCCCCTTCCAGGTGCAGCCAGATGTTGGACCAGCTTTGCTGTAATGTTGGGTGCAAGAAGCCAAAAGGAAACTGTGCTTCAATGGTCAAATACAGAAGCAGCCAGCTGCCCTAAGTGAAAAGACTTCTACATTTCTGAGATGCTATTTCAGTGAAAAGGGATGCCACAACTTCATTTCCTGAACTGGGAAGAGGAATGTTTGGAGAAGATGAAATCAATTCAGACTACTAGAAGGAGTTAAAAAAATAATAATAATAAAAATTGCCTAGGTCTAGCAGCAACATGCTCTATAATGGGAGAAATCAGAAGTGTGAGGTGATGTTAAAAGACAGACGTGTCAAGACACTTGGATAAAGGCTCAGTAGTTCTGAGCTTAGAACATATGAAATTTTCTTCCCAAAGTCTTTGCTAACCCTACTTCTCTGATCAAAGATAGGAACAGGAAGTAAATGGGTATAGATGAAAGAAGAAGATAACTACTGCTTGGTTTTCTTGCCTTTCTGATATTTTCTATCTTTACTCATTTTTCATTTTATTTTAATGCGGCACTGATGGATCAAATGCTAAGCCAAAATCTGTGTGCTTGGCTTATCGAGTTCAGTGCATTATGGGGTAGAAATGGCTTCCTTTGATGAGAGGGAGAGAGAGTCTAGAGATACTTGTGTAGCATAGGAGCAAAGTAGTACCTTGCCTAACTTGGCTGTGTTAGAGTAACACAGTGACCTTGAGTTAGAATAGGACTGAGTGCAAAACAAACCTCTGTAAAAAATCTCTTAAGAAAATGCTTTTCAGTTTGTTGGTAAGTCATTTTCTTTGTAGTTCACCTGTGCCGTTAAAAGATGTACTGTTCTACCTTTATTTTGAAAAAATATATAAGTATTCAGAAAAGCATTTTACTATAATTCTGGGCAGCAAGACTTTTGTTTGTAGTCTTTGCCAGTCTCAGGAGTTGAACTGTAAAAACAACTTCTTTCTTAATAGGCAAACTGTATTTTTGATATTGGATAACAGCATTATATTGATAATTCACAGGAATTCTGTAGTAGGCTGGAACATTTTTTTTCATTGCCTTCCATTATTTGGAGGATTAACTTTTTAAAAGAACATAACCATCCAGGGAATCCCTGGACAAAGTTGTTACTTTTCCCTACTAGTCACACTTGATTCACAGTTCTTTAAGCATAAACATACTTATTTTTCAATATTTGTCGCCTTATATTTTGGACAGCCTTGGAGGAAATCAACATTTTATTGTTTACATTACAATACACCATGAAGAATTTCCCTAACACAGTTTTGTTTCTTTCTCTCTGCATGGGATCGCTTGACCATCATCAACTCATGTCTGAAAATGTGTTATTAAAATTTATTGTGAAGTTTTTTTTGTGTCAGAAGGGAGAATAAGCAGTCATAGTTCACATAAACCTTCTATCAGCTGAGCCTTTGGGTCAACAGGGCTTGGTCAAGGCAAGTTCTGATCCTTCATAGGCAAAATGCCATCAAAAATCATTGGATGGGCTGTGATGCATTACATAGCATCAAAATTCTTTAAGAATTTGATTCCATATATGAAAAACAGTTGTGTATGTAACAAATGGGGCTGGATATGGCTACTCCCCATTCCTTTCTTTATCAATAAACTTAGCAAGAAAGGCAACATGTTAAGATACTTATTTTTAACTACTGCTGTTGTCCTGAGACTCCATGGAATCTGTGCAGAACTGGTTCTAAAGCTCAAATCACTTTTTTAAACAAAATGTGCCCAATAAATGCATTTAACAATACCAAGATTGTTGCCATTGCAGCAGTGTGAATTAGGTGTAGGGAATTTGTGGTGGTGTAATGTGGTGAAGGGACAATGGGTGGAGCGAGTGTAGATTGTCCAACTTCGTCAGTGTTGTGATGACATTATATTGATTTTGGTGTGGGGAATTCTTTTTGCTGATGTAAGTGAAGTTTGTGAAGATTGTGTGATGCATGTTGATGAATATATATTTTAATGATAGGAATTTATGACTCTGACTTTTGTGTCCAGTCCCTCAATGAGGTTGATACAGGTAATAAATTTCCCGGATCACATACATTTCAACTTTATTTTTAGGTGATTTTCCGCTCTTCAGACATTCATTTCATGTGCAATCTAACTTTATGGGAAGGTTAGAAGCTGCTATGAATCAGCAGATTTTTTTTCTTATCTGAAACTGAAGAAGTAATTCATTTTATAACTTAAAAAAGAAAAAAATGAGTTCAAAACTGTCTGTGGATAAGTGTTCACATCTGATTTGAGAAAGGAAAGCAAAATTTTGACAAGTTTTTCTTTATGTCACTACTTCTTGTATTGCTAAACTATAGCATCCTTCTCCACAAACAAATTCTAGAAAACTTCTTGAGCTTTTCTTTTAGGGATAACCATAACATACCCACTCCTCTTCTCTTGCCCAGTTTATTCCTTTTGGTTACTCCTGGCTGGTCATTGGTTGTTTGACAGTGCTTGTTTGTATCTAGCCAATTTTTATAACATGAATGTACAACAACCTAAAAACAAAAGCACACAGCTTTAGCTAGCATTGTGGAAGAGTCAAAATTCTGTACTGTGAATTACCTCTGAAAATCAGCATGCTCATCAGCATATTCATGCTTGGAAGCATAAAGCTCAGCGATAGTTGTATAATAGCAAGTTGGAAAATATTGCATGTAAAGTATCCATGGAATCAACAATATGTCTGTTATAGTGATTTTATTCAAAGTTAATGCTGAAAATAGTAGAAACAAAATGGAATCAAGATAGTACAGCCTACTGTACTATTTTGTGTGTTTTGCAAAGTTTGCTTGCCACATGAGATCTTGGTTGGAGCCACTCTTGACTAGAATTTGTTTCAGAATTCAAGTCAGACTCTTGCTTACTTTCACAATGCAAAGGGGATTCAACCTTGGTAAAAGTAGCTGAAATACAGGAAATTTAAGAAAGTTCTGTCAAAAAACAACAGAAGCAATATAGCAAATGAGATAGACAATAACTGCCATCATATTTTTTCAGAGATTTCTTTCTTGCAAAATGACAAGTTGAACTGTGTCACTGATCTTTAGGAAAACACTGAGGGATGGTATAAAGAAAAATGTGAAAGCAGCATTTAAAGATTTGTTAGTGCCTTTCTGAACAGGCTTAATATCATGCATGGTTGAATGAAGTGGTGTTAAAGCTAGATTTTCATAAAATATCCAATGGGCAAATGTAAAATGTTCATGGTGGCTTTTGTAATGCTTTCTGGAAGATGCAGAAGTGCAGAAAACAAAAGCGTAGGTGTTTATTGACTGTAGCAAAATCAAAATGGCTCGAAGTCCGCTCCCTGCAACCTCCTCAGATTTTGAATGTTAATGGTGACATGGAGCCACTTGGGAAGCACTGTGGGATTCATTGCAAGAATCGTATCTCTTACTTAAAAGGGCTTGTGCATTTTTGAGAAACAAACATCCCAGCTAGAAGCAAGGGTTTTTGAATGCAGTTTTTGGTGAGATATCTGCACCACAGGAGCTCTTCACTTGCTACCCAGCTGCAGGTTACAGAGTGAATAAATGTTCTCTTATCTAGGAAATTATCACTTCCTCTAGCTTTGTAAATTGCTCCATTCCTTGAGATGCATTAGGCTGGCCATTTTGATTTCAAAGGAGAAGTGTAAGTCTTTATTCACATATTAATATTCAGATTTTGCAGGGTTTAAAAGGTTTAGGATTTAAGGGTAATTCTGTAGCTCTCACTTTCAAAAAAGTAGTTGAGTAGAAACCGATGCCTGTAACCTCTGCTGGATTCTGAACAATGACATTGCAAGAAAGAGGTGGGTTTGCATTTTTCAGCTAATAAAAGGAATTTGAAGATGTTTCCTCAAATTAGTCATACGTATAAACTCCAGATATTTACACATAGCAATACATCAATTGTGTTTCGAAAATATGTTGGAAATACTTTCATTGGAAAAGAAAGTACTGCAATTATAAAAGAAAAAACACCATCAAACAATAGAATGTTTTTGGATAGAGCAGTGTGTGGGTACATACAGGTTATTAACATGTGATAATATCTTATAGTTGCCAAGGCTACCAGAACATACATGATGTCATCTAAAAATGCAGCAATAATCTCTTCCTTTAAACCTATCATTGTAGCAGCAACTTGAGCATTTCAAATAGATGCTCCCTAAAGCTTCACCTGGCATAAAAATTACTTGGCAGACATACCTGTCATGCAGAGTCATTAAATCTGGCAGCTGGAATATATATCTAGATGGAATAGACTGCAGTTTTGGAAATATCAGAATTTTTGGAAAAGTAAAATATGATTCCCAGGTTGTTGATTACACTTGGATGAAAGTAAATTTTGAAATGTTTATCTGGTTTTGGTAGCCTGTCTGTCAACTCTCTTAGTGCTCACTAAAGAGAGTCTGCAGTCTGATTATTTCTTAAATTGTTTCATTATCTCCAGATTCATGCGACTTAAATGTAATAATAAGGTTTCATATCTGGTCTGTCACTAAAGAATTATATACAGCATAATTATGTAAGTGTAAACTTAAATGGTCCGTTTTATGTGGTTTACTTTTCCTGTTTCCAAGCTGCCTTTTGAAACAACTGAGCCAAGTTTTGTCTTTCTGTATACTGTGCTCTGGACTTCACTACATTTGGAAAGAGCGCATGCTACTTGGCTGGGTTCCCTACTGCAGACCTCCTCAGTACTGATCTGCAGGGCTGTGGTCATATGGACTAGGAATAAGATATCTATAGTGGGCCAAAGCAGGCTGAAGGTTACTTTGCACCCAGAGAAATTCATTTGTTAAAAGAGGAGTTTAAATTAAAAGAGGAGTAACTATTTCTGATCAGATCTTTTAGTGGTCTCTTCTGGTCTGCAGAGAATGTTGGCTATGAATATCCATGAAGATATGTTACTAAGACTAGCTATTTTGGAACAAATTTCCATGAAAGTAGAATCTACGGTATTCAAATTTCAGTCCACCAGAGACAAAGATTCACTGCTCTGCTTTAGGATGCTCTGCTTTAGGATACTTTGCTTTGATTTTCTTGATGCTTAATATTCTTGTGTATGTAAACATCTTATTTACTTTGGAGAAGAAGGAAGCAGAGTGTTAGGAGGAAGCAGAAGAAAATTTTTTTGGGCCCCCGGGGGTGGAATTTTCCTTTTTTTTTTTTTTTAATTTTAGTGGTGTGGTTTTTTGTTTGGGTTTTTTTTTTGTTTTTTGTTTTTTTTGGCTCTCTAACTATAGCACATGAGGTTTTATAGTTTTATATAGCATTTAGTTTTCTGCAGAATAAGTAACCTGTATAAGATTTCATTACAGACAAAATGTCTTGTGATCTTACTAGGAGCTGCTCCTAGGGACAGTTGTCATTTCATACAGTTTTGCCTATCCAGGTAAATAGCAGTTTATACAAATGCTAATTTTGGAATTTTCTAAAGCATATTCTCAAATATGTGTTTGGGTATTTTTTTGACAAGTGTACCTGCACTGTATCTCAGCCTCATACAATAGTACTGATTGGTACTGATTATAACCTGTCCTCTAATTTTTTATCAGCTTNTCACTGCTCTGCTTTAGGATACTCTGCTTTAGGATACTTTGCTTTGATTTTCTTGATGCTTAATATTCTTGTGTATGTAAACATCTTATTTACTTTGGAGAAGAAGGAAGCAGAGTGTTAGGAGGAAGCAGAAGAAAATTTATTTGGACTCCTGGAGGTGGAATTTTCCTTTTTTTTTTTTTTTAATTTTGGTGGTGTGGTTTTTTTTTTNTTTGTTTTTTGTTTTTTTTGGCTCTCTAACTATAGCACATGAGGTTTTATAGTTTTATATAGCATTTAGTTTTCTGCAGAATAAGTAACCTGTATAAGATTTCATTACAGACAAAATGTCTTGTGATCTTACTAGGAGCTGCTCCTAGGGACAGTTGTCATTTCATACAGTTTTGCCTATCCAGGTAAATAGCAGTTTATACAAATGCTAATTTTGGAATTTTCTAAAGCATATTCTCAAATATGTGTTTGGGTATTTTTTTGACAAGTGTACCTGCACTGTATCTCAGCCTCATACAATAGTACTGATTGGTACTGATTATAACCTGTCCTCTAATTTTTTATCAGCTTGATAGGTTTTCATTATTCTGTTTGTGATGGTTGATACTGAAGTGAGAGGTCTATAGTTGTGGGGTCACCCTCCTTCAGTTTTGTAAAAATATTATTTTTAGTGTTGCAGAAAATGCTCACTATTTCAAGTGGTATTTAAAAAAAAAAGTACAAGCAGATTAGCAATTATTTCCTCAGCTAACTCTTGGGATTCTTGGATTACAGATATTTAGCCTTATAATTTGAAAGTATTTCTCCTTATGAATGAGACTATCTCCAGAAACTGATGTAAACATACTGAAAATTCATCCTTTTTTCTTTTTTCTTTTTTTTTTTTTTTTGAATGGTGGTGCTGTTTTTCCCATCTCTCTCTGCGGCAGCCTGTAGCCAGCAGCCCAGATTTCCTATCTGTTTACAGCATCAGCACTTGGGCTGTTCAGAAGGGCTGCCACATTGTGTGAGGATGATCAGTCAGAAAAAGCAAAGCTATGACAATGCAATGCAGATGTCCAAGTAGAAGAGAGAAACATTCCCCAGACTGAGCTAATATCACTTGCCATTCTCAAGTTTCGGAGGCTCCCAAGAGTGCAATTCAGCATAATGTGCATTGTTGAAGGCTGAGAAATCAAGTGATGGGGCAGAGGAGATGTTTCAGAGGATGATAATTGCTATCAGTGGAAATGCACTATACCTTAATAGCAAGAATATGATATCCCTGAGCATTCTGAATCCATTCCTTTCCCTTCACCCACTTCCCATGGCATCATGTTCAGGTTGTTTTTAATAGCAGATTGTTTTCAATGTACCAACAAATTAAATCTGTTTACTCCAACTAAAAATCTGAATGCAGGAGAGACAAGCCCAAGTTTATTGCCTGATTCACTTTTTGCTCCTTGCTCTGCATTATCGTAAGAGGGCAAGAGAGCTTCATGTTTTATTCAGTTAATATAAAGTATATTTAATCTGCATTTTTAATGTTTTCAAAGGTGAAGGATAACAACTTCAGCAGCGCTAAACATGGTAATTTAATTGGTTGTAGGGCAATCCTAAGATTCTCAGAAATGGCTCCATTGTGAAATCTTGCAGAGCCTGACACGAGACCCGGTCAAAAGCTCGCCTGCATTAAACCATCATACTCACCCCATGAATTAGCAGGGAGCCACAACTGCACAGTTGCGTTGGTGCTGCCTGTTTGTTCATCTCTTTACAAATGTTTGCAGGAGGACAAACGAAATCTAAATTGATAAATAGAGACCACGAAGGTATGCTGAATACTGCTGAACACTTCCTTTAATTTCTCTGACACTGGAAATTGTTGAGGTTATCGCTTTAACGACATTGTTTCTGTACCCAAGAAACGGAGGAAGAAAACATGGCCATTATTAAAAGGGTGTATATAAAGTTTGTGATAGCAAATTTGTGTTTCCTAATTCAGCATCTGTCTGTAGGATCTGGGCTTCTAAGACAGCATTTTTTACCTGTGTGGACTGCATGTTATAGAAAGATAACTGAAATAAGACAAATATACTCCAGGACTGCTCATAGTTAGTGTATGCCTACATTGTTAGTGGTTTAAGGAGATGTGGACAGTTTTATCAAGCAAAAGGACCTGCATTCTCCAAATCAGATGCTGAGGTGATAATATTTTCAACCAGCTAATAAATCTTCGGAAGAGTGAGCTCAGATAGAAAAACTCTTTAATCAAATTAAAGTAATTAAAGTTGGTCCAAACAGGTTATTTATCTATAGTGTGTAATTGTACACACTATATCAAGCTGTGATTACCAAAACAGAGTTCACTTAAAACATAAATCAGGTATTGTTTTTGCAGTTTCTTCAATATGGCTAGATCTCCGCTTTTTTTTTTTTTTTTTTAACTACTTATAACATTAGTAGTAGATGTAAGCCTCTATTTGCTTAAAAAGATGTACATTAGCAAAGCTGATGTCCTAGTAATGCATGACACATGCACACTGAAGCACTGTGTGAGCTTTCCTCTTCCAAGCCTGCTTCTGCATCTTTGTTTCGATTTATTGTTTAGGCTAGCACGTACTGCAAACTAAAACTCTTTTCTCTACACTTCGTTCGCTGTTTTCTTCTTTTCTCTAAAGCTTTAATTTCTTTTGAAGAGTTCCTGAAACACAAGATTTTTCTAGTCTGAAGTTCATAGTTACAATATAAATATGAAAATAACCACAGTGTCTAAAAATTCTTTTGCCCCAAAGTGGGCAAATCTTCCCAAGATTGCTCTCCTACCTGTTCCTACAGTGATATATCTTCTTTATTGCTATTATTTTTGTCCTTTTACCATTTTACTATTTCGAAGCCAGAATTATGAATGTGCTGATTATCCCTTATCTGAAGCTGACAAATATGTGCAATACAACGTGTAGCATTTTATTCTTTAACTTCGTTAGACAGATTTTTTAGGCTGCTTAACTCAGTAATGTATTTGACATGAGAATCATCAAAAAAAAAAAAAAAATCCTTGTACCTCCTACTACCCCCTTGTAAGCCAAGCCATACATATAGAATGGGTCAGGGGACGATTTCATTGAAAACACTTATTTAAAAGTAGGTCACAATAATTTCAGCAACATAGTATTTGTAAGGCAGTTTAATCCTGTACGAGTTATTGTTTAGTTAAAGGTTATTAATTACCAGCTGCCCTTCAGTTAGTGGCAACATGGCAAGAAAGCACTCAGAGGCCTCCTTTTTCACCCATCTATCCATTGTAGTCAGCTGGAGTCAACTAGAACATTTGGTTGTAGAGCAGAAAACTTCAAAAAATTTGTCTGCCAAGCTTTTAAGTTCTTTCAGTTAGTCTTTCTACTAATATAACGCGAATCTGCAGCATCATTTTTAATGTCTGGATTTAGCTAGAGAGGGAGGAGGAAAAAAGTGATTGGGAATTGTACTAGTACTGTTGTGTCATTCCACCTACTAGCAATTGTTAAAGTATTATTACAGGTACATTAGTAATAAACTCCAGTCACAACTGTCTCCAGTTGCGGCTTTTCTTCTGAAGTCACTGGTCTCCTTAGAAATTTACTTCTTTTTTATTTATTTTTCTGTTGTAATTTCTTCTACCCATCACTCTTTCCTTTTCTTTTCCCCAAGAATATTTGTCTTTGCAAGTCATTACCACACAGTGTAATATATGTTTCTCTGCTAACAAGTTAACGTAATTTCCAATGGGCCTTGATATTACAGCATATACAGTGCAATAACCTATTCAAAAATATGAAGAGAAAATCAAAGGAGAGCAAATTTATTTTCATTGCATTTATGCCATTTGACACTTGTAATTTTTTATGTGATGAACTACTGCTTTCAGATAAAGAGCAGTCAGGGACTGTGTAATTCATTTGTGGATGCTGCAGTGCAGGGTTGTGAAGGAAAAGCAGGACATTTCACGAAGCACTTCTGCATCCACAGCAGAAGTGATAACGTCCTCCAGCCAGTTCCTACACAGTACTGGGAGCCCTGTGAAGAGCATCCACTGGCTAAGAGAGCACATATTCCCCAAAGAAGCAATCGTGGGAATTTGACTTCAGGGTTGACAGACACAGCACTGCTTTAAATGTGCCTTTATTTTATTTTTAATTTCACTGTACAAGAGGCCTGTTGGGCACTATGCAGAGATGGATAAACACTTGTACAATGGGGTTTCAGTATTTATAGTGCAAGAATAATTCCAGGTCTGAAACAGTGACATTAGCAAAAGTCACAGTCATGTTTAAAACAAGCAGCAGAGTCCTACTTGCTATTTTGGGATAAGTCAGCCATTGTTAGGCTCTTTCCTTTGTGAAATATAGATTTTTCCCCTGAGATTATCCTGCTCAGTATAACCAAAGAGCTCTCTGATAAATTGTGTAGGTGCAAATACAGTTTTGCAGGAGATTTTATCATTTAGAAACATTATTACAAGAAAATGTTGTAAGGCCTCAAGCAGAAGCTCTTAAAGCAAGACACTTTAGCATTATGTATTATTAAGTAACTATAACATGTAGAGAGAGCCATGTAAAGAGTGGTTACTGAGAATTGTCCTTGAAGCTGTCCAAATAATCTTGGCACAGAATAATCTCTTGTCTTCTTGTTGCATATTTTATTTCTATGTTTTTATTTCAGATATGCGAACTTCTTTCTACACCTTGAGGTATATAAGTAAAACACAAGATTGCAGCAAACAGGAGTGTTAACAACCTTTTGTAATGCTTGCCTGTATTGGGTTTACGTGGTAAAGGTTTGATAGCAGGGGGGCCACAGGTGTGGCTTCTGTGAGAACATTCCAGAAGCTGCCCCATGTCAGATCAGAGCCAGCTCCAGCCGGCTCCAAAAGGGACGCACCGCTGGCCAGACCTGAACCAATGAGCGATGTTGTTTGCGCCTCTGTGAGAGCAGATTTAAGAAAGGGAAAAAACTGCTGCACAACAGCAGCTGGGAGAGAGAGGAGTGAGGAACAGCCCTGCAGACACCAAGGTCAGTGAAGAAGGAGGGGGAGGAGGTGCTCCAGGCACCGGAGCAGAAGTTCCCCTGCGGCCTGTGGTGAGGCCCATGGTGGAGCAGGCTGTCCCCCTGCAGCCCATGGGGTACCACGGTGGAGCAGATTTCCACGCTGTAGCCCATGGAGGAGCCCACGGTGGAGCAGGTGGATGTGGCCTGAAGGAGGCTGCAGCCTGTGGAGAGTCCCCTCAGGAGCAGACTCCATGCAGGACCTGTAGCCCGTGGAGAGAAGCCCACGCAGGAGCAGGTGATCCGGTGGGAGCTGCCACCCGTGGGGGACCTGTGCTGGAGCAGTTTGCTCCTGAAGGATGGACCCCGTGGTACGGACCCATATTGGAGCAGCTCTTGAAGAGCTGCAGCCTGTGGGAAGCTCACATAGGACCCGTTCAGGAAGGACGGCATCCTGTGGGAGGGACCCCACGCTGGAGCAGAGGCGGAGAGTGACCATGAAGGAGCAGTGGAGACGCAGCGATATGGGCTGACCGCAGCCCCCATTCCCCATTCCCCTGCACTGCTCGGGGGGAGGAGGTAGAAGAGGGTGGATGGGAGGAAGGTGGTTTTAGTTTGCTTTTAGTTTCTCACTGCTCTAGCCTGCTAGTGATAGTAATAAATTATATTAATCTCCCTATGTTGAGTCTGTTTTGCCTGTGATGATAATTAGTGAGCAACCTTCTTGTCCTTATCTCAACCCTTGAGCCCTTGTCCATCATATTTTCTCCCCCTGTTCCTTTGAGGAGGGGGAATGAGAGAGCAGTTGTGGCGGAGTTCGGCTGTTTAGCTGGGTAAAACCACCACATTGGCACATGAATTAAGACTTTACTTCTCTATCTGTCATACATCAACAGTGCTTTAAACCACTTTTGCAGCAAAGATTTTTATTTTGATTATTTTAATATGCCAAATGAGCAAACATGACTGAATAAGAAGGAGAGGCAGAGGCAAGCAGAATGAGGAACTGGCATGTTGCTGTTGGCTTTGATGCAGAACGTGTGACAATGGGTTGGTTGCAGGGGGGAGACCCACTCTTCAAACTCCTATCTTCTCATGGCAATAGGTTTTGCCCCACTGATGCTTGCAGATTGTACCAGTGTGGTTCAGCAGACTGAGGACATTACAGTGGTGCCGAACACTGTTATTCGCGTAGGTACCTTTGAAATTAATTTGTGCAAGTTCAACTTACTCTAAGAGGAATTTAATTATTTCCATAAGGAATTATAGAACGGGAGATGAAAACTTCTCATCTGAGGAATAGTTCTGCCTGTGTTTTCACTGTAGATCCACGTACTGAATGAGCCCCACAGCCCTGGGAAGCAACTGAACCCAAAGCTTGATATGTATAACAACATTCTGTGAATGACTGACATTCAGGATATCATTAAATGTAACTGCAGGCAACTTTCTGTTATCTCACTTTTCCAATGCAACAGTTTTAGACTAGAGGAACATATTTTATGACACCTTTCCACCTCATGATACTCCTACACTGAAGGAGCTGCTGTTTCCTTTCATCTCATCACTTCATTCATTGCTCTATGTGGTTGTAGGAAGACTTTACATTCAACTTGGTGCACATATACCTGGCAGCACGGGGCAAGCATCTGAGGATACAAAGAGCTGCTGGAAACTTAAAAGGTCCTTAATATTCTCGCTGCAGGTAGAGAGAAGGGGAGAGAAGAGCTATGATGCACATATTTTTGTAGACAAGTGGAAGGAATAGGGGAGGAGGTACTGACAATCAAATGTCTCCATTCCAGCAATGGAAGGAAAAGGAAATATAAAATGGATACTGGTGAGAAATCATTAAGAACACTTGCTGTATTTCCACTTTCAACATCTACAACTAATGTCTGTCTTCCCTCCATGAAAGGCAGAAAACCAGTGTTGTGACATGCTCCTGAGATTGGCGTTGCTGGGTAGCAGGTAATTTTCTCATGCCATCAAACCAACATGGCGCTAAGTCAGTAACTCCTTCCAAAGTGGTGTAGAGATGCCTCAGCTCTACAGATGTCTCCAGCAAATGTGCACAAAGGAGAAGCCTTGGGCAACAGCTGTATTTGCTGTGCACGGCTTTCTGTGCTTGCTCCTCCAGCTTTTCCTTGTGGTTGCTAAACAGACTTTTAGTGCTGAGTCCTCATGGGCTGCAGTCTTGCTCCATGTCTTTCCCTCCAAACTCTTGTTCTTCTTGCCTTCTCTGGACTTTCCATGTTTGCTAACCCAGTTAACTCTATTTGTCCACCTTTTTCTATGTAACTATCACTCTCTCTCCTGAATTGAAAAGCAAAACCAAATTGGTTGAAAGGATAAACTTAGATCATATTGTCTAGTTCCATATGTGATTAGCTAGCATAAGAATTATGCCTCTTAACGTCTGTAAAGCATTACTGTGTATTATCAAATGGCGACTTTGTTTTCATCCACAGGTGGATGGATATTGTGTTAGAAAAACTGATCCCTGAACAGTATTTGTACCACATGAGATTTCAGATGTATTTTTGATACTTTTTGATGAGACAAGCTATGTAGGGAGAAACAGATCATGTGGGCTTTACTGATGAGTAAAAACTGGTTTCTTCTTTTTCTGCTTGCAGTATAATAGTCAGAGGGGAATTTGTTAATGGTTCCAACGGAATGATATTTGCTGCATTAGTAACAGGGAGATGAAATAGAAAACATTCTTTGCCTGACCAAATGGCCAACTTCTATGCTTGTATGTCTGTTCCACTAATATTTACGGGGAATTCAAGAAATATTTTATTAGCAGGACCATAAAATTCTACTGAGCCAGCCTACCCCATCAAACCTATGTGATATGATAGTAATGAGCATATGCTTATTCTCATTGTCTGGTTTGTTGTTAAGATGATCATCTTTTCTCATAATCATTGTAAGTGGAAACAATGAGTCTTTGCATCTGCACTGTTAAGTTTTCACGGTGGTTTTCTAAGTCTAATTTAAGCAACCATCTCTTCTTGGAGTGTAGGGATTTCTTAATTAACAGTTAAGCTTGAGCTTATGTTTTATATTTCTTGTCAGAAACAGTATCAAACTGTTATAGGCATGTAGAACTACTGAGGCTTAATTCTGGAATGAGATAAACACATTCATTTTCTGTTGTTACTGATCTTCCATATATTTCAATGAGATAATTTATGCCTAGATAGAGATGAGTAGGTCAATTGGAGAGCAATTTATCCCTTCTTCTGAGGCATCAGAACTTGCTGGAGGAGCTGACAGACTGTAGCTATCAACTATTCTACCCTTTAGCCTGGTAATAAGAAAACATTTGTTAATGGGCTTATTGGATTTGTTCTTTATTGGGTATTGCCATCAGTCTGGAAGCATGAATACATATAACACATGATGCCAGACTTCATTTAAGCAAGCTAACAGTAGTACTTAAAATAGAGAGGGAAGACTTATTCACTCCCAGTTTGGTGTGTGACTTGAAATCCCTTTGTGAAATATGTCTTTTTTTTTTTTTTTTTTTTTGTTAGTTTGTTTATTGAAGAGTGGCTATGTTTCTAAAATGTAATGAGCTCTCACAGCACTGCTTAAATAACATTCTGGCAGTGTTATATTTGGAGCAGAAAAACCTAGGGCACAGTGTTGTGATGGGTACGGATTTCACAGTTACAGGGATTCTGAAGGCAAGAGCTTTAATTTTTATTCAGCTCTTATACTTGGCAGCTTTTAGCGTTATGCCTATTAACTTTTATAGATGTCATACATTTTTATGTTAATGGAGCAGCTTTGAGTATAGTGAGAAGCTCAACTTCTGCTCATCAAACTAGTGTACAAGCAAAATTATGCCACTTCTTCAAAATGGTTAAAAAACTGTTTTTATTGTTTAACATCAATTTATTGCTTGTGCTTATTGACGGTAAAAAGGGATTTGGGGAGTGTATCAGGACTAGCAGAACTTCATACCTGCTTAGGAGACGAATTTATACTGAATTTTTGTAGGTGTAGGTGTAGGCACTGGCAATTTCAATTTTGCTGAGACTTGTGCCAGATTTCAGAGTGAGGTAGTGGAAAACCACCTGTGTTTCTGTGGAGCTTGTTTTAATCACTGGATAATGAGTATTCTGGCAGTCGTGTGACTTTCCAAAGTCCCATGCCCCAGGAGTATAAAACCTTTTCTTTCATTCACTATAGCTAGAAGCAAGTTTCTTGTGCAATTTTTGTAAGGGAAACACCATTCATAGTGTAGGCAGATGTATCTCAGAAATAATTGAGAGCTGATCTGTGCTAGAACCTTCCAACAGCATGAAGTAGTCAGTGAACCATGCAGAGAAAGAAAAATGAGTCCACCTCTGTTCTGCTGGGAGAGCTACTGGCATGAATGAAAATACACCATCAGAAGGATGCTTTTGGTAAGTCATTTGTCCTATGCGACTACCTTGACAGAAATTTCTTCCACTGACGTACCCTATTTCCCCACTTAGCAGTTCTGTTTCTCCCATTGTTCTGGTGTAGAAAGGCTGAGCACCGAGCTTTGTTTTTGAGTAAGTTTAGGGTTTGCTGGATTTTTATTTATTTATTTTCAGAGAGCAAGAGGAGACAGGTGTAATTTTTGTTATGGTTTCTTGACCTATACCTTGAAGCGTTTTCTTCCTTCCTTTTTTCTGTGTGATTTGTTCCATATCCAGTATCATTGTTAGAATAACGTCCTTATTTGCAAACAGATGTCTATCAAATTCAGGAGAGTACAGAGTGGAGTGCAGTCCATTGCAAAATTTAGCCATAAAAATATTGTAGTAGTATTTTCTTTCCGTTTAATGTTTTGCAAATACAAAATTACATTCACAAAGGCAGGATTCATATAAAATTCATTATGGACTACTTTCTGTACTACTTTGCCCATTTAACTTCAGATAGTAGCAAAAGAGGGAGGATGTAGTCCACCTCTGTTCCTTGTGTGACCTTGACCAAATCACTTAGACTCAATTTCCTTGAGATGTGGAAAGTAAAACGGTGTCAGTAGAAATTGGTCCCTAGGTTTAAAAAATAGTCAGAAATTGTCAAATATGGTGATGTTAATAATCTGAAACTTCTTTTCTTCTTGAAATATGCAGTGACCTAATCTGTCAATAGACCTTGGCTAAATCACTGGGTTTTTTTGTTTGTTTGGTTTGTTTTGTTGTTGTTGTTGTTATTGTTGTTTTTAATGTGTGTATGTGAATCTGGACTAAGTACGAATTAAACTCATAAGAAAATTCATCATTATTTACAATGTTGGCTTCTTATTAGATCAGACATAGTGTTCTTTTCATGGGAGAAATGCCAGGAGTCTGATGTGAGATTTGTTTTTTTTTTTTTTTAAGTGTTTTCCTTTTTTTCCACAAATCAGTGCAACAGTTGCTATTTCAAGTTGCCAAGTTCCCTTTCATCAGCTTGGATATTTTTTGATTTACAAATTGTAATTTTCTGACGTTCCATACATACCTTTCATACCAAAGTGGGAATTTTTCCATTATACAAATTCTAACCAAATTTATGGTAAATAGCAGAATTATCTGCATCCCAGCTAGAGATGGCCCTATCTCAAAATAAGTGATTTTGTTTATTTGAGCAGTATGCAAGTTTGGAAGTGTAGATTTGTATAGCTGAACTGTGTAACCCAAACCCGAACAAACAAACAAAAAAACCTTATAAATGCCATTTAATGTAGTTAACTTTTCCTCTGTGACTGGGAAAAAAAAAAAAAAAAAAAAGGATTGCTTATTTAGCCATTTATAGCCTAAATTTTACCATATATATGGCTGTAATTGTCCATTGACTTGCATACCTGTGTTTCCGCATAATGAAACAACTGAACACTACAAATTATTGACATGAGATCTGTGAGGCATACCAGATTAAAAAAAAAAAAAAAGCCTATCTAAAACCTTTCAAAATTAACCTTTAAGTAGTTATTTGCAAAATCTAGATAGAAAACATTACCAATTAAAACAGTATTTTTCCATCCAGTTGGCATTAGATGTGATGGACTATACACAGGTACTAAATATGAGAAAATCAGCCCCCATCAGCCCAGATTGAAATATCAAGATAAGCAGCATATCCAGTGGAAATTGTCTGGTATATCTGCCAAGTAGGATTTAATTTTTATCTGATGTCATTTCTGTCTGTGACTTCCAAAAAGAGAACAATGATATTGTTATGAACACTGATGGGGCATGAGAAAGACAGGATGAGCACTGCTGATCCCAATGGCTACGTCAAAATAATTCAATAAATTCAGTTTGCCATTGGTAATACATTTAATAAACTTATTAAGTGCAGTTAGAGGAAAAGCAAAACAGAGATGATATATAAAAATGACAACAGCAGTGAACACAATGTTTGGCAGAGGTATACATAACACTTTACCATAGGTATGAGAGGCCTGAGATTAAAAGATTCTCTTTTTTTTTTTTTTTTGGCAGTGCATCTAATCTGTATGGTGTGAATTAGTCAGTGAGTTTCTCTTAGTTTTGAACCAAAGCCATGTAATTTATTCCTGGAATTACTGCAGTAATACCACTCTCAATTAGTACTAATCTCTCTCCTTTGGGATGTAATGTAAAAAGACAAATTTTCAAGAGGGTACTTTTAAATGTTAATTTTTCTTTTACATCATCTTCACTGCTCATTATTATTGTTTCTTTCATGACAATTCTCCCCAAGAAATATAAATTATAGAGGAAAAATGATACTTTATTATTATAAACAGAAGAAGCCTTAGCAGACCTTAGCCACATTGAGTAAAATGTGTAAAATCTTTGCATCATGATTCAGATAATTTGTTCTACTGTAGAATATGTCTATTGTACTATATCAGATGAGCATTCAAATGAGCATTAGATATTTGCTGAGCATAATGATAAGGGCTTGGATCCTGTGAGGTACTTAGGGTCCAAATTTCTGCTAGTTTTCTTTT
>VXAL01006440.1:81845-96204 GCA_013399475.1 Chauna torquata
TGAATGCATTTCTTGTGTAATTGTAAAATATTCATTTTAGCAAATTTGTAATCCTCTTTTCTCTGGATGACAGTCACCTTTTTTTTCTCTTCATACACACAGCTGAATTTTTCTTTTCTTCTCTCCTCTCCTCTCCTCACCTCTCTATTGTTTTTATTATTGAAAATCTAACAGGCATATTGTTGCTTTATCAATGCCCTCTGAGACCCAGAGTTGTAAAATGGAGGACAGNAGCTGAGCAAGCAATTCAGATATTTGCAGAGATAAATGAACTTTGCTGAACGTCTTCAGACAAACTCTATGTATCATATTTTCCTTATTCACTTGTTCTAGCATGTGACTTCGCTAGCATATTAGTGTGTTTCTAATGACAGCAATGATGTGTGAAGAATGCAACTTTAAATTGCTGTACTTAGTTATAGCTATTTTTCCCTCTGTGGTCTCCTGCAAAATTGTTTCCTTTTTTATTTAATAGCCAGTGATCAAATGATTTAATGAAATGATCTGTGGAGAGTTTCTACTGAAAGCAGATTTGACACCTCTGNAGATTTGACACCTCTGGTAATTCAAGAGGTTTGGACTCATTTCTTAGGAGAAATGGCTTTAAAGAGTCTACAGGGCTTTAACATTAACTTCTGCCTCTAATTTAACTTTTGGATACTGATTTTAAGGATGCAATTTCTTCAAAATTGCATTCTTTGCTATTTAAAACCTAGTATTCAAATGATCTAATGAAATTATCTGTCAAAGCCCACAGTGATCTAAATCAATCTCTTGTGTTAGACTTCAGCTACCTTCAGATTGAGCTGTAAAACGTTACATTAGTTGCTAGGTTTCAGGAAGTACTGTCTCCATCCAAGAGATCTTATTAAAATCTATGGACCTTTTTAGCACCTGAATTAGCTGCCAATGCTCTGAGTAAATATATTTGAAAGAAAAATGGGGCCGATGTAATTTCTCTAAATTCCTTTGGTTATCATAATCTCGGGCATCTCTAAATCAGATATAGAAATTTGAGATAGAAATGTGCCTTTTTTCCTGCAAATGAATGCTTATCTTGCCTGTAGTGGCACAATGTGAAACCTACTGTCTTCTGCTCAGGATGACGTGTTGCCTGATGACAACAGAAAGGAGGATGTATTTATATTTTTTAAATTCCAACTTATAAATTCTTTTACGTTTTAACTCCAGATAAGGTTGGGAGGAGGTTTGCTGTGGGAAGGAGAGGCACTCAGGATGGCAGGGGAATAAAGTAGCTGAAATGGGGAAAAGTGGATACCCTAACTTAAGCCTCTTGTTTCCATGTTATGATAGAAATAAGTAGTACAGAAGATTAGGAATTTTATGTTGAAGTTTTTGTAGCAGAAGACAGCATCTTTCTAGGGCACATATGAGCTTCTGAACTAGCAGAACACATCTCCAATAAGCATTTCAGGGCAGAGAGATTGGCAAAAGAAGTGCACCAACGTAATGAAGTTTAAGTGAGGTAGTTTGTTATGATGGAAGCTCTGCCTTCGTGCTAGCCCATAGTGTAGAAGTGGTCAGGCACTGCAGTGTTATTTGAAAATCAGTGCTAATGGAGTAACTTAATTAAAATTAAATGGGTATGATTCTGTCTCTTAAATGTAAGATTGATGTAGCTTACTTTTAGCTGCTTCTTTGCTTAAGGTTAAACTCAGCTTGCTTTAGATATCCTCTTTTCTTTCTTTTCTTCTCCTATTGACATACAAACTGAAGTACAATGAAATGGTTCAAAGATTTGGAGAATTCAGTGTTGGGAAACACCTACCAGACCATCTCAGTCTGCTCTTTTGCTAGGCCTCATTAGTATTTATTCATTCCCTTATTCTTCAGCATGTTTGTTAATTGATGTTGCAATAAGGATTGTGCTTATGAAAGCAGAAAAGAATTACACATGATAGGGCATGCTGCCTTTGCAAAGTTATATATCATATGAACATAAAGTCCGGCCTTTTTTCATATGGGACATTTTCAGTGCTGCTTCAACTTTCATCTGGTAGCCACAGACTATGGCCTGTAAAAATGTGTTTTACATGTAATTCCATGCAACTATATATTGAGGGAAGACAATATGATACCTGTTTCTGATGTCTTTTGTAGAACAGTAATTTCTTTAAGTGCTTATCTTGATTTTGCCATTGGATAAAGCCTACAGTACCTGCATTTTCTCATAACTGTTGTGCTATTTTTTTTTTTTTTTTTTTTTTTTCTTTTTTTTTGTTTTCTCAAAGGGAGCATTTTAATGTAAAAAAATCTGTGTAANNTAAATGTATAAATATTTGTGGATAAGGAAGGAAAAAGGAAAGGTAACAAATGCAGTTGTCTATGTTCTTGTTGAAAATGGAATATAGTGTTGATTCATGTTATCATCCCATTTTTTCATGATAATGCATTTCAGGGAAGATCAAATTGCCTTTGATCATGTCACTGTCACCACAACTCTGGAACAGTACCTCTACATACCACAGACTATATAACTTGCCACAAAATATTATCTAGTTTTACTGCATAGTTGACATTTTCCAAAGTAGAAAACTAAAAAACATAAATGGTAAAATCATGGCAGCCCACAGTTCATCTCTTGCTTGCTCTTGTACAGAGAACTTGTACGTTGAAGAGCTGTTAATTAGATTGCAGAAAATTGTTTGGGTTGCAACTCAGGTTAAATGCCTTCAATTATTAAAAGACGTGCTGCTACAATGAAACGTGCATTGCCTCAGAGAAAAAGAACTAAAAACCCCACCATCCTCAGATGCAAAACATACATGCTCATTGTTGCATTCCTCCAGAATTTAGGTAAACACAAGGAATATAAAACTGTACATGCACCTACCTACGTTCCCACTGCCCCCATTATTTTAGCTTATTTCTAATAAGATTATGATTTTTGTTGCTATGTTAAGACTACTGAGGGAATTGAGTGAGTTTGTCATTTTTTATAGAGTTCAATGCTTTTCTTTGTGTGTTGCCACACTGATATGTGCTATGAACTTGCTTAATCTTCGTTATGGTATTTCCCTTGTAAAATGGAATACTTTGCTAGCATTTTGCTAGGAGGAGCTAGTGCGAATATCTTTTTTCTTAGACAATTCTTGTGAGCTGCTAGAGCTATCCCTCAGTTTTCTGCTGAAAGACCAGTGAATCATTAGCACGGCAGGAGAGAGTTGTAATGGCTTCTGATTAATCTGTAATATACCACTACTCTAATATTCTTTGTTAATAGAATTTTCGATTAGATTGATACTAGATTGATACTTGAATTATAAGTGTTTTCATCAAATCCTTTTGTAAAGTCTGTATGTGCAGTGGCATTACCATTCGTGAGCATTTAGTGAAAAGCAGGCAGAAACTATAGAGGATCAGTCACATCTTGACACCTCAGTCCAGAGTCTGAAGGAATCTGTTCATTCTTGTAATCATTTTCTTCAGCTTTTCTTACAAGCTATAGAGACCAGTCACTACTGCAAAGATATTTTCCCTACCTACTCTTTTTACAAACTGATTTTATTCCTTTGTGGGCAGATTTTCTACTTCTTAGTAGACTGGAAGAGGATTAGGTGTGCAGTGGATATATGAAATGGGTTTTGGTCTTGTAATGCATAACTTACCATATCAGAGGCTGAATCTGAAAGGAAGGTAGTATTTCTGGTGTATGCAGACAGTTCCGCTTTTAGGATTAGCTGTCCTGAGCAGGTTTTTACAGTCTGTGCTCTGTTGAATATTTTGTTTCTGATTCATTTTTTTGTCCAAATTNAAAGTTCTTTCTATTCTGCAGTAAAGCATCAGAGAATCTTCCATGAGAGCTTTTAAATGACTGTAACAGCCTTAATTTTTGAAAGTTTTCATGCTACAGAGACTCTATAAGCATAACTGCAAGCCTCCTGGAAGGTAAAGGTAAAAGGTAAGGGGCCAAAGACTCCTTGAAAACTGCTATGAATGTGAAAATGAATGGATTTGGCCAGTATTTAGTTAATGCACTAATCTAACCTTTCTGAGAGGTTATAAAATAGATTGCAGGTGTCAGGTTGTTCTGCATTTGCATATACCTCTCCTCTTCTGTTACAGAAAAACACTTCAGTTATTTAGCAGAGGAAGATCAAACTATTTGATATACTTTGTTATTGGTATATTTACCAAATAGTGAAAAATATTTACCAAATACAGAAAGGATAATGTTTCAGGTTGGATTCAGTTTGAAAGTGCAAATAAAGTTCTAGAGAACACCTTGCTATAAATGTGTACAAATCTGAATTTAATCAAAACATTTGATAAACTAGAGGGGTTTTTTAATTATGTAAAATAAGCCAGCACTACTGCTAAAATTTTGAGAGAGATCAATCATTACCTGCAGGAAAGATCCAGGGAGTTCTGCTTAATAACAATAAATTACCAAGGAGACCAGCACTGGGCAGAAAAGGGCAGGTATCTTGGAAATTAAAACTTGCTGCACACAAGCCCATTTTTAGAAAGGCAGCTCTCCAATGAGTGTACACAAAATTTGGAAGTATGACTGCTACCACATGCAAGAGTCATGAATTTAGGAGGCTTCCTGGCCAAGTTGTTGTATCTATGGGAGAGAGGGTACAAGTAGAAGTGCAAGTTTGTGTGTGGGTAATGAAGCTTATCAGTCTTCAGATGAAAGCTCATGAGTTCATATTTTACACAAATATTTGGCATTCTGTAGGTGTGATGAGGCTCTGAGTCAGCCACATCTTTTAGGTGGATTTGTCTACACTTCCTCTATAACTAGTGTCCCCAAAAGACAAAAACGACTTTTAAATCCAAAAGCCAGATTCACCTTGAGTATAAATTAATATTTTAAAGCAGAAAAGAAGCCTCAAAATAGCCATGTACTGAAACTGAAGTTAAAAGTTTACAGATTTTATTCTGCCCAACTTCTCTCCACTTGCAGTCTTCCCACTCCTTCTCTCATACCACCACAGCCTTTCCTCCAGGCTTGTTTTCACCCCAGCGATTCTGTGGCTAGAGAGCAACATTTATGCTGTCTCTTCTGGGTCTCTAGGTAAAGGCTTTTATCCGTCACCTCTGAAGCCTGGTGGTGTGTCTGCTTCTCACTTCTCTCAGTGGTTTCTGCTGTCTAGGCTCACTTCTCTCTTGTAAGTTCTCATTCCCAGTCTTTCTGCTCCCTCCCCTCTCTTCCCTTACCCTAGATCTCTGCCCTAAGGAAATACTTTTTATCCTCAGTAGCTTCATCATGACTCGATGTGCAGCAGCAGGACAAAGCGAATAACAGCTTGCACCCTATTGTGCACCCAACATTTTGTAATGTTATAACATACCTTACACAATATACATGTACATTATACAATAAATTGTGAATTAAAAATAAAACAGATGATGGTCATCACAACAGAACATTGCGCATTTGCAGGAGAATGTAAATACATTAGAAAATCATCAAATGCCTAGAAATGTAGGAGGTTCTGTGAAGACTGAATAATACACACAAAATAAAAAGTACACAGCTCTTATTTGCTAATGGATGATTCATGGTAGTAACTAAGGTCAATGGCAAAGCTTTCCCTCATTTCATTAGAACTGGGTTTAGCCTTAGTTCATTATACTTGAAAGACCCTGAGGAATAAGAAGAATAATCAAAGTTGCAATGAAAAAGATAATGCAGTAGATATATAGGAGAAAATATCAATAAAGCAGAAATGTATTTAGTATTATGATATATGGTCTTGTTAACCTCAGATTCAAAACACTATGGTTTTGGCTATCTAATAAAACTGCCTGTTATATTAGCAAGTAGAAAAGCATGCATGAGACGAAGTCAGGTCAACACAGGTAACAAAAATGTGTTTTATGGAAGAAAAAAAAAAAGCAGTGCAAAGATAAAATTTGAGATTAGGGATAAAAGACTGAGAGATGACCTCTTTTTTTTTCCCTATATAAATTAGTATTATATACTGTAAAAATATGGAATATGACTTGTTCTTTTCCACTTGCAGGGAAGACCTGTAATCCTGTAATTGTAAATCATAGTCACAGCTGGAGGCACGAGAAGTTTGGGATAGGTATATGATGGTTTTCTTTTCCTCCTAGTTCTTAGACTACAGAACAATTTACCATATACTGCTTAGGCATTCACATGTGACTAGCAAAGAATGATTTTTAAGGGAAGATTGTGTCTTCCATCCGTATTCTTGATTAAAATCTGCAAATAAAAATATTCTCTCTTCCTTCTGTTGTATTTTGCCTACCTTCATCTTCATATCAAAGCTGTTTTTTGTATGACTGTAGTTTTTCTTGCCAGTCATATTTTGAGGTTTCAGAGCTGACTTTTGAGGGTTCAAATGTGCTCCCTTTTAAAAAAGAGGAAATGGACACCAAACTAATTTAGCAATACCAAAAGAAACCAAAACAAAGAGAATTCCTTAAATACAACAAAGTGGCCGTCCCATGGGGTCAGTTTCTGACAGTGATAGTGGCAGGAAAAGAACAGACGGAGTAGAACTGGCATCTAGCAGTGCTCTGCTTGGTTTGTCCTCTCACCTACTGCCACATTTTTGTGTTTAGTAGGTCTGGGTGGGCTTCCATGCAGTTGGCTAATCTGTTTTTGAAACCACATATACTTTCATTGTGGCAAGGAGTAGCCTGTAAAGGGGAAAAAAAAAAAAAAAAAAAAAAACACTCCAAAATAAAGAAAAAAAGTACCTTTTTTTTCACATACTTATCTCCAATAATTCCTTTCTCAACTCAGTTTCTTTGCCATGAGTTTTCAAGAGAGCAGAACTTATTATCTATTAGATGTTAGTACAAAACAACATCTCTCAACCTAATATATGATCTGCAGAAGATATGTGAGTGTACAACATAGTTACATGAAGCAGGAAGGATCAGAAATTCCACTGTAAGTTCCTTAGGGATCAATGTGAAGATCTGCATGCATGTATTTTGATGCTGAAAGTGAGGTCTCGGGACATACAGGTGTACTAATATGGTTTAAACAGACTGATGTTGCTTCAAAGAGAAGTGAATCTTTGGTCTTGTATAGACATAGTTTTGTTTCCGTTTTTCCTTATTTTCTCTGTGTGTTACACCTAAAATACAATTATGAAAGTGGAGTGTTAGTGATACCGTAGATATCTGTGCTCACTTTCAGTTAATTAAATGCAGTTTTAGGATGCTGTCTGGCTTTAAGAGAAGCATAGTTCATGAAAGTAATCTTCTTGCAAGTATTGTGATAATCCTTAATTTAGTCTGTTATAAGTTTACATGCTTTTAACTTTCAACTGCAGGTTTATTTTGATCATTTAATCATCTTTCAGTAGTATGGGAAGGGCCATTCGTCTTCACTCTACCTTATTAAAACAATGAAATAATGAAGCTTCTTACGTGAATAGCACTGGCAATCAGATCCAATAATGAAAGCACAGAAAAGAACTAATGGCCAGGCGAGAAACATAATTGATTCTTTCTTCTGGGCTTTTAATTAGAAAACTATAAGTTTACAGAGGTTAAATTTACTTAATAGAAATGAATCATCTCTTTAAAGTTCATTTTCACATGTTTTTTCTCCTCTAATGCTTTGTATCTATCTCACTTACATGCTATAATGCAGTCTGGTTTTCCATACATTTTTTACACAGTACTGTATATGCAAGGCCATTTTCCAAATTTGTGTGTTTTTTTTTTCTTTTTTGTTTTTGTTTTTCTTTTCCTGAATTTATCCAAAGCCTATATGAGACTGTTTCAAGTAGAAATACTTAGACATCAAGCCTTAGCCCATATGCAGGTAACTTTGCAGTCACTGCTTTAGTGCTGGTTACCATTGTTACCAAATGTTCAATCAATGGGGCTGAAAAATTCCTTTTTGCCAATTGAGAAGGCTCCAGCTGGCAGGACTTTGTGTGGTTTGCCCTGGAGAGAAGGTGTGTTTTGCTGTTTGTTGTTTAAAATGTAGATGTATGCAACCATTTTACAAAAGCTGAAGACCTAGCCCATTGCAGTTATGGTAAACAGTTTCTGGATTTTGTCGTTTAGCTGAGATGGGACACTTTGGATGTGACATTTGGACAATGACAATGACTAACAGTCATGAACCTATGCCTTTGTCTCACATATGGTAGCTATGGTTTCTTTGGTGGTTTGCCTTTAGTTTGTGTATTAGGTGTAGGCGGCAAGGTTTTGGCAGTGGAGGGCTGTCGGGCTCCTCTGCGAGGAGAGGTGAGGGCTGCCTCATGCCAGACACAGCTGGATCCAGTGGCCCCACCACAGAGCACAGATAGGCCCTGAAGCCCAACATGGTGGTGCATCAGGGAAACTGTATTCAAGTAATGCCACAGCCCGTGGAGGAGCCCATGCTGGAGCAGGTGGGCATGGCCTCAGGGAAGCTGCAGCCCATGCAACTGCTGAAGCAGGCTCTGTGGAGAGGCAACCATGCAGGAGCAGGTTTTCTGGCAGGAATTGCGGTCTGTGGGAGACCCAGTGAGCAGTCTATCCTTGAAGGAGTGCACCCTGTAAACCCATGCTGGAGCAGTTCGTGAAGGACTGCAGTGTGTGGGCGGGACTCCATGCTAGAGTCCATGCTGGAAAAGTGTAAGGAAGGAGCAGCAGAAAGAAGCTGTTATGGACTGACCACAGTCCCCATTCCCCATCCCCCTGGGCCGCATGGGGAGGAGGGTAAGAGGTAGAGAATGAATGCACCTTCCCCATTCAGCCTAGGACCCGATCCCTGGGAACCGCAACAGATCTGTTACAGATGTGCATGAGAAATGCCGTAGGATCTGAATTTGCTTTACGGTAGAAATGGATTCAGTGAACCTTTATTTTCTAACGAAATTGAATGGAAACCCCAAACTGAATATCAGCTGTGGAAACTGTAGTTACAGACGCAATGAACTAATGTCCCTGCTTGTCAGAAGATAGAGTAATGAAACAAACTTCAGTAGAAAAGTTATGGGGAACTATTTTTAATATGTATTCTCTTAAGAAGCAACTGTAGTTTGAGGGAGTACAATAACAGCTGGGTACAGATGAATCTGTATAGAAATACTGGGAATTATGGTATTCACCTGCTCCTGAATTGCTACAGGATTTTTTTTTTTTCCGTGTTCCAAACCAACTAGAACAGGGTAGTGCTAAATAGATGTTAATACCAGTCGCTTTGTTAGTCATGCTTTGCTTCTAAAGTGAAGAGGGAAGGGGGAGAGAGGAAAAAGCACAAGTTTTCTGGCAACTATATAGCTCCAGGTGTGTGCTTATTCCAGTTAGATCTTTTAGCAATGAATAATTAGTAGAAGCAGGAATATTTGCTGTCCAGCACTATTTATATGCCCCACGGAGTAAGAAAAATTGAGTCAGTAAATAACCCAGGATTCCAATGGAAATGTTCACACTCTGCTCTAAACACTTTTATTTTATTTTATTTTCTTTTATTTTATTTTATTTTATTTTATTTTTGTCTCTGGCTGTAATGGTCTGGGTTAGGTCTTGTCTTCCATCCTATAGAAGCACACTGGAAATGGTGATAATTCCATATGTTAAATGTCTTTAATTTTATTTTTGTCTTGCTCAACTGCTTATCACAAATTAGAATAATACCCCACCTCCCTTTTCTGTTTTATATTTCCTTTTCCTCTGCTTTTCTTAGTAACTGGGTTGCTCATGAGGATATGTTTTTCAAATACCTTTGTGCATTTTACTTTCTAATTACATGACAAAGACTGAGTTATTAATGCTGTAATAAGGTATCTGACTGAGTTAGCTGGAGGGAATTCCATTTTTGCTTAACTTCCAACATTTATCAAACCCTAAACTGCTAAAAATTAAATTGAGCCCTTAGAGATAACACTTCCCTACCAGTGTTGTGCTGAATCTGACACCAACATCCAGGGGTTATGTTCAGTATTGCTTGATTGGCACAAGTAAAAATCAAACTAAAAATTACATCACATTTCTAAAACATGAGATTTTATCTTTGCTTATAGGCATTGCTTTCTCCTCTCATTAGAAATTAAAATTACAGCTAGATGCATCGGTATTCCATACAAATGATACCTAACATTATCAACTGTCAGGTCTAACAGATATCAAAGGCAATTCTTGGCCCATGTTGCCTTGACAACACATCTTGGTTTTGGCCTTCTTTGTCAATTTGAATTCTTGAGTTCATAGAATTTAATTAAGCTGCCTTTTTTTTTTTTTTTTTTCTTGAATAGGAATCATTCAGGGATGTCACTGAATTTGAAATATATTCAAACAAAACAATTAAGAAGTGAATGCTATCACAATTAGGCTATATTATCTGCTGGAAACTGAGCATATCTCAACTTCTTAAGGTCTGCTCTGCCATGAGGTTTCAATGTGTGGGACTGCCACCTAATAGAGGCCCATTCACTGCAGTTGTTTCTCCCTTAGCACCACCATGACCTTTTCTTCAGGTTCAGTCTTGGAGGTTGTGAAATCTTTCTTCTGGGAGCTGTTGCTGAACTACAGAACCACTCTTTTTGGAAATGTTCATGTTCCTAATGCTGCAGAGATGATATCTACCCACAATAAGGTGCTCCAGTGGTTCGTTGCCTTCAGTGTTATTTTTTAGACTGAATCCTTATTGAAGTTTTGGCCATTCATTTGTGATTCTTCCATTATCAAATTTTTCTACTTCATGTACTACTTAAAGACTATAATCACTGTAATCAAGTCACTCCTTCATTTTCCTTTAGATCAGTGAAACAGATTACAGCCCCTTTTTATGGCATATCTTCCCCATTCTTTAGACTTGAGGCTTGAGATTGCCTTTTCAATCTTCAACAATTTTTCTGAAGTATAAACATCCAGTCAGGACCCAGCAGTCCAGTAGCACTTTGATTCAATGGTAGATACAGAGGAACTAGGACCCTAGTGAGTTCAATCAGTATTTTAGTATTTGTACACACTGGAGCCTATTTTTTGACTCACAGTGTGGTAGAGTTGCTCAGGCTCATCTGACTAGATGCTGTGACCTGTAAGTCTTCATCTTCAGACACCGTTCCTCAGGAGAGAGTTGCCATTCAGTAAATCTTTGCTGTTGATTCCTAGGAACATGAAAATGCAATAGTCGAGATGGAAAAGTAAGAAAAATAAGGAAATAGAAAAGCAAATGGGTTAGTTCAGAGCCTTCATTACAAAATTAAATTACATCCCAGTTTTATGTAAGAAGATAGAAAAATCAGACTGTGATATATATATATATTTTTTTACTCTGATCTGTACAGATTATTTTCCTCTAATTTACTTGAAATTCTGTCAGTCACAGTCACTATCTATTTACTGGTCTGCTGCTCAGTAAAAGGGTAGCAAAAGTGACAAATCATTAATCAAGCTGCAGTATAAGTGATCTCTTTATATCATTTTGTTTTCAAAATAGATAACTATTGAATGACAAAGCAAATGAATCGTCTGTGCAACATCTTGGTTATTGTTCATTTCTAGCAATGTCCTTTCTACTGGAAACCTTCACTTCTCTGATGCAACTCAGCCCATTTGCACGTATGCAGCCATTTTAGCACGGTTATATTTGTTACTGCATCTGTATCTCTATATTGTTTACATTAATAAATGCCTGATAGACCACGTTACCCTTTCTGAAGAACCTTTTAAATTTTCATTTCCCAGTTTTCCTGGATATATACTTTGGGTGAAGCTTTTGTCAGTAAGTCATTTTATACTGTATTTCTTCAGTTATATTCAAAAAGCAAATGGACAGGCACCTTTCTGATGGGATATTTAATAACTGCCATTTGGAACAGGAATACACATTCGTTTTTGGCTTCAAGAGGCTAAAGTAACATAAAACAGTCAAAAAAAAGTTTGTTTACCTCAATTCATATATGTTTGAAGAAATACCTCAGCTGTTTTATTCACGTAACTCCAACAGCTTGTAGGTTTCTGTTACCATTTTGATCTGGAAGCAGCCAGATTTTTTTTTTTCCCTCTTTTATGCTGGTAGTGATTTGTGGGTTTGTTTGATTGTATGTGGTAGCACCAAAGGTCCCCAGTTAGAAATAAGCTGTCATTATCTGTGCTTAGCTGTCTTTGTTTACGAATGGGCAATCTAATATTTTAGTCCTGTTATAAGGAAAATGCAGCAATTATGACTAGAAAATAGTAGGAGAGGGAGGAGTGACAAAGTTAAGCATAATAAAATATGACCACGATCTTAGATAGCTTCATAGTTTCAAACTATTTCTTTACATAAGTCAATAAATAAATTATACCAGTTTTCTGCCTGTGCCTCTCAGTTTGACCATAATTTCTTAATTAATAGCTTTTACGAATCACAGGCAAGAGTTAATCCTGAAGAGAGAGTTATTTGAGAAAAAGGTGGAGTGCACAGAAGAGCAAGGTACCCAAATGATAACAAAACAAAACAAAAACTTGTGTATTACAAAGCTGCCTTAGAAGCATCATTTTTTGGTCTCAGACTGCATCCTCTACTCAGTACGCCAGATTAATTTGGACTACTTGGGTGAGACATCTGCCACTGTAAACTCTGTCTCAGTGTAGGGAAAGCTGCCCTTGGCACAGCAGACCGTGGGGATTCTGCAGGATGGGGGACAGCTTGTTGCTTTCATGTGCAGAGAGCTATCTATATTCAAGGCTTCTTGTTTTACTCCCAAACTTCTCTCTTGCAATTTTCAAAACAAATATGGATTAAGCTACAAATACCAATTTTAAAAAGTTGCACGTCTTTATTTGTAAAGTATAAGCATAAAGCTTTTTAAAGCCTTTACACAGGATTAAGGTCTTCCTGACATTTGTATGATTTTCATCCCCTTTTTTAGCCTGTGGGTGTTAACTTTTTGTTATTGGTGACAAGGAGAGATGATGAAGAGCTAGAGAGATGTTGCAAGAGCGGCTTCTCAGTGATCATTCTCTGCTAACCCCCTTCAGGTCTGGCACTTTTTTTTTTGAGTTCTTTGGCCATTCCTTAAAATTGTGCTAAGCATGTGCTGGTTTTTTTGTTTGTTTGTTTGTTTTATCTTTGTTTTTGTACCTGTAAACATTTTTCTTTGGTGCTCAGATACGGAGAAAGCATTGTATGTCAAAAAGGGTGGCATTCAGTCTGCATGAAAGGGTGAAGATCTGCATCCTGTTGCAAAATTGAGATTGTGCCAGTAGGCTGAATACCCTGGTGGGAACTAACAAGAAAGTGATTGCACAGTCATAGAAAAATGCTAGGAGTAGTCAGAGTTACAGACTTTTTAATCAGCAATAAGTATTTCTGCACATGGTTCTGTGTATGCCTTTTGACTGTGTGCAGCTCAAGTAATAAATATTCATATTTATGCAACCTTGCTAAGCATCATATGAAAACTTTCAGCCAAGAAAACACACAAAAATGAGGCAAAGAGGCAGTCTCAAACTGCCAGCATATAGTAAAGGAGCTGAATGCATTCTTGTGTAGGTTTATAAAGAAATGCAACGTTATGTGAGCAAGTAAAATGCCGTGACATTACACTTAGTATCACACATGCTGAAGGCAAACTGTGCCTGGTCACACAGTTCTTCATCTAGGGGTGCCTAGCTTTGCCATCGACCTCAGCAACAGTTCCAGAGTCAACATACAGCAGTGTAACAGCTTGTAAAATCCTCAAGGACTCAAGTACAGGCCAATGAAATATTATACTGTACGGTGGTAAGAAGGCTTTTTTCAGTAGCTTTTCTCTTTCTGTGTAAACAGCAATTTCCTTTTAGGGTTAGTGGAGAGACCCATGCTTTTTGGCTATTTTACAGGAGTTCATTAATTATGTTATGAAAATAAACTAAATCAGTGGACGCATGAATACTCTAGTTACCTACAGTTGGGTAAACATGAGATTGTTCTTTTAATGAAACAATAAGTCCTTAATTATGACATTCCCACTAGGCAACTTGGCAAACAATCACAGGTTTTTTGTTTTTATTTTTGCTTTGTTTTGTTTTCTGCAGCTTCAATATAAGACCTATTTTCCCAATTAAAACCATAGAATAGTTTNCTAGGAAACAATAGTGAATGTCGCGTCATGTTGCTTATTTCTTTGAAATGTTCCGTGTATTCTGCACTGCCAATGCAGTGTAATTTAGAAAGTTGCCATTTAAATCCACATATCTTACTGTGATATTAAGTGTATTTAAACCCCATAAAATGCCTTCTAATTTANAGCAGTAAATTACCAAAATCTTGGATTTATATGAAGCCAAATTTTGAATAATAAGTTGCATAAGCAAAGATAGAGTAGGTCTTTGATATCGTTCATAGGTCCTCTAGGAAACAATAGTGAATGTCGCGTCATGTTGCTTATTTCTTTGAAATGTTCCGTGTATTCTGCACTGCCAATGCAGTGTAATT
>VXAL01006441.1:20443-38077 GCA_013399475.1 Chauna torquata
AGCACAGTAGGACATACTAGGGAGTTGCTGACAACATTTTACACTATTTAATAACATTCTTGGGTACATAGTGATCCTTAAGTATTTTTCTATAAACTTATCACCACTATTTCAATGTTTTCCTGTTGTGCAGTAAGATTCAGGGATAACGTGACATGTCCTGTCTCCCAACAGAACATTTTATGATGAGGTTTTCAATAAGATAATAAGTCTGCTGTATCAGGCCAGATCCTGTATTGTTTCCAACAGTGTTCAATAACAGATGTCTTGGAAAGAGTACTAGAAAAAACATGATCCGTATGGTTTGTTTACACTAAGAAAAGTGTCACCCTTCTGATCACATTGTTTACTTCCACCTTTCTCTCTAAAACAAACAAACAAAAAAACCACCTTCACAAAGGTGTGTGACCTAGCAAGGACTTTCCTATTCTGTCTACTGCAATTGATCCCTTACAAATGCTTTATAGTAGAATATAAGGTTCCCAGATTGCTATGGTAAGTGCTGGTATTTATTCATCCCGCCTGTTTCCTAACCTCTCTTGCTACCTCCTTCATCTCCACTCAGCATCACCTCTAGAATATCTATTTCCCCTGACCCCCTCCTATATACATTACTTTTACAGGTTTCCGATACCACTCAAACTCCTCTGTCTTCCAGCGTGTAACTAGACTGGCTGCTTCCACTACCTCTTCATTTATTTCTCACTTTCCTTTCCATTTTCCTCATTTTCATCTGGTCTGGCATCTTTCTTTCTTTGTTTCTCTAAAACATCAGTGAGTTTTTCCTCCGCATAAGGGTCTCTTCTCCTACTTCTGAACCCCTTTGCTACCTTTCATGTTCTCAACCAAATCTATAAGATAAGTATCAGTTTTAAGATATACTTAGACTTTACTAATTGCTTTGTAAAGTTTACAGCAGTGTTTGCCAAGGCAGGAGATGCCACCGGAAGCTACTGCATGGTCAGCCACAGTCGAGAGAATCAGCACAGAGAGTCTTCACTGAAGTAGACCCTGAATACTGGATTTTATTTCTTGGTCACAGTTGATTGCAGAACTATTATGCTACAAAAGCATTTATAACCTCTTGCTTCTTAGACTCCACCCTGTCCCAGTTTGTAGAACTATAATAAGCGCATAAATATACCAACATCCTTGGCTAATTTTATGAGCATCATTTCCTTAGTGTTTTATTTGCTGTGCAAAGGTTGACCCAATCCATTTCCCTGTGTTGATTAGCTTCTTTTTAAAACAAAAGCTGTTGAAATCATGCGCATCTTTTTGGTAGTGATTGGTGCAGTTCCCAGATTAAGGAGATGGTTGTGCACCAACTATTTCTTATTTACTTAGGTTGGTATTTCCACTAGCTTCGCAACAGCCAGACTTGTGCTTAAGCTGTTCTCGATATGATTCAGGAAGCAGTAATTTGCAACAGCTATTATTTCCATCATATCTCAAAGGTTTTCAAATTAATATTATGGAAGTGTTATCAGCCATCATCACAATGCTATTATCCATACATACCTTTCTTATCACATAGCATTTCTCCTTTCCCCAGTCTTTCCTGTTGTGGATATCTGTAGCATGGTCTTATTACAGTCCTTTAAGCTTTCTATCTGCTACCTCATTTTGATTGATTCATTACAGAGACTTCTAGGCCTAACTGTCTTCATTTTGTCTTTCTCATTTTATTTTTAGTTATTAACCTGAATGTGTACTGTATAAAAGAATACCTATTTCCTCCTCTAACTTGTAGACCTATGCATAAAGAATTCCCAGATGGCTTTAGCTTATTGTTTCCAATACAAATAGTTAAAATAAAAAAAAAAAAAAAAGGAAGAGAGAGAAAAGAAAAGCAAATGAAAGAAAAAGACAACTGAAACGTCGTTTTGCATCACAGTTTTAGGATAATTCAAAAGCAAAATATATTAGAGAGTATTTCATCAACCAGCTTTTTACAAAAGGACATTATTACTTTCTTTCGTGCAGGATTGCATGTGATACAGAGCATTCTTTGGGCAATACATGACTGGCATAATTTTTACTTAAATATTATGCCTAATCTCTCATTCTCATTTAAAAAACTTAATGGGGGTTTCAGAAGTTAAGATGTTACTCCAGTAATTAACTCAGTAATTACTTAATAACAACATTGTACGGTAACTAGTAAGTTTTTACATTATCAAAATATTAGTATTTTCTATTTTGTCTTTTTAATATTACATCATACGTTGCTGCATAATAAAATTTTTCTGTAACTATTTATTTTCATATACAAGACAGAAGTCCCCTTTTGGGAAGATGCAAAACCAGACAAATCTGGTTATTTCTTAAATTTTAAAGAACTTAAAGCAACTTCTTTGAGATTGTCTTGTCAGAGATGTATTATACTCACTGCATTCACTGATTCACTGAAGGTGTTTGAAAACTAAGAAGTGCTCAAGAGACTTATGAAGGAGTTGGAGAAAAAAAGCCCTCTGCACCATGAATATTGATTTTAGTTTTAAATAAAGCACTGCGATGATGCAAGATTAGAAAAACGCACATTTAATAATGAGGAAGTGACTCCGTCAGTCCACTGGCTGCACAAACTTAATAAATGTCATTTAGGGTTAAATAGCAGGTGCTCAGCAATGCTGCAAAGTTATTGAGAATCCTAATTCTGGGCTGGCAATAATCAGCTTTGTTTGACCTTCAATTCCAGAGGGCTGCAACTGATATCCTCAGTAAATAGATGCTTTCAGAAATTTAGTGAAAGCAAGTTCATTATAGTGCAGTAGTCCTCAAACTTCTTCCATATTCTGTATGACATCTTCATAAAGAGATGCACATCTCTCCTCCCTTCTGTATCAGAGACATGATCATCTTTTCCATTCACAGCACTTCAGTGTACCTGGGGCAAGCACAGCAATTTCTTACATGGAATATTTATTTTACTTAATATAGCTTTTTAGCTTCTGATGCAACTGAAGAACAAACAAGGAGATGAGATTGCATCACATAACTAACTCTTTATCCATGGACCTCTAGTACGCATACCACAAAAGAAGACATTCTGGGTAGCCACCTGCTATTTCTGTAAGCACAGAGGATGTAAAGCTGTACTAAATATACAGTATTGACATCCACTCACATTCCCATCCTTTTAAGAAATAGAGAGAAAAGAGAAGGACAAATGCGCTTTACTAAACAACAGCTCATTATGACATAGTTAGAATGATGTGGAGATGCTGAGGTGGACTTACAGGCACAAATTCAGAAGTCTGGGGTCTGCCTATGCACTCCTGAAGGGTTCTCCCTCCCTTTCAATACACATTTGGCATCCATACCTAACTCATGGCACATTCCCAGATCTTCTACAACAAACAAGCACTTGCTAGCTCTGCTTCTCCATTTACACTGAGGCCAACACATTTGGTTGTTTTGCTTTTGTATTGATGCTTGGATTGTTACAGTTCCACACATAAACAAGCCATCCATCTGCAGAAGTCAAAACACTAACCTTATTTTAAAGGGCCATAACTTTGTATTATCTTAAAGCAATGTATCAGTCAATGAAATAATCTATTAAGCTGATTTTATGCTTATTTTGCCTATGTGTCCAGTTGCCTTCACCCTCTCCATTCAGAAAGCTCTTTTTACACCACATTTACAATGCTGTAAATATAGCACCACCATTACTTTCTTTTCCCCAGATAAGCAGACAGTACACCCATGCTTCAGTGTTTTACAATCAGTCCATCCTTGAAAATCATAAAAGACTTAAACAGGAATATGTCAATGCATCAAAATTTGAACACTTATTGGGAACCCATGGGTGTAAGATTTTAGGATTAAAAAAAAAAAAAAGAATTCAGTATGTCTCGCTTGTTTATCAGTGGTCTGCAACACCAACACATTTCTCAGTGTAAAATACTTGGTTATATCTCACTTCAATTCAGTGCCAGTACTTGAAACATGGAAACTAGAGTTCATCTCAGTATGTGGTATGAGTGCTTGAAAACTGCACATTCTTTGTGAGAAATGCATGGGGGAGGAATCCAGGGAATGATCTAATATTGTATATCACTATATAAAAATATTTACATTCTTGGCAAACGACAGCAGAATTGAACATTCGCATGTTGCTGTGTCTCCCCGGAAAGTAGATTTGCTTCCCTGCTAACTGACACATTACTGGTACTCAAACACTCGTGTGTCTATTTATATTGTCTATATATGGCTGTAGTAGATGAGCTCCTCAGCCCTGTTCTTAAAGTGTGGGCATAGGGAGAATCTCCAGAATACAGTATATAGACCTTCTGTAGACATTCATCCTGCACACCCCACACAACTTCAACATTTTAAAACAAATCAAAATCAGGTATTTCCATTAAAGATGAAATTAACTTTCAAAATGTAAGCCTATGGAAAATTACAGATTTTTTTTTGTAAACTGAGTCCATGGTTTCTCAAAACAAGAACTATGAATCTGATTCAGCTGTTAACTACATTTGCGATTGTGGTCTGTGTCCTCCCTCTCCCTCCCCCTCCCTTAACTTGATAATCCACATTTTCACTATGACATAGAATTTTATATAACGTTACAAAGCACTAGTAATGGAAAATGCATAAACTAGGTCCAAACCCCACAGAATTAGCCTTTGTAACCTTTCATTAGGCATTGATTTAGGCCTTTAAAGTACTAACATTTTGCAACAACCACCAAACTACTAAAACTAACAGATCTGTATGAGGTGGTAATCTATTACCACCTAAGTAGTACTTCTTTGAAAATACCAGCAATTACTGTATGAAAAAGCATTCTAGATTGGTGAGTAGTGTTAACATCTTCATGTTTAGTTAAACAGAATAACATTACCCAAATTTACAGGATCCACAATTAAAAAAAGTCAGATACAGTTGTTAACTTGTGTCAGTTTCCAAAATAGTAATGTTTTTCTTTTCAACTGTTTGTGTCCTCCAAATGTATTTTGCTTACAGATCTCTCAAAATATTATTTGAAATGGCAATTCTCAGCAAAACAAACCAAACAGTATTAGGATACTCCTGGTCTCCAATAACAATTAGGCAAGTCTAAGATGGCACTCTGAAATGCAGCAGGTACTAAGAGGGGTACTTTTCCCTTTCTATAACATGGAAAAGCGTTGGCTCTTTAATATATTGACCACTGAAATATAAGTATTTTCTTCGGAAGAAATGGTAATGGACTAATTGAGTTAGCATCAGACAATGTGCCCTATAATAGTGATTAAAGGCATAAGAATGATGGCTTCTTCTGCTGAGTGACCAGAATGGAAAGAAAACAAAATGAAGCAAGGGCTTGATTTCAAGTGCACTGAAATACTTGACTAGATTAAAACATCCTCATTTTGGATGAGCTATCTCTTGCTCCCTTTCTCTTACCACTTCATTCAAGAAAACAAACAAACCTCAAAACCCCACAAAAAAAAAAAATGCAGAATTGTTCAGAAATAATTTCTTGCCATGTAAGCAGACACATATATACTTAAAATAGTAGTTTGTAATCACGATGCCCTGCCCTCTAGCATATTAACTATTGTCTTGAACAGATTTCCAGATTTTGTCCCATCACCCAGAATGGGGATAAAGTGTTCAACAACATTGTCTAAGTAGCAGCCTTTGAAGAATACTGCTCTAGCTACCTGTCAAGCAAGACTGCCATTACCATTAGCCTTTGAGCCCGTTCAGTCAGATTTTCCATTATAGTCCACTCTTCTGGTCCATTTTTACCCAATTTGGATGCCATCATGCAATAGGAGATTGCATTGAAAACCTTGTTGAAGTTCCAGTAAATGATGTTTACTGTTCTCCTATAGGGACAATCATTTCATTATCAAAAATAATCAGGTCGGTAAGGCACAATTTATCCTTGAAAACTTCAAGTAAATATATCAAAAAAAAAAAAAAAAGAATTCATTCTTTAAGGGTCGGGCTATATGGCTATATAAGCCAAAGAGAAATCATCCATTTCCCAACAGCCTACATCATTATATACTGTTTAAAGTCAGCCACCAAACCATTAGAAACTGCTAGAATTGGAGACCCTGAGGCAAGGTGAACACAGGCCAAGTAATATTATAGCTTGCCCAAAGCTTGTGTTAATACAGAGGCAAAAAATACATATAAACAATGTAGGGGTAACAGGCACTTGGTTCTAATGTTGTGCAGAGAAAAAAAATCTCAGAAAATATTCTGCCTGAATAAAAATGGGGGTACAGGACACTAATATAAAAATTATGTATGCTTTAACAATATGAAATGAAAAATCCTTCAACACTTCAAGCTTTACAGAAGTCTGAGGAAATAACCAATAATTTCACTGCTCCATGCTTGACAATTATTGGTGATTGCCAGGGTTTGTGCAACATCATTTACAAACTCATACTTTGCTGGACCTTAAGTTACAGGAAACAGAGAACACTACTCACCAGTGTTTTTTCTTGAGCATAAATCTTCACAATTTTTTAAACAGAACTCAACAGTAACTTCACAGAAAGTCTGCATAAAAAGAATGTGTACAGTGCAAAGACTATATACAGTATTTATACATCTCTTTATAGCTTGTGGATTGCACACATGCATATATGCATGTGTTTATGAAAGCTAATTGGAGCAAGTTCAGAAAGAAAAACTATAAAATCAATGCTGACTTGGGCAAAATAAAGTAGCAGTGGGACCTCATCATTGAGCCAAGATGAGGATCTACACTCTTGGCTTCCCAAGGACAGTATTTATAAATATATCCAACACACAGGCCGAAGCAAGAAGGAAGCGGAGTATTTCTTGTTCATAATATACAATTTGGCCTAAAAATAAGACTTTAATATTTTAAAGCTTTTTTCCCTTTCTTCTGAAAGCTGTTCCCCCCCCCCACACCTCTTTCCCACAACAATATTTCTGCAAAACCACCTATGGATTTATTGGAAAATATATGATAGAGAGAGATGAGAGCTTTGTGTAAGCTATCATCAGAAGGGCAATGGTTAAGCTCAGCAGTTCCAATGAGTTATTAAAAATATATTCTTCATACAAACCAAGAATTGAGAGATCAAGCTCAAAAGCAGTTATGTGAGAGGTGTGCTATACAGCTGAACTCCAGTAAAGGATGAAAGATTTTGTTGGTCATCAGTATCTGTTTTTTTTTTAAACAGATATCTTTGTCAACAGCTGTTAAACATTCCTCTACAAAATATAAAAAAAATTTCCAAATTTTCCACGATGTGAACGGCATCATAATGTTGCACATAACTTATTTTTAATGGTTGTAACAAATAACCTCGCTGACGTTCCAAATAAGGAAGTGACGTTTGTAGTAGCATACTCCGCACTTCGTTGAGGAAGCTTTAGGAACTTTGGATGACATCTCTAATGACCAACTTCTGTTCCATTTCACTACAACAAAGTCCTCTAAGTGCTCTTGACCCATGTATAGGAATCTCCTGTGGAAAACGAACAGCACAGTCCACTCCTGAAAGCAGATTTTCTATTGACTTGGTCCTCAGATATGCCACTGCAAAGTGACTCAACATGTTGTGTTTTATAATACTTGGGTGCTATAAAATTGATTAGCCAAGTGTAGATATTACAGACATTTATCTAAATATAGAAATAGATGGTATTTGTATTAGACTTTACTAAAGAGTCTTGAATAACACAATCCTGTCTAAAATTCAAAGAATTATTTTACAACCAGCATCAAAATTAAAGCAAATACATATTTTCCCTCTTCTAAGTGTCATGGGAACCAGAATTCACTGCATTATCTGTATTGGGTTTACGTGGTAAAGGTTTGGTAGCAGGGGGGCCACAGGGGTGGCTTCTGTGAGAAGATTCCTGAAGCTGCCCCATGTCAGATAAGAGCCAGCTCCAGCCGGCTCCAAAAGGGACGCACCGCTGGCCAGACCTGAACCAATGAGCAATGTTGTTCGTGCCTCTATGAGATCAGACTTAAGAAAGGGAAAAAATTTGCTGTGCAACAGCAGCTGGGAGTGAGAGGAGTGAGGAACAGCCCTGCAGACACCAAGGTCAGTGAAGAAGGAGGGCAGGAGGTGATCCCAGGCGCCAGAGCAGTTCCCCTGCGGCACATGGAGAGGCCCATGGTGGAGCAGGCTGTTCCCCTGCAGCCCATGGGGAACCACATGGAGCAGATCTCCATGCTGCAGCCCGTGGAGGAGCCCACGGTGGAGCAGGTGGGTCTGGCCTGAAGGAGGCTGCAGCCCATGGAGAGCCCCTGCAGGAGCAGGCTCCAGGCTGGACCTGTAGCCTGTGGAGAGGAGCCCATGCAGGAGCAGGTGATCTGGTGGGAGCTGCCACCCGTGGGGGACCCGTGCTGGAGCAGTTTGCTCCTGAAGGATAGACCCTGTGGTACGGACCCATATTGGAGCAGGTCTTGAAGAGCTGCAGAGTGTGGGAAGCCCACAAAGGATCCATTTGGGAAGGACGGCATCCCGTGGGAGGGACCCCACATTGGAGCTGGGGCAGAAAGTGACCACGAAGGAGCAGCAGAGACGCAGGGATATGGGCTGACCGCAGCTCCCATTCCCCTGCACCGCTCGGGGGGAGGATATAGAAGAGGGTGGATGGGGGGGAAGGTGTTTTTAGTTTGCTTTTTAGTTTCTCATTGCTCTAGTCCACTAGTAATAAATTATATTAATCTCCCTATATTGAGTCTGTTTTGCCTGTGATGGTAATTAGTGAGCAACCTTCTTGCCCTTATCCATCATATTTTCTCCCCCTGTTCCTTTGAGGAGGGGGAGTGAGCAAGCGGTTGTGGTGGAGCTCCACTTTTTAGCTGGGTAAAACCACCACATTATCACAGCTCTTCTACGATGTCTGCTTTTCTCCTGATCCACCTCTCCCTAGATCTCCTCCTCTCAGGGGCTATCTTCACAGAAATGTCTGTTTGCTTTCCTGTATTGCTCACATGCTTATGCTTTCATACTGTACTCCAGTGTACTCACTCTCTGTTCCCTGCCTCTGTCCATGTTCTTCGTTCATATCACTATTGCTGTAGAAGTATACAGAAATTTCAGTTCATATTCTCTAATCTGTGCCACATGCATATCCTCTGACAGTGGAGATACATTGGAGAAAAATAACATGGAGCAGTATAGCTTAGTAGACAGCAGATTAGGACACTGTTGCACTGCTCTAATATCATCAGTGACCATGGACAAGCATCTCTGAGCTCAGATCTGTCTGCTAAACCAGAACACTGCTTCCTTTCTTCCTCATTTCCCTTGTTTCACTGTAGCTTGTAAATTTACTTAGGCTAGAAGCTATTTTGCCCAGTCTATGAAAAGCCTAAATGGCCAGAAAACCAATTTTAGCTGAGACTGCCTTCGGCAAGGAAAGATAGATAGACAGGCTCTGACTTGAATGCCATTATGTTATGGCTCTCTCAAGATGCCAGAGCAGCAGGGTAAAGCTCAAAGAGGCAACTAAGCCAACAAGAACGGAAAATACAACACTTAAGGAAAAAGTACAAGTCCAACAACTTGGTTCTTTTATGGCTTTCCTTTAAATAGACCTTCCTTAAAGGAAGTTCTTTCTCATTTATTTTTAAACTGACCTACAATCTGCAAGACCTGGAATACCCATGGATAGGGACTGAGTGACATTTGGGGCATTGGATACCACAGAAAATGACAGAGGGAATTGATGTTGTTGGGGTAGTCACATTTAACAGAACCAAACTGATAACATACAGGCTTTCATTATCATTTTTTCTGCATATATCCAGAGAGTTTTGTTAGATAAGAGGAGAAATCAGAGTTGAAATAGAAAAACACAAAACCCTTCTTCTTAGCCTCAAGCCAACTATAGTTCTTTCCTGTTTTAAACAGAGGGCAAAAACAGGAGCATCCAGGATCTTAGTCGACTGAAAAAAAAAAAAAAAAAAAGACAAAAGAGTGCTTAGGGAAGTGTGCAACTTTGATGTGCATTTACTACAGCTTTTGAAGAAGTGTTTCTAAGTAACTAGGTTTCAACATACGCAGTAGCGGTGTTTAGTAGAAGATTAAATCAGATAAAATTATAAGCAAATACAGATAGTGGATTACAGAGGTTCCCCCCTCCCTGCCCCTACTTAGTCCCAGGTTGATGAGTGAAATCCCCTCAGTTTAAAAGATAACTATGAGACAAATTCTAATGTTTACCTTTCATAATTAAGTACCTACAATTAGTTACCTGCATGCTTATCAGGTTAGTAATAAGTCTAGCTACAGCAAGCTGTTTAGTCAGTTAAAATATTGCCATAGGATTATTACTTCTTGATCCTTTGATTACTACTGTATCCTTTCTAAGATGTCATTTAGGCATAATTCATTGAAACATGGTTCCTGAATTATATAGGACAATTATTAAGTTTCTGGCAATATGCTTTACAATGAATCGGAGTTTCAATGCTTCCTACTATTCTTTGCATTCAGTAATGCCCTGCAAATTACACATTTTACTCCTTCAACACAGAGCACTTCCACAGGCCCAACGACCTGATGCATTCTCTGTTTAGACCTGTCGTATTCACGCAGGCTGTTCCCTGCTCTCACTTGTGCCCTACTTCCATTATACCAGATACATAAATGCACAACAAAGTTTCCAAAGCCTTGGCATGAAACCACAATACATCACAGTTTATCACCCTTGGAGTATAATCTAATACAAACAGCATTCAAGTCTTAAGGATATACGAGAATTTATTGAACACAACCACAAAGTCTAGGGCCAGCCTCTCTATCTGTATGTCTCAGCAGTCTGCTCTGGTGTATGCGAATATAAACGAGGCGGTTCACTTTTCTCTTTGAATATTTCACCAATTGATTCCCCCTGGCTGAATTCCCAGCATCTGAGCATCACAGTCCCCTAATGAAGGTTTCATAGCATTCTTTTGAACTGATTCCTGCCAATATCAAAGTAGCATAACGGAAACAAAAACACTACTGTGATGTTAGAAGTCACAATTGTTAACTTAGAAAAGAAACCTTGGTCTGCAGGTTAGAACAACATGTAGTTCAAGAAGGAGATTGATAAATTCATGGAAAACCTGGAAACAAATAGAACAGCCATTAGAGAACATAACTCTTCAGCTCTTCAGTCCTACTCAGACAGCAAAATGTGTTTTTAAATAATGAGTGCAATATTATTGTATTTAAAACCATTTGTTCCACAGAGAGCAGGACCAAGAAATGGCAACATAAGGACAAGCTTTAACAAGGTAATTATGAGTCAGGCTGTTATTTCACTAAACAAAGTTAGGAAGGTTGAGCAACTGCTCTATCTTTTATCAGTTGTACTAAACATAAAAAAAGATTTTCTAGAAGAAAAAAATATTTTATAACTATCTGGACCATCTGATGAAAGTTGCCACGTATTCAATAGCACACAAAGCCTGCCCATGGTTCTTCAATGCTTTCATGCATTGTTTACATTTATAGTGTTTGATTACATTAAAAATAAGCTTTGTTAGAACTAAACGCCTTCTTGTGTGGGCCTAAAAAAAGAACCACAGTTTGACAGGACACATAATTCATGAGTTTATTTCCCATTTAAATTGTCAATTTCAAAATTTTTAATTTCTTAGTAGGGTTAAAAAATTAGGATGTTTGGATGTGATCATGTGCTTATAATGCTATTATCTCCATTATGGTGCCTCGAGACTTAGCAGGGAGGGTGTGTGTGTGTGTGTGTTAACCCGTCTCAGTAGTTTCAGTCTACAATAACTTTGCTTATTTAAATCTGAGGTTTTCCTGATTATTCTAATAAGCCAAATGACATTTGATTTAGGAGAGATTACTTTGAAAGTGCAATCTAAAAAGGAAGAAATTGGACAGACTTTCTCTATGAAGCATTTGGGATGTAGTTAAATTGTTTTTGCTTGATCAGAAGGGTAGTGTAAATTTAAATCCTACAGGCAGAGCCAAACAAGCAATGCTAGGTAGTGTAGTCAGTTAATCTTGTGGTGTTCAGTTTGTTGGGTCGGCACTGTGAAATGGCTCCTGAGGCTTTCATGTGGAAAATGAGAATGTTCTTTAATGGCTGATGGGGGAATAAAGAAGTAAATACAAAGAAACTCTTACAAGCTCTTAATATTAACTGCACTAAGTGTAACTAACTGCATTAAGTTATTGATTTATCAGGGCCTAACCAAACAGTATTCTGTTTTGTTCTTTTGGGGGAAAGCATGATAGAGATATAAGAATGTTAGACAAGCCAACTGCTAACAGGTTACTGATAAATGATATTGCTTATGCCTCCAACGGTTTCTGTGAACTACCCAAGGAACAATTAATAATGACCTCAAATGGACTAAGGCTCATTGGCTGTAGCCAACAGAGTTTATTGTATCCTGTAAGATGTACTTTCCTGAAAAGCTGTAGCATTTTATATTAGTCCCATCCACTTTAAAATGTTACATACAGTAAACAAGCAGCTTTATAACAGGACAAGATGTTACAGGAAATCTAGTTTGTTGTTATAATCAGATTCACACATCCCACAATTTTGTTATTGCCACATTATTACAAAGACTGAGGAACTGAGCCAACTAGGTCAGTGTATTAAACAGTTTGAATTAGGTGCACTTAGAGAACATCAGCGTCCCTAGGACAGAAAGACACAAACACAGCTTGAAGACTTGCTTCAGACACATTTTCTGCTCTCTGTTAAAACTTACAGCTACGGTGCCTTTGTTCACAGACAGATTTGACAAGAAGTTCCAGCCTTGTGTTGGTCCCATTTGAGCTGAAAAATCAATTCTAGTTGGTGATTAAACTTGCGAACCATTTTAAAGGTAGAACAGTATATGCGTACAGAAGTTTTATGGCTTTTAAGTGTAAGTCCCAATAGCGAGTTTCGGCAAATTTGAATTCTGATTACCTTTCCCGTCCCCAATTAACAGAAAAGCAGGTTATGTGCACGTACTGTAAAAATCACTAAAAGCATCTCGTTTCCCTAACTTGATAGAATTGGTTAACCTCCTGAATGTTACCTGCCGAGTACAGTGTAGGAATCATTTGCTCCATCAGAAGAAAAAAAAAAAAGAATAGAGGAGATTACCTATTGATAGTCTACACTACCACACATATACCTAAACCATATCTGTATGCCAGAATTATTAATTAGCCAAACTGCTGTATCCACACAGAATTTTAACTATTTCACTTATGTACTCTGGTCCCTAACATATGTAACCAAGGTTAGGCAACCAGTTTCCTGCTACTTTTACAGCGATTATAGCATGGCACCTCCTAACCTGTCTACAGTGCAGTGCAATTGCTTTCTCATTAAAAGGGGGGAAAAAGAGGGGGAAAAAAAAAAAAACATAGAAACAAGAAAAAAACAGAAACAAAGAAAAAATGACTGCTTCAAGCACAAACTTTTCTGCAGACTGAAACTTAAATTTCATTTTTCTGAACACAACCCAAACATTAATTTGTTTGGCAAGCCAATCTAAAGCTTTGCTTTCACAGGGATAAAGCGTTCTATTCCATTCTTGTCCATCTGATTTGGTTAATAGCACGTGTGTGTGTGTGCGTTGAAGTTAGGGAAGGTTTTTGTAGTTGCAACAGCAAAGTTCAATAAGTTTAACCATATAACATATTAAAACTTCTCTCTACATATTGATATCATACCCTGTGCTCAATCCAAACTGAGCTTTGAGTCAGGGAAGCATGCTGCTTCTGCACCACACTACTTAGATCATTTAGAACAACTCTTTATAGCCTCACAATTACAGATAAACAAGAACTTCAAATTAAACAAAATTTACACTATGTCAGTGCCTACACTAATGAAATCATATATATTCTCAACCTGTTCATACATTCATCCAATACCAGACACAAGAATTGTCTCATTAAGGAAAGACTATTTAATGTAAATGCAGTTCTTAAAGATTTAGGTAATCACTGAAGATATCAGAGTAATGCAATTTGTCTGAAAATTAGACAAACTAGAAAAGTTAGGATTAAAAAAAAAAAAAGCAGTAAAACCCATGGAATACCTCATCGTATACATCCAATGTAGTTGAAAGTGAAGCTTGATGCTTTCTTAAATAAATACAAAGCAAGTCATGGAAATTAGTCTGATGAACAATAAAGCATTTGTGAAATAATCATTTTCATTTCCTAATGCTTGCCTCACATAGTTTGTGAAAGGTATAAAAATATTGTAAGCAATATTTGACTAATACTATTCATAAAGTTGTACTAGTGAGGAGGAAAAAAAAAAAGCAAGGCAGGAAGTGTTGCATGCTACCTAAACATTACTATATTTCAATATTTTAATGGGTCAACAAGGTATTCCTGTAGTGTCAGCTTGTACGTAGTCTCCTGATTGTTACTAATCAAAAAAGATGTTATCCTTCTTTCTCCAAAACAACTGTCAGTGATTAACTTCTTTCCTGTCTTGACCCCAAAACTGTAGTTCCAGCTCAGGTCAGCTGACTGACCATCTGTCCTCAGGAGATATGACACTTTAGCCTTATATTGTGGCCAAGATTTTAGACCTTGCAACCTTTAATAAAGACACACTTAGATTCTAAATGGATTTAGAATTCATGAGAATCCACCTTTTAGAGTTCTTTTTGCAAAAGCAGAGTGGTTCTGTTTCAAAGGCAAACAGGGTATGACACAGTAAATTGTTACATAAATACAGTCATGCATGCAAGAAAGTACAGCTTCCCCAAGGCTTCCTACTGCCTGAATTGCCTGGCAAACTACCCTCTCACACACACAGAGTCCAGCTGGACCAAGGACTCACAGCTATTTACGGTAATGCAGAATCTGACATACTTCTAGTTCTAGACAATGAAGTTAGATGAGTTCTTAACACAGTTCGAATTATTTTCACGTATAACTGCACGTTTACTTCTCAAGAAACTCCCTATCATTCCCCAAAATGGGGATCAGCAAGTCGCATTAGCAACCAAAGCGAGATTTAAATTCCAGTTTCAATGTCAGAAGTTACTGTTTACTTATCCCTTTTGTCTATGACTAACATGCAATGAGAGGAGAATAAAACCAGCATATTGTTGAACCTTTGAACAGCTGCGTGAGAGAGGGTTTGCCAGAGGGGGGACACATAGGTGGTATCCCCTGCTGCAAAACTTTAATAACTTTTAGACTAGATCCTCTAACATTTTAGACTGTTAGAGAGGAAAGCAGGAAGAGCATTCCAGCAGAGTTCCAGTAATAAAAAACTGTTATCTTAGGCAGGCAAAAAGAACTGACATTATGCTGTTTATCTGGAGGTTTATTTCTGATGAATGGCAGCAAAGTGACACAGAACAGACTCCTGAGAACAGCATGATGCTCCTACCTCAGGTCTGGCTGCTGTAGAAGAACCTGTAGAGCATAAGACCCTTCATAGCACCTCTGGTAAACTTTCTCTCTTTTGAGTTTTCTTTTTTCCATTATGCTTGACATTTCTGAGTATGACATCTGTTCCAAAGTATTAGCCTATTACTGTGAGCTACTGAAATAAGACTGCACTCAACAGAATACATATTTTGAATTCTAAATAAAAATAAAATTGATTAGTTCATTTTCAACTGTCTGCTTGAAACATATTTTAAAGGAATAAAGCCAACAGATAAACTTAATAGAATATTCAAGGCAAAAATATCTTTCTAAATTTGGTTTATTTTAACAACTCTAGGGATACATTGGTTTGTTATGTGATTAAATTAGAAGCTGACAGTGACAATAAACCCAGTGCTGCAGAGTATTACACTCATTTGGGAGGAATAGAACTATAAGTAAATAAAAAAATTCTTAACATATCTTAAAGATAATGACACAATGCTGTAGGTAATAAGGGATAAAATACTACGTGGGAGAAAAACTTTTGTTCTTTACCATTCTTATCTAATCATGTGAAATCAATTCTACTTTAGAATTGGGACAAGTCTCAAAGTAAGACTTCAATACTCTTAAAAGCACATGCTAACTTCTTTCTTGTAAGAAGTTTAAACTTCACCTTAAAATATTTACTGAGAACAGTATTACTTGTATGATACTAAAACAAGACTAGAGTCTGAATGATGCCTTATTTCAGGTGTCTATTCGTGTCATGCCTCTACTTGTTTGTAGCAAGCAAAACAAAGAGTGCATATGTAAAAATCAGAAAATTATATCCCCTTACAGTTTGGGCCTACACTTTAGATGAACACAAGTGGTTTTTTTGTTTGTTTTTAAAATCAGATTATGGGCTGCAATAAGCTTTTTAATAGAAGCCAAATTTTTTTTTTTTATATAGATGAGTAATAAATACACTAGCAAATGTCAAAACCTGATGATGCAAGTTACCAAATACACATAATTAACTAATAAGAAAGGTAAAAACTATAAGATACTTTTAATTGATTCTAAACAACAAATATTTTCCCCAAAATAATAAGTAGATTTTTGTTTTATTTGCTGGGATATCTTACAATTCACAAGCAGCTTATTCAATGTAGGATTTTTTTTTTTAAAAAAAAACATAAATAGTAGTCAAATTAGCACCATAAGAGCTTAACCAATTGCTAAGGAGCTAAATAAAATACACATATAAAAAAAGAAAAACAGCTCTATGTTCACTTTTAGCATATGACCTTCTGCAGAAATATGAAGGCCATTTTGTTAGCAATAAAGTGATGACAGAACTACTAAACCAGTAGAGTATTATGTTTGCCCATTACAAAGGAAAATGCATATTTTCAGATTTCCATATTTAACACTGAAGGGACAAAGCAAGACCAAACATACAAAGGAATAAGAACATCTCTTCAGCAATAACAAGCTGCACCTGAATTGAACACAAAATGGCTGTTGCTTCCTACAGAAAGCAAACAGAGCAGGTTAAAAGACAGCTTTGGAAAACAAAGTCACTCTGCAGACATATAGGGAAGCTAAAGAAAGTAAATGCAGTACCTGAGGTCTTGACCAATTTGCTGACTTGTATCCATATCACAGAATTAGCAATTCATTTCACATGTGCTGTTGAATTTTTTTTTTGTCAGTCTTCATCCCTTGCCTATTACAAGAAGATTAAAAGAGATACTTACTAAAACTGGCTTTAGCTTGAGATCCTGTCGTCAGACTCAGCAAAGAAGCTAAGGACTGAACAAAAACCATAAACATCTTTGCCTGAGCCCTGACAATTAAGCTATCCTGGAATATATATTTATATATATGTGTATATATAAATACATTGCTGTTACATTAGCTGTACCTGCTAGCGCGTGCAGAGCCTGACAGCACCGTTAGCTGTAAGAAAAGTGACACATCTAGGTTCTTTGTAAAAAGATACTGCATTTAAAGTCTAATTATCTAATTTCTATCCTTGTTTGTAACTATGAAGACAGGATGAGGCTCCTACTTAAATGAAAATCATAACAAACACCAAACAGTGTGAAAGCTAAGAGTAAACAGCTGTAACGTTTAAGGAACAAGACTTACTATGGCCGCAATGGTCTCTCGGCCCATACTAATTCAGATTGCTGTTGCTGCTATTGGTCTCTCTTATCAGATCAAATCAATTACCACATGTGCCCTTTTAACCCCTTCCATCCTTACTCACCTCTCAATTATATATTTCCATTCCCTTGCAGGTTTTGGATGAAGGTATTGG
>VXAL01006442.1:2731-14924 GCA_013399475.1 Chauna torquata
AAAGAAAAACACAAAAGAATGGTTTCTAAATCCTGTAGTTCTGTCATTTCTTCACTGTAATCAACTCCATACACACTACGGCTTTGAAGTAGCTGTTTCTTACTAAATGTGAGACAACATTCATCATACACATAAAGGGACTAAATGATTATCTTTTTTTTTTTTTTAATGGCAGAAGATCTTCTGTGAAGAAGTTAAAAACATAAATAAACTACAATCACTGGCCCACTGATTATTCCAAAATAAAGATACCCTGATGGTCTGAATGCCAGTGATATTCCTACTAGTATGGTCAAAACAAACAAACAAACAAACAAACAAACTTACTTTAGGGACTATCCAGTTGCTTCAAATTATCACAGAAAACAGAATTCTATATGGATAAATGGATAAGCCTTTTGAAAACAGAATAGCCTAAACGCAACTACTTCTCCAAAAATCTTAAGTAAAATATCTCAGAAAACAAATGGTTCTATTTTGCATCAGAAAATCACTACATTGCTTATGTGCTTCCAAAATCTTTCATAAAATTTAATATTCTTTCATTGCTTACACTAAAAATGTTTGTGATGCTAATATATTCATTTTGTCAAATTACCATTTTGAAAACTTGTCTAACTTCACTCTTGCTGAGAGATTAGTTTCAAACCTTCAACATCACCAGGCCAGCACTTACAGCTGCCTCTTTGAGTGGTTACATGGCTTCTATCACGAGCACATATTTATCTTCACAATGCAGATGTCAGAGAAGAAATTATTAACATCTCATTTTAATAATGGAAGACTAACACAGAGAGAAGTTGTTCATAGAGAGCTGAACCTTTTCTTCATATGGCAGTGTTATAGCCCAAGAAACTTTCTTTACATTGTGGTTATTAACAACTAGTAAAATAGCTCTCTGGTCATTGACTAGATAATTGATGCTGATATTGTGTAGTTGTTTAATCTCATTTTCTCATGAGTAATTTTACTCTAAGCTACTCAGATACACTACAGTCTTCAGTTTGCATTGACCTTCAAGGAGCAAAAACACAGTGCTGTGGAAATAGTCCATTTTTCTTTAATCTTACATAAACATTTATGTAGTATTTTTTTTTTAACTGAATTTTTGGGTATGCAGTTTATTTATTTATTTATTTATTCTGTAGTCAGTCAAATGCATGTGTACATTTTTAATAGGAATTCATGTAACCATTATGCATAGAGGTGGACTATGCTTTTAGCACTGAAACATTTCGTCTGTCTATTGATGTTGTAATACATTGTATTGAGTGTAAATGGCAAAGTTTTGGTCTCTGGGGATGGAGGGGGAAGGCTGCAGGGATGGCTTCTGTAGGAGGATGTCAGGGTGTAACCGTATTTTGTGAGTGATTTCCCTGTCTTTATTTCAACCCACAAGTTTTCTCACTCCTTCCTATTTTCTTCCCCATCCTGCTGGGCAGGGAGTGAGTGAGCAGCTGTGGAGATACTTGGCTGCTCACCAGGGCCAACCCACCACGTCCATAGAAGTAAAAATCATTCATAGACAATAACCAGTATTAACCAGGAAATTTTTTGCACTAGTGGATAGGTAGGCAGTCCTTGATTGATATTGTTTCTGTGTGAATGCAGTATGCTTTTACATGTATTTTTCATTTTTACATATTGTCACATAACATAAGAAGCTGTTGTAGCATAAATAAAATATTAGATCTAAAACATATTTTACTATATATTATTTGTTTGATAAAGTTAATAATGTCTTTAAGGTGACATCCTTCGGAATTGTTCACCCTCCAAGCTTTTCTATACCTCTCCATCTTCATACCTAATGCTGTAAATCATATCTGAAATCTGTTCACTCATTCAGCACATCATTTATTCTTTTCCATGAGCTTTCTAATTGCTGAGGATGGACAACAGAGTAAATACATAACAGATGAGTGAAGTTAATAAAATCATTTGATTTTCTTCCAGTGGTCTGTATAGCATCATTTTTGCTGATACCTTGCAATGTCTGACCTTTTAAACTGACAGGATGTTCACCACTGAAGCTTTTTAAAGACAGCTATCTCATCTCAGAAAAATGGAAGCCAGACATCCAAGACTGACTTGTATTTGTCTCTGAATCTAACTGTCATTTTTGCTCTGTTAGTGTCTGTTATCAAGTCTGGACAAGCAGTTATTCTGTAGGTTAGTTCATACAACCTTGAATTTTTAAGAAAGTCCTTGAGACTTAATGCAGCCAGTTTATGCAACTACAATTCATATATGTAAGTGAGTTATACAGAATCTTGGCAGCTAGCACTGCTAATAAACATTTAATTTACAACTCATACAATCCTTTTAAATTTGCAAAGTGCTTCATGTATCCATGATTTATTATAATCCCTGTTTAGCTCTACTTACATTTATGGGGAACCCTCTATGGTGTAAAATCCAGGACTCAGGTACAAACTGTTCATGATTCTTCAGGAACCATGTTAGGATTTCAAGCTGATTTAGTAAGTGGACAAAAAAAAAAAAAAAAAAAGAAAAGGCGTATCAATATCTCTTTACTATTTATGACTGAGACCAAGGAATTCTTTGGATCATTTCAAAAAGAAATTAGATCCCATATACTGATATAACAGGGCCAAGCCACAAAATATTTCTGAGTAGCGGAAGTATCATGTGTTACAATATACATTTGCATAATTCACAACAAAGGGTCTTAGCCAACTAGATAAATAGTGAAATCAATCCAGAATGCAATTTTTAGGTAAGTACCTTAGGTCAGAGATCAGAAACTAATCTCTGAACCACTTAAATAATTTTAAAAGAACAAATACTATATTGCACTTTATTCCAAATAGATTTTTTTCTTTGAAATTTTAGTGCCCTTTCTCTCTCTGTCTTTTTTTTTTTTTCTTTCTCTTCATGAAAGGATAATGCAGTAATTACTTAATGTAATATCAGCACTGATCTGCCATGCCTATTATGGTAGACAATGTGTTACTGAATAATTTTGGCAGGTGGCAGTAGGATTCTGAAGCCACCTTGTGTAAGTGTACAAACACAGGAAAATGGATTTTGACATATATGTAGGATGCTTTCACCTAAAGAGAATCAAAATGCATATGACCTGCAAGGATATGAGTTCAGAATACTACACTTTTCTCGAGAAAATTTTGATTAATAAATAAACAGAGCCACATCAAGAGTCCAGATATCTTCATTGCTTCGATTACCATTATTGTGTTCAGTCACTGCAGAGAAAAAAGATATTATCCATAGCTTTACAAAATAAAAAAAGTTTTATAATGTACGTATCTGTGTAATAAAATCTCTTGTGTTTGATAATCAACACCAGGCAGCAAACACTAAATTAGGTTTTGTTGCTACATTTTCTATATCTTTGAACATCTGACGGTACTTTTTTTTTTCTGTTTGGCCTCTGTCCTAATTTTGCTCAATTCTTTTCCACTTCCTTAGTGCCTATTTCAGTGCACAGTGATAGAATTCTATTATAAATGCTGTGATTCTCATGTATTCCACGGCTTCAGGACACTGACCAATACTATAGAATATAAATAAATTTAAAGCTTTATACATGGAATGACCTACATTCAGGACAAAATCAAGAAAAATGGACTTGCAGCACATTTGCAGGAGTATCTGCACTTGTTAGAAAAACTTTTTTTAAGAGCTTGCTAAGCTGACTTTTTGAAGTTTTGAAGTTGTCTCCCACACAGATGTGTTCTGAGGGCTATTCCTGTTTTGTTGTCACTACAAAAGTAGTTGGGCATTGTAACCATAGGATTCAAGGATGTTTTGTTGATAATCATCAGTTAATATCAGATGCTTTTATTGCTTATTATGTGAGATGAAAAAGTCATGTGAGATTTGCTGACATCCCAGAGAAATAAGAAAATCTCAGGCTTAACAATTTTTAAGTATTGTACTTCATAACTATAGTTATTTGTAAGGGCCAGACAGTTAATATAGTTAAGATATGGAAAAAGCCTTGTAAATAAACAATGATTTTCACTGTGTAAAATAAGCAGTGAAGAGCCATTCATTGATCTCACAGCTGAAATTTTGTGCAACATCTAGACACAAAACAAAACCAGGGATGCATACCTGACACTGAATAGGGTTAAATCTGAAGAGAAACTAATGTGGTAACTTTTTTTCTCAAGCCCTAGAGCTATAATAAAGAAGATGAGGATGTCTAAATCAAGATTCCTCAGAAAATATGGTGCCTAGAGTGAGTCCCATAGTTTTGTAGCAGTATTAATAGCTTGCATGGAACATTTGTGGTGGTAATCTTATCAAAATGTGGACTTTGGGCTCTAAAACATAAAATACAGCAATTTATAACATACACCTGTTCTGAATTCTATTGCTACCACCAATAAAGCAGTAGGTCTTGATCCCCTCATCAATATATTTATTTATTACTTTTGATTTTGTAAATCTTTCATAAAGGGACACTGCAAAATGAAGTCTGTGGAAAATAAAATCATAGGTTGCATAATGTTTCTCACAGAAATCTCTACAGTTTAAATTAGAGATCAGGTCAGTGTCTTTTTGGATGGGCACAAATCCATAACACACCTGAATCATGGAGAAAATAGCTTACAGATTCTTGACAATTTATGACTGGTATTGATTACAGGAAACCCTTTGGAAAGGTATGTTTAGAGTTATTTCAAATAATGAAAGCACGTTGGAAATAATTCTGAAGTTATTGAAACATCTTGTTTTGACATTTTAAAATCTAAGCCCTCCTGTTTAGATAAAATTAATTTTACAATTTGAAAAACTAAATATAGCAAACTATAAAATATAAGGCAAAAAGATGAAATAAATATCTCAACTTACATGAATCAAATCCTTTTGCCTTCTTTGTTATAAAAAAAATAAAGTGAATTTCTTGCACTGATTCAGATGCTGTTTTTAATTCCAGTCTGAACGCTGGAAAACTATTTGACTGGACAAACTTGTGTTGCAGCTGCAACCAACTAAATTGTTTAAGGGATTACTTTCAGAGGCCTAAATGAGCTAAGACTGTTATATTCTACAGCATTCCTCTCTCTCTCTTTTTTTTTTTTCTGTACGGTATCATCTGAAACATGTTGATCTCTAAACTACAGGGTAGCTAATTTTTTTCTTCTTGGTGAAGGCAAACAAACTATTTTTAATTTCATAATTAAGAAAATCCTAATATGACACTAAGTAAATAAATGTTTGTCCTGTATTCATTACTGTTCTAGTTATTTTGTGAATGTACTCACAAATCATTGAATAGTACACTTGGAAAATATAAATAATAAATACATAACACAAGCTCTTCCTCATGCCAGGTAAAATGAGCTCCAGACTACCCCAGAAAGTCTGAGCTTTTAAAATTTTAGCTCTCAAACTTCTCAGAATTACACTGTTTAGAATATTAAGTACCTAGTGCAGAGATACATGGATTCTACGTACACCAGTGCCAGATGAAAGTACAACAGCTTTTGTAAATTTATAGTTTCCAGCTGTCCGACATATACAGTTGAGTGGATATTGCAGACCTGTTAAATTCCAGCTGCATATTATTGAATGAGGATGGTATCAGGAAAGACGTACACAAAAAAGGGTGGGTACTATGGCATTTTGACTTGCTAACCTCAGAAAACCAGACAATGATGAATGGAATACTTTGAGTGAGTTCTCTGTTTTCCATTTTGTATTAGTAAACTTTTTCCTTAACTTAAAGTTAATGGCTGTGGTGGTTTTACCCAGCTACACAGGCGACCTCCGCCACAACCACTCACTCACTCCCCCTTCTCAAAGGAACAGGGGGAGAAAATACGATGGGCAAGGGCTCAAGGGCTGAGATAAGGACAAGGAGGTTGCTCACCAATTGCCGTCATGGGCAAAACAGACTTAACATAGGGACATTAGTATAATTTATTACTATAACTAGCAAACTAGAGCAGTGAGAAACTAAAAGCAAACTAAAAACACCTTCCCCCCATCCTCCCTCTTCTACCTCCTCCCCCCGAGCAGCGCAGGGGAACGGGGAATGGGGGTTGCGGTCAGTCCGTATCGCTTCGTTTCCGCCGCTCCTTCATGGTCGCTTCTCTGTTCTAACGTGGGGTCCCTCCCACGGGATGCCGTCCTTCCCAAACGGGTCCTGCGTGGGCTTCCCACAGGCTGCAGCTCTTCAAGAGCTGCTCCAATATGGGTCCGTACCACGGGGTCCATCCTTCAGGAGCAAACTGCTCCAGCATGGGTCCCCCACGGGTGGCAGCTCCCACCGGATCACCTGCTCCTGCGTGGGCTCCTCTCCACGGGCTGCAGCTCCGGCCCGGAGCCTGCTCCTGCGGGGGCTCTCCATGGGCTGCAGCCTCCTTCAGGCCACATCCACCTGCTCCACTGTGGGCTCCTCCACGGTCTGCAGTGTGGAGATCTGCTCCATGTGGTACCCCATGGGCTGCAGGCGGACAGCCTGCTCCATTATGGTCCTCACCACGGGCCGCAGGGGAACTTCTGCTCCGGCACCTGGAGCACCTCCTGCCCTCCTTCTTCACTGACCTTGGTGTCTGCAGGGCTGTTCCTCACTGCTCTCACTCCCAGCTGCTGTTGCCCAGCAGTTTTTTTCCCTTTCTTTAATCTGCTCTCACAGAGGCGCAACCAGCGTCGCTCACTGGCTCAGCTCTGGCCAGCAGCGGGTCCCTTTTGGAGCCGGCTGGAGCTGGCTCTGATCTGACATGGGGCAGCTTCTGGAATCTTCTCACAGAATCCACCCCTGTGGCCCCCCTGCTACCAAACCTTTACCACATAAACCCAATACAATGGTATATCTCTGGGAAGATACAGGGCAAACAGAATAGCTCTCATTAAAAAGAAGCATACAAGTGAGCAAAAGACCATATCCCAGGTGATTCTAAATTTGCTGCTGGGAATTTTCAGCTGTATTAATGAAGTAGAAGGATCATCCCAAAACTCCTGTGTGATGTCGGTACCACTGAAAGGATCTGGAATCTCTCTGTCTTGTAATATAACCTGTTTTACAGTCTTTGTGAACTTTTCCTTTTTCAGATGCAAAAATATATAAGCTGCATTTTCTAGGCTAGGGCGGTAGTCTTGTTTTAGTGAATGTTGGTGCAGGAATGGAAATGGTCACTCTGGAAATGGTCACGATTCTGAAAGCTTTCTGCTTAGGAGGTGAAGCAGCATGGATGTTCTTTTCAAATTTATACAAAAATGTTTGTGAGTCAAAAAATAAGCTGGTGTTTAAATGAGAAACAATTTATTCAAAATAATAGTGGTAATCTATGTAGCAATGTCTCATTATAAAAAAACCTGTGTATTTTTTTCCCTAAATTCAGGCCACACTTGGGTGTGTATAAAGATAAACTCTAAAGGATGAATTCACAGACCTGATGAATTTAATAATTACTGGTGGCAGCAAGTCTAGCAATAAGACTATTTCAGAGCAGTTTCCTATAATAGCTGAAGCGAAACAAAATTTTGACTTAGGTTTAATATTTTCATATTCATATGCGTTAACAGTCTGCACCTTATAAACTTGTCAGTCTTCACTGTAGCAGTCCAGATCATCCTGTATTTCCCTTTCCTCCTATAAAGGTCACTTTCTTTGTTCTCTCAGGGGTATGAAGTTTCAACAGAAATTAATTCTTTCTCTGCGAGAAGGTAAAAAAACACCTGTCAGGCTTTCTACAAGAATCACTGAAAATCTTGATCTCCAGGTCTTATTCAAATTCTGAATGCTTGCATCTCTCAATGACCCATCAGCCACAGCTCTGCTGGCTTGAGACATTAACATTCCGATTGATATTTGCATTTTGTCGTATTTCTCTCAAGTCAGTATTTAAGCATTTCAAGACATTGGGAAGATCCACAAGAAGAGTCCACTCCTTGTGGACTCAAGAGTTTTCACAAGGGGGTTGAAGATACTGTACTGGAGAGGATATTTTCAGCAAATGTTGACCTATTTGTTCATTATGAGAAATTCTTTTAAGGAAGGACTTGAAGTAAAGAAAGTTAATGCATCAGCGTGAATACTACAATTTTTTCAGATATACTCATCTTGGTGATTTCTGAGTTTCCCAGATAAGAAGTACTGTGTCCAGTACTCAGGTACTGTGTTCAGTTCTGGGCCCCTCAATTTAGGAAGGATGTTGAGGTGCTGGAGCATGTCCAGAGAAGGGCAATGAGGCTGGTTAAGGGTCTGGAGCACAAGTCTTATGAGGAGCAGCTGAGGGAGCTGGGGTTGTTTAGCCCGGAGAAGAGGAGGCTCAGGGGAGACCTTATCACTCTCTACAACTACCTGAAAGGAGGTGGTGGCCAGGTGGGGGTCGGTCTCTTCTCCCAGGCAACTAGCAATAGGACAAGAGGACACAGTGATAAGCTGCACCAGAGGAGGTTTAGGTTGGACATTAGGAAGAAGTTCTTCACAGAAAGGGTGATGAGGCATTGGAATGGGCTGCCCAGGGAGGTGGCTGAGTCACTGTCCCTGGAGGTGTTTAAGAAAAGACTGGATGTGGCACTTAGTGCCATGGTCTAGTTCACAGGGAGGTGTTAGGTCATAAGTTGGACTTGTTGATCTCAGAAGTCTTTCCCAACCTAGTTGATTCTGTGAATACTAGGTCCAGCCATAAGTGTAAGATATATGGTTTATAAGATTTCTGTAGTTTTTTTCTGAGGGAAAATTAGATACAGTCATAATGTCTTTTTCCTCACGATTGCTTGTGAAAGATAAAAAGAAAAATTCCAATACAATATACAGTACATAAAGCAGGGAAAGCTTTGAAGCACTTTGCTTTGCCAATTAGAGCTGGCCACACAATTTTAATGAACAATAGTAATAGTTCAGTAAATTTTTCCTCATTCACTTTTCCGAAAGAAAAGAAGATTGTCCAGAAATGGATTACATATTGTTTGAACTTATTTAATACATAGAATTATTCTTATGCTGCTTTGATAAATTATTCTTCTCTTGCAAGTACAACATAAATGGAAAATATCTGAATCTATTAGTTGCAAGCATTTTGCTTTTCTTCACTGATTGACTTACATAAATAACTAATGAAGTTCACAAGTTTTTACACAATTCTTGGTTAATCAACTAATGTGATTATTACTTTCAGTCAGCACTGAATTTCTATTGTCCTATTCATAGCAGTTTAGACAGAAAAATTCAAATTCTAGTTTCTTCATTGAATTGAATACACCTGCACTAAACAGTATGTCTATACAACCAGAAAAATGGAGATCTGATTTAACTATATCCTAACTGTATGTTTAGTAGTAGAAACTTTCTTTGGTCTAGGGTTGTCCTGGTACTCCCTTAACATACACTCCATTTAATTTTGGAAAATAGAATGGAAAAGTCTGGTTTTCTTGAAGCTGGCATTCTATAATCTACTTTCTGTAGGACTCAGAATGAAAATTAGGATACACGTATTTGTTTATAATAGAGCTTTTTCCAAATGGCTCAGCTGAGTTTTTCTAACGCAATAGATTGTTATATTTCTGTCATGGTACATATTCAATTACCCCAGAAACTGAGACCCCTGAGTCCCATTTCCAGACATAATTAATGTCTGGAAAGCTCCAGACATGAATTGGAGCTTAAAGACTTAGATTACCATTCTATCTAAAGATACAAAGCTGAGATCTTGAACTGACTGGTTAGTGGTTGAATGCAGAACCATTAGTGAAGAACTATTGGCTGCTCCTGATGCTTAAGGGACTTTTGCTAAGTGATTAACTTAGCGAGTGAGTCCTGATTAAATATAACAAGCAGCAAGTATTGAGAATAATTCAGGTGAAAGTAGGTTGGCTATTCTACTTCAGCTAATTGCTCTCCTGATAAACTGTTTATTTTAGCAAGATCTTGAAAACTGTTGCTGTATCTCCAGTGAGAAGGTATCAAAGGAATGTTCACTTCTTGAGTGCTGTACATCAATTCCACTGTGAGTTTTAGAATTAAAATGTCTTCCCTTGTCATGTGTATACTAGCTTTCATTTCTTGTAAGAACATTTTTAAGGGTAATGGGATGAAGGGTCAATTTGACCAATATGCACTTACTGCAAAAGCGAAGAAGTATTAAGCTGGTTGGTGTTTTCTGTGTTCTGAGACTTCTCCATCGAATCCAGTGCATTTTAATTAATATTGGATGTCTGGTTATGATGGGCTTTTTAAGTCACAATATTTCATTTCCTTTTTTTCTTCTTCTTCTCATAGATGATTTTCGGTCCATTAAGTTATTTCAATTTCCTACATTTTTCTTCCTGCAGTTGAAAAGTTAGGGACAGAAAGAAAAACCAGCTTATTTTCTTTCTCTAGTATCTCTTCTTGGTCTGGGAATGTTGCAGACTACAATAATGTTGAATTTAGTTAGATTTTATCCATTTATCAGTGGTGATTATTTATTGCAGACTGAGGAACTGTTGGGTTTCCATAATTTTCTTAATTTGTCTCATTTACTATTGTAGTTATTTACATGTTTTCCAGTCAGTTAGTTAAAGATTACTCTAATCATATTTATACCATAATGGTGTAATGTATACAGAAGATTTCACATCTACTTTAAGATTCATAGCTCTTTTTTGGCTTCTTCTGGATATAATTCTATTTCTTTAAAAAGCAAAGGGATGAAATGGTATATTTCTGTGTGGCAGTGAAATTTCTGTCAGAACTAGTGCATCCAGTGCAGTAAATGGAAGTAAATGTGTATTTGCATCTTACTTGATACAGTCATGCTTTCTGTCATTTTCTTCACCATAGTTGTCTGTGCTTGAGATATATAAGATAAATCTAGTATGCACAGAACTCTTTGTAGCATTGTGAATTCTTCTGTCATCAACATTGTCCTGACTTAAAAAGTGTGTGTATCAGTCCTTTTGTACAAAACACAATTCCACAGAAAATTAAAGATAAAATATAAGCAACAGTATTATAAGGAAACAAAGTATGTTGAAGTCATTACTAATCTTCTAAGCTTCATTCCATTTCTGGATTTCATAATGGAATTGTTGCAGTTGAGCTGCAGTTTCTGCTTGCACAGGAAAAGGTCTGTTTTATTTATTTATTTATCTTGTGCAAAGTACTCTACAGGAACTATGAGCACTCAATACTCTGTACTTGAGCCCATAAAGTCTTTACATTACTATGACAAATTCATTATTAATTAACATTTGAATTGATTATTTTGTGACTAAATACAACTTCTGGCTGTCTTAACTGTGCACTTGTAAATGTAAATACATACTTTGAGATGAACTGAATCACACTATGACCTCCACCGACTATATTGACTAGTCTCAAGGACTATCAAGGAAGTCTGGCTGACTTGCAATGCTGTGAAACTACAGATATCTAAATTTAATCTAACTAATAACTAATCTAACTAATCTAACCTGACATATCCAGCTTCAGAAGAAGGTAACTTGATTTGAAATATATAAATATAGCAAAGGTAAAGGACCGCTGGAAAAACATGGATGTAGCAGCAGCTTCTGTTAAAGTAATAGAATCAGTAAAATAACTATCCATTACTATGGTGAGTTGTTGGCAACCATGTGTGTACTTTCTTATTTTGCACCTAGATCCCAATCCACTGCTGTTATTTTGTGAGTGGTTTTCATTCATTTGGTCATGTTTCTCAAGAATAAATGGTAAATACAAATTCTAGCTTGTTAAAGAAAAATGTATTCTACTTTCTTGACTCCCATTGTATGATAGAAATTTAGACCAATTCCCTTATTATTTATATCTCTCAAGCAAATTTATTCAACAGAATTGTACTCCTAAAAACTACTCAGGGAAAGGAAACAAGATTTTTCTTCTTCTGGTAAATATTTTAACTTATCTTTTTACAAGGTACTTTTTTTTTTTTTAAATTTTCCTCTCCCAACTGTTTTTCCTTTCCACTCCCATATATCATTTGATGATCTTTACTAAGGCTTTTTATGGTTTAGAACCCTCCAGCTGTGCCAACTCAAAGTAGTAAATCTATAATGATTTTGGTTTTCTAAAGTGTACACGAATAAAAAAGATGCATGAAAAACAGTCTATGAGTTTCTTCATTTGAAACCTCCAGAGCTGCGTAATCCCTTATGCATCAATTAACCGGTTAGAGTAACTAAAGTTTCTTTCTATTTAATATTGTATTCTGACTCTTCTTTTACTCTTTTTTTTTCCTGTCATTCATAT
>VXAL01006443.1:0-13688 GCA_013399475.1 Chauna torquata
CCCGAGGGAACAGCATGAAGCTCCATTGGGGAGGTTCAGGCTGGATGTTAGGAAAAGATTCTTCACTGAGAGGGTGGTCGGGCACTGGAATAGGCTCCCCAGGGAACTGGTCACGGCACCAAGACTGCCAGTGTTCAAGAAGCATTTGGACAATGCTCTCAGACACGTGGCTTAATTTTAAAGGTAGTCCTGTGTGGAGCCAGGAATTGGACTCGATCCTTGTGGCTACCTTCCAACTTAGGATATACCATGAAATGGGACATTCAAAACTAATGGAGGTGATTAACACTTTAGAGGACCGATCATTAAAAGTACAAATTATTCTGCATACCCCAGAGATTTGGTATTTTTTCTCTCTTTCCCTCCCTCTCATTCTTGTGCTTTCTCTATTTCTTCCGCTTCCCCGTGCTTTTTCTCTTTCTCTCTCTTTCTCACTCCCTCCCTTCCTTGAATCACCTTGGGTGATGAGTTGCATGCCCACACAAAGCCAAATTCCAACCACTAAAAGAAATACATATGTATTTCTGATAATATCTAGCTGTACTTTACACATATTTACACATTTATTATCAGAAATTATTCATACGCTATACTTCAAGATTTCTGCATGTTAACAAAGGTTTTGTTATCTACCAGATTCATTCATGATAGGACTGACAAAGTAGGACATGTCAGAACAAAAACAAGACAAAACACTGTGGAATGTGGAGCTTGAACTTGGAAGAAGAAAACGAATGTGTTCAAGCAAAGCAGTATTACAGTTTTGGTTACAAAGCTGTAAACAAAGTTGCAAAAATGGAAAATAAACAAAAATAAATATAGCCCAGTTAAATACAGGTTCTCCCTTATCTGCTCCAAAGTATCAATTTATGTCATATACATCTCATCCCAGGTCTTTTCTCCCTTTCTCTTTTCACTATAAATGAATTTTTCCTAACCTAGCACCAGCAGTGGCTGACTGCAAATGAATTCAAGTATATACAAAGCTGCTACCTTAATTTATAAAAATGCATCATGAGAATCATTCATTGCATGTACAACTTATCAAATTCATTCTCTGTCATTTAGTTTTCAGTGCTGAGGGTGTCATACGTGACATACTAAATAAAGCTGACAGCAAGGATATCATACAGAATGTTGCCTCCTACCTATTCCAACTATCAGTGAATTTTGTTGATTTTAAAGGCATACACTGATCCTACTATGTGCACAAAGTACATAATTTCCAATTTCCTTCATCATGGATACATTTTAGCACTCTAAACTTTGTTTACTTCACTAATACTTTCACACTCCTAACATTTCTAGAAGAATAAAAATAGATTTTGTTTCTTCAATGTGTGGAAGGAGTTGATACCCATACACTTCCTGATCTGCTGTTTTGTCCTCATCTTGTACAACTTTCTGTCTCTGATTTTAAAACTTTCACTGTGGTATTCTAAGCTGGTGCTATATTTGGGATGCTTGCATTTTCCAAGTGATTATCCTATCATAAACTACTCAAATAGTATATTTTTCTGTTGGGAAAGCTTTTAGCTCTTCTGCTTGTAGCTACTTAGACTCAAGCAAATTATGTTCTCACTAACTATTATTCCATTAGCCATCAAAAGTAACTTCCTTTGATGCAGTTCAGCAGAAGTAACCATATTCATTCTGTATTTGTATTTGACTGTATTTGACACAAGGTCTATAACAATCATATTGTACAAAATCAATCTTTTGTGCAAATATTTCTGCCTCTTCAAGCCACTATTCCAGGAGATAAACTGGATATTTTTGTAAATCTGGGGAGATTACATCAATAGTTTTCAGATTCTGTGCCTCTACCTGAACAAATAGTTCCATATTTTTCTGTTTAGAGATGTGTGACTAGCTTCCTAAAGAGGAATGAGCAGTAATATGCACTTTGTTTGTGAAACCATTACATTGTAGTTTTCTAAGCACTTGGCAAGTTACTCTTTGCATTATTGACTCTAAAAAGATATTACTCAATTTCATGTCTATGAACATCTTCCATTAGCATGAAATAATTGTACTGGGTCTGGCCAGGATGGAGTTAACTTCCCCACAGCAGCCCATACAGCTCTGTGCTCTGCACCTGTAGCTAGAGCAGCACTGATACCACACCAGTGTTGTGTCTATTGCTGAGCAGCGCTGGCACAGCACCCAGACCCTCCAAACCCCCCCAAACCCAGTGGGCTGGGGGTGAGCAGCAATTGGGAGGGGACATCACCAGGGCAGCTGACCTGAACCGACCAAAGGGATATTCCACACCATAAGATGTCACGCTCAGCAATAAAAGCTGGGAAAGGGGAAGGAGAAGGGGGGGGCTCTTGTTATGAAGACGTCTGTCCTCCCGAACAACCGCTACGCGTATTGAGGCCCTGCTTCCCAGGACGTGGCCGAACACCGCTCGTTGACGGGAAGTAGAGAATTCTTTCTCTCTTTGCTTCCGCGCGGCCTTTGCTTGTATTATTTCTTTTCCCTTTAATTAAATTATCCTTACCTCAACCCTTGAGCCCTGGTCCATCATATTTTCTCCCCCTGTTTCTTAGGAGGGGGAGTGAGCGAGCGGTTGTGGTGGAGGTCACCTGTTCAGCTGGGTGAAACCACCACAATAATATACAGCTGCGTAGATTTAACTATGCCAAAAGGTCCTTTAAAGACTCTGGAATTAATTTTTCCTGTAGAAATGAGATTAACTATAATGTATGAATTAGTTTTGTATTATACTCAGCTTTGTAAGATTTTTTACCTTCAATGAAGTGGTGTATTTCACAAAAACTATTCTGACAGGCACTATAGATATGCTTCTTCATAAAGTTTCCCTTGAAATATGTGTGAACTATGCCTTATTTTAGCAGAGGCAACCCAATCTCCATCCTCTGAGACTGTACAGTTAATACATAGAATACAAAACTTTTGTAAATGTTAATTCTTACCTCTGGATAGCATTTTATAGGTACTGCCCAAACAACGGAATAATCCCTTATTCTTAGCTTTGCTGGGAAAGCTCCAGATGCTGTTTTATTTTACCTTCATTTACTTTATGAAAACCTTCATTTAGATCTTGTTTTAGGTTCTATTTCCTTTTATGAAGGCCTCATCTGTTTTACAGATCTTATTTTAAATTCTTTCGCTAAGTTTACCACTGTTTCAAGTCTTGCTTTACCTATTTTGGTAATCTATGATTCCCGCAGGTATGTTCTCTACTTGTTTCATCTTAATTCAAGACAATTGTCAGCTGGCAGATCCCCTTGTACAGCACTATTATTTCTCTTGACCTAGATCATTTCTTATTACTTGGAATCTTGCAGATGGTTAAGAGCTGAATAATGTCTTTGATATGAATCGAAGTTAATGAAGAAATAATGTATGTATAGTGCCTGTTCTCCCTGAATAAAGTAGAATACAAAGCCCAAAAGACTGTTTGTCTGCTGGCTTACTTGTCTCTTTACATCCAATACCTCTTACTCTAAACCTTAACCGGTCACTCTAGAAGTCTGTTTTTGGCTTTATCTTTGCTTTTCGTCTGTTTTCTTTGGTGTTTATGCTGCTTCTCTGATTTACACATAAGCAAAAGCATTTTAAAATAGCCTGGTCTTTCTGTTTCCTATCACTTGGGAACTTCTGTGGACACTTCCATTACTTGGGCATGCTTCAGATACTTCACAAGTTTTCACGCAGCGTATTCAAGGATTTTAAACTATCACTAAAATTTAATTTTCCCCACACCAAGTCTAAATGGAAGGTATTTTCCACCTTCGAAATAAAATAAAGTTTTATATTTCAGAAAATATTAAATGCCAAAAGAGCAATGAGACTGAAGTCTAGTCCTGTCTGGCACTGATATGTCTATAGCATGTATTCAGCAATATAAGAAGTCACAATAGAACAAGATGGAAAAAATGGTATATGGATTAAAACTATATGCCTAACAACTAACTGTTCAATGACAGAGTGAATAGAATCATAATTTCTTCAGGAGATATCCATTTCACACCTAATTACTGAAATCACTAAAACTATAAAGATGCTGTTAAGGTTGCCGTAAAGATATAGGGAAACATATATTTGGTATTACTAGATACCTCTTTATGCAAGAATTTCCAGTAATGTTTATTTCTTAACCTTTCTTATCGTGTTCTAAGTTTAAAGTATTAGACTCTACCCACACAATGGTTTATACTGTTACCACACAATGGTTTATACTATTACCACAGATAATATCAGTAACAAGTGTAAGACGTATTTGAGAAAAAACATAAAACATATTCATACCAACAACAAAATGATAAACTCTCCTCAAAAATAAATTTAAAATAAGACATATATTGGCCTTGCAAAAAAGTCAGCAGAACAATATTACAATATTAAGAAGGACCACTGAGCAGCACTGACAGACCCTTTGTGTCGTAGCATTTTCTATTCCTATCTATTCTGAAATCTAAAGCCAGATCCTCAGCTCATGTCCTTCAATAATCACTGCAGACAATGGGAACTCAGAACCTCAGCACCTGAGTAATCCCATCCTGTGGGTTCCAGAAACCAAACAAGTGTTTGTAGCTGGCTTCTATTCTTGCAACCAAATTTTTGTATGCAGTCAAGAACACCTGACCCGGAAAACATTTACAGGATTGGAATTGCTCTGCAAAAGCACATTCCACTAAATTAATTCAATAGTTCTTTTTAGATTATCTATGGCATGCTATGGAATCCTTCCTCTTATTTTAAGAACCTTAGCGATTAGCTCTCTCACTATAGAAGCTTCACATTATCCGCATTTGCTTCTGCAAGCTTTGTACTACTAGCACTTCAATCTCTAATGAGAGAGATTAACATTAAAAAAAAAAAAAAAAAGGCTGTGGAAGGTAATTTTGTTGTTGTTGTTGAGCATATGGAAGGCATCATGTAAAAGAAACATGAAAATGTCCAATTTCTTCTAAGGTAACTATTTTTTTTCTGTTTAGAAAATGAAATACAACTTATAAATGTTGAAAAAACATGTAGTATTTTTCCTTAGGTAGGAAAAAGAGAATGAGAGAAATGCTAGTAATGTAGAGAAAGCAATGGTATATTGGAGCTTTCCTATGTTACTGCTGCATCTAAGATTAATGAACAGAGAACAAATGGTTTGCATATCACCTACCCATGGGAGTTCCAACACCGTAACCTTTTGAGTCTATCAGGCCTCCAATCTGTGTTAGGTTACAGTTCCGCTGTGTGACGAACTCAATAGTTGTTGACTCCATTAAAAATGCATAATCAGAGGTAAGCACACGCTGGATACCTTCTTCATTGCTTTTGACAAGCACTGACTGCCTCCTGCTACTCATGAAGGCCCACATCTTGTCATAAGTGGAGATTTTGGATTTCTGAAAGACAAATATTAGATGCAACAGTAATAAGAACAGAACACTGTTAAAAGTGAATGCAAACTCTCAATTTACACATTGGTCTCACAATATTTTACTGTATGTGTCAGATTTTACCAAGGGAATCCTCTAAGGGTGCCTGTATCTTTCATCTAATCTGTGGAAAACAAAGCAGCTGGACAGATTCTGCAGAAAATACATTATATTTATAGTTTATCTGTTTTTCACTGTTTATATGTTATTATTTGTCTAGGATGAAGGCCTATCAGTATTTGAAGTTAGCAGAAGACTATTAAGGATTTCACTGTAGCCAAGTTCATCAACAACTTTGGTGAGTTTTATAGGAGAATCTGTTGGACTCTGGCACATTTAAAATTGTTACTCTTACTTCAATCATTCAGCTACTCCTGATCACTTCTAAAAACCTAACGCACAATATAGCAACTTGAAGTAATCAACGCACTTACAGACAGCAGTATATAGAGAAAACAGTAGTGAGGGAGAGGGCAACAAACATTCTATCCATCATGCAGTGCAATATACTTGGAGAAGGATTTTAGCTAAAAGACTCTCACATTCTAGTCATACTAATACTAGCTTGCCATTGAGAAATTGAGAGCTAAAAGTCCTAAAGGTGAGTACGTGTCTTCTGCTTTAATATTCCCTGAATGCAAAGCACTATTGTGTTTTGGAAGAGAGAGAGGACTGGGACAAAGGAGACAATAGTTTGGCACAAAGTGCTGCTATGCAGCTATAGAGGAGCTGCTTCCTTTCTCTACACGTCAGCTTCTAAAAAAAAAAAAACCACAAATATATTACCTTCCCTCATCTTTGTAAAACACAGTGTGTTTTACCACTGCATAAATAACCACTGGATAAATTGACGGTATTAGAATGATTGACCATTTCATATTACATTCGTCCCAATCTGCTTAATAATGTTTCAAACTCAGATGCACCAGAAAATGTTCAGTAATGTCAAATCTTGCATTGTAAATAAAACGTGGAGATACAGCATGAGGACTGGTATAATAGGAATTTTTAAGGCATCTTTCATCTTTTAATGTCAGCCTTAAACATAACTTTGCCATCAGCTCCGGTGAAGATACTAAACAAAGATTGACACTACAAACCTTTCTGAAGTTCAGCTGATTGGCAGCCATAAATTCTGCCCAAAGGAGAATTAGCAGTGTACGTGGAATAAAAAGACCATTTATTTAGAAAAAAAGATGACTTTGTCCCCCTGCTGAGATACAGTCCAAGACTTATTTCAATCTGCCTGGGAACTTAGGAAATCAAGCATTTGAACTAACTCTAGTGTCAATCCTAACAAAATTGAAGACTTCTAGGACTCTGCATGAACACATTGTTCCTGTACAGAACACACTACATGACTGATTGCAAAAGGTTTTAGTAACAAAGAAAGAGGCAATATTTTTTCTTCAGAATATACCGTGAATGCATAGAATTAAGAACACCAAACAGATATGGTCTCTCTTCATAGGGTTTGTTTTGACAAATAATTCTTTGAAGCACTTAATACGATACTGTACTGCAGTGTAATATACTTTAAGCAATGCACATCAGGAATCTAAATCACTATGTAATGCAGAAAGGGTGGAAAATAAATGTTTTCCAATATTTATAAAATTTTGCCAAGAACCTGTATTATCATTTAATTCTTTTGCCATACAATCTTTACCCCAGTACACAAAACAAGCATCTTAGCCACTGTAAATAATCTGAACAATATAAAAAATTGGCAGAGAAAACAATTTGGGTAAGCTGTTAGATATATTTCTGATGCATGTTGAGAAAAAAAAGAAAAAGCCAAATGAGAGCCATGATAGAAAATAAAGTAAGAATGAACTTACATAAGTATTTCTACACTCATGTTGCAAAAAAGATTGCCATAAAACATGTTAGGATAAAAACACGTTAGCAAGGGGAATGGTTGCTCTCTACTGAAGCATTACAGCATGTGAAAAAAGACAATATCCTCTAAAGGACAGAATGTGCTCATATTATGACTAATTTAATCAGCTAGGACAGTGCCACAGCTTCTACTGAAAAAAAAAAAAAAAGAACAAAAGTCACAAACAAAATAACAAAAAGCTTCTGTATAGTATAGCATGCTTACTATAACAATTAAAAAAAAAGTATTAAAATTTTACACGATTAGTGAGACTATAGAAGATAACACAAAGCCTAAAACAAAAGTGCATGTCTCTCCACTGTGAAGCTATCAAGGGTGATAGAAAGTGCACGGTAATCTGTTTTCTCATGTAGGCAAAATGCTACATCTTTGCACCACTTTCTTCTATCCCTAAAAGCTAGAAGGCAGAACTGAAATGATGCCAAGGAAAACAGCCCATCTATTTGTGACCACTAAATTCTAACTAGTGTTTAGAAATTCTTACAAAAAAAAATGTATAATAAAGGTTACGGGATTTGATTTATGTGCAAGAGAGAATGTTTATCTGAGAAAACAAAACAAAACAAAACTTTTGATTCAGGAAAATACAACCACAAATGGTTTTCCTATGTGTTTGGCAAACTATTCAGTAGACTTACTACAGAAGTCAACAAACTTCAGCCGACTAAACTGAAGAAGCCAGAACAATCAAAAGCATGAGCATTTGACATTGAACTAAACAGAATGATACTCCAATATGTACATATTGCTTCTGGTGGTTATGACTGTGTCATTCATACTGATAGAAGCAGATGCTGCAATTTACCTTTTGTTTCCATCTTCTTTCACTGTGTGCAAATAAATCTGGTTAATCAACTTACATACTCCATCAAGGAAGTGTATTATTCTATCTGGGCTAGTTCACCATATTATGTCATCTCAACTGGAAATCACTGTCCAGAAACCCAACCTAACTTGAAATAAACTGGAAATGATGTCTGCATAAGATAACCTGTGATGACATGATTTATCACGCTTTTGTTCCCTCAGTACTGCTGAAGACAATGCAGAACAGTAAGAAAGCTGCCTTGCAACATTTGAATTTCACTGGAATAAAAAGGAGAACTAACATGGAAGTTGGACATGAAAAGGTTAAACAAATCAAGAAACTCATCTAGCTGGTGCATAAAATGGTAGTTCTCAGAGACATTCAGAGGATACTGTCAGTGACATACTCAGCATTCATGAATTAAAGATTATTGGAAGATAACTGTGCATGTCAGGGATCATAAAAGGAAGTATGGCAAAGGCTTTAAGTTAGTCTGATGTTATGTATATGGGTGAGGCTGGAAACAGGAGCAATCGTTGCTACTAATATGTTAATGCTCTGTCCTGAAGTACTGGCTAGGAAAAACAACAGTCTGAGCAATGAAACTGGAGCATGAGGTTAGAAAAATATCAGGATGTTGGATGAATGCCAAAATAAACAAGGATCAGAGAACACGGAAGCAGACCTCATGATACAAGACACGACTCGACAACTGCACAGTAAAAACGTGCCAGGAAATTCTGAAAATTTTCTACGAAGGACTGTGCAAAATGCCCTCTTATTGATACACTAGAGGAGATTTTTGTTTTAATGATAGCATCCAACTTCTTTCCTGGCTTCTAAAAGCATTTGGATGTCATGGACAATGTCTCAGCTTTGCTTGCACCCATGCAATATTTTAATTCAAAAGAGGCTGTAGTAACAAAGGAAAGATTAAAGGTAATTAAGATTACATTCTGAGGAATAAATAAATAAATCAGAAGCCCAGTTCCTATTTGTTTTATGAAAGCACTATCCAATACATATTAATTAAACCATGCTAATCTTTATGTCAAGGGAAAAAAAAAAAAAAACCAGATTCCTAATCCTATCGCACTATCTTCTATTTTTGACACTGCCTATAACAACTGTGGCTTTTGTTTTCCTGAGCAGTGCATTGTCAGTGGCTGCAAAGCACTTTTCTTAAAGTTCCTTGATTTTTTTAAGATTAAAGGAACAATTATACACATTTATTCTTACCTTCTGTAAAACACAGACTGAAATGTCACTTCTGAATTACTTCATCATGCTGATAACTTATGTTTTTGTGCTGACAAGAAGAATGACATATTAAAAGCACATTCATTAAGACCCATCCATATGGCCCTTTTAGCAAGGTTCCTGACACAGTTTCCCATAATATCCTTGAGGACAAGGTGATAAGACATGGACTAAACAGATGGAGCACCTACAGGTGAAGAACTGGCTGAGGTGTTGAGCTTGAAATGTGGAGTTTAACAGCTCAGGGCCAGACTGGCATCTGGTCATGAGTGGAGTGCCTCACAGGTCTGAACTTGATCTGATGTTGTTCAATATCTTTATAAACCGTTTGGAAAATGGTAATGAAAGCATTCTCATCAATTTTGTGGTAGGAGAACTAGGCTTGAACTGGAAGAAAGAGCTCCCATGCAGAGAGACCGGAAGACGCTAAAAATTATGCTAATGAGAATTGCGTGAGTCTTAACAAAGATAAACGCAAAGCCTGCCCTGGGATAGAGCAATCCCAAGCATCAGGGAATAAAGACTTGGGAATTGACTGGCAGGAGTGTGTCTTGGATGAAAAGGACTTGTGAATCCAAGTGGACCTGAACAGAAGTAAAGAGTCCATCCTTGCAGCAGTGAAAACAAACTGTAGGCTTCATCAGCAAGACTGTACCAAACCAAATCAGGGATGTGATTACTCTACAATACTTGGCACTTGTCAGGCCATACCAGGAATGTTGTGTTCCATTTTGATCCTCCAAATGATCAGATGTGATCATAGTGTTGGAAATCTTAAAAAGTAAGATTGAAGGAAAAGGGGTTGTTCAACCTAGAGAAACGAAGGCTTACACAGAATCCTATTACACTCTTTCATTACCCATTACCTAAAGAGAAGATTAGAGAGAATTTGAAGGTACTCTCTTCACTGGGATACATGATGACAGGATAAGAGGCAAAGGCACAAGAGGCAGTGGCTGAAGGAAAATTCTGTGTGAATATAAGAAAAAAAGATACTCACCATGAGAACAACTAAACATTGGAACAGGCAGCCTAGAGAAGTAGTGGAATTTGCTTACTGGAAATATTCAAGGTTCAGTTTGACAAGGCCCTGAATAAGCTAATCTAAGGTCTTGCTCTCAACCAGAAAAGTAGATCTCTTCCAACAAGAGGAAGGAATCACTAGAGGTCCCCTCCGATGTTGAGTTTTCATTGATTTCTATTTGTTATCAGTATAAAGTTATGTACAGGAATAAATATTTCCAGAGACTTTTCAAATTATTATGTTAAGCAATGAGATTTTTCTTTTCTTTTTTTTTTCTTTCTTTCAAGACAAAAAAAACCACACATGTAATTTCCTGTTTAAAACAAACAAAAAAACATTGTGAACTTATGTAGCTTATAAGTTGAGCCAAAGGCAAGCTCATTATTAGATAGGAAAATGTGCATTTTCATAAGTCTTTTTCAGTTCTTTGAAACTCAAGTACACTCATCCCAATTGTCTTATACATAACTCCTTTGACAATCCTGAACACCAGTATGAAAATCCAGGCTGAACTGTCTGTATAATACATTTACTTCATTGATTCATTATTCATTTTTGTATATTTGACGTTTTGTTTTGACAGATGCCTTAAATCTACATAGCTGTGAAATAAGCCAGAAAACGCATTTCTGGTGTTGTTAATAACAGCAAAAGCACAATTATATCTCAAGAAATCTCTCTGAACATAAGAAAGCTAGCTGTCAAATTTAGGTAAAGCAAACATTTCCTCTTATGGCTCACAGCTATTCTAAGACATTTGGGATATGTCTCCAATATTTTAGGCCACAGAGGATTAGTATAATTAATAGATAAACAAAGTTAATTAATTGAATACATTTCAAATCATAGTATGACAAGGTTAAGGCTGAGAGAACAAACCAACAGCCTTAGGTAAAGAATATTTTTAGGAATGTTCAAGTATTACAAATACAGGGAAATTCAAAGATAAGGCTATCTGAAAAAAACTGAGCACTTGCATAAATGAAAATAAATAGTAAACATAAATAGCCTGATCACCTTCCTGAACTGGCACCAAATTGGAATTTGTTAAGGTTAACTTCTACTGTTTGAAAATCTATCAATGACCAAAGATGTTTTTGTTCCTTTGTGTGTTTTTTGTTCTTCTTGTTTCTGTAATTTATACCTGCCTATGCTAATCCACTTATCCCAGTTCTTAATATGACTCTGAATTCTTTGGAATAGATGAGGGTTTCTCCAAACTGTTCAATGCTTCGGAAGTAGACAACAATGGGATCCTGATCCTTTACTAGGATTTCTGAGCTAAGCAACAATGTATGAAAATAATAGTAAATATCATAAACAGCTACATGAATTAGAATGTGAGCTATCATATCTTACTAATTTTTTAGATTTTCACAGTATTAGTGCACGTCCTGTTTCCACACAGTTTTAAGCAATCCATGTAAATTAGTTTTAATGACTAAAATAATTTCTAGTTTCAGATGAGCCTTAGCTAATTCTGCACTCCAAAAGCAAATGATGCTTTTTGAGGCAGCAGAAGCATTATATTTACCAATTGTGACATAGCTGAGCACATTATGTGTAAAATGCAATTTGGTCTTAATTGTATATCTGCACCTGATGCCTCCATAATATAATATGATTCCATAGACATTCCAAACTCTGCATTCACATATGTGCAGTGCACAGTTTTGAATCATTGCTATAGGCTAAGGCATAGCTTTCACAGAGGACTGTGTTAATGACTAGCATCTTAAGCATACAGAAAATATTACCCATTCCTCCACCTGCACTGGACAACAGACCAAACTTAAATCAGCTTAACAGTCCTTTACTACCCAAAAGACAGTAGCAATACAACTGAGCTTGAGTATCATCTGATTTTCAGATCACATTATTACTAGTTACAGAAATGACTTTTGTAGTCCTGTATTTGTTTAATGTCTCCTAGATCTATGAGACTGGCTTTTTTTCAGTCATCAAAGAAAAGTGAAAAAGACACTCTTGTTTTTATCAGATTGGTCTCATTGACTCTGACATCATGGTATTTCTTTCTTCTTTATTTTATTTTTTTCTTTTCTTTTTCTTTTTCTTTTTCTTTTTCTTTTTCTTTTTCTTTTTCTTTTTCTTATTTTTTCAGAACTGCTGAGGCCTTAAAACCCCTAAGTGAATGAGCCGATTTAGATTTTGTTGTGTCAGCATAAAAACAATAAAACCAATGCATACAGTGTTCTCTCCTTCATAACAGCAGTTTTCATGGTCCATAGAGCACAAATGAAAAAAAGGTAGGAAAGGTGCTTCTGCCAAGAATGGAGCTACTAGAAGCGAAAAATGCAGTGCTCAGAGAAAGACATTTTTACTCTTGTCCTGATTGTGCTGACTTTTTGTTTTAAAAAACACAGATTTTGAACAAATGTTAAATATTTAAAGTAGCTTATGGGTAAAAAAATAATGAATGTTATTGAAATAAGTTTTCACTATCATCTTTGACCTGGAAATAAGTAAGGATTTTATAGCTCCAAAATCACTAATGGGTTTCAGAAAACTTCCTCGTCTTTTATACCAGAATGATTTACTGTCCTCTACTGAATTACAGCTAACATCACAATGGTTCTTTTTGTAAAAATACTGTGGAGATGACAAGTGTGATATTACTCATATTTCTGTAGGTTTCTTCCTTCAATAAGTAGGAATAAGACATTAAGCAAATTTAATCTATTTTAAAGCAGATCCTACATTCTGTATGCTCTGTAAAGACAAATCCACTTTTGCTCACTCTGCCTGCTTTCAGATACAAACTGCAGTACAAAACTCTACACTTGGTTTGTGCTATAACTGGAAGCAATCTCCTTCTCCAAAAGCAGTGGGTAGTTTTGTCATTATACACATAACCTCTGAAAGCTGGAACTAAACAGGAAGTTCATAAATACTACTTTAACTATTTATCTCTAACAGGGTGAGAATTTATCACAATGACATGAATTTAACAATTGTATTATCACAGCATCCACACTGGCACGGAAGACGTTTTTGTGATGTTTAAAGCAAAATTAATGTCCATGCACTAGGCATTAATTAATGCATTATGCCTAAAAAACCTCTGTTGCTGTTGTGATTTGAAAGAAACTCATCAGGTAGCATTAGGAACTAAACTCATATCATTCAAGATCTCTTTAAATTAAGAGAAGTGATAAAAAGCCCTCTAACTATTATTTGCTAATTTGTTGCCCCAAACAGTTAGGAATTAATTTCTTTATCTTCACACATTTCCAAAGCTTAACTGAAGTTCTATTGCCACTTTTT
>VXAL01006443.1:13703-31033 GCA_013399475.1 Chauna torquata
TTTTTTTTTTTTTTTTCCCTTTTGGTACCTGTCAAGCATTAGCATTAGTGATTGGTTGTAATGATAGTCATGAAAATCAGTCTAGTGGCACCAAGATAGATTGCCATGTTTTTTTTCCCCCAATAAATTCACCCATCAGTTCTGTTGCCAGACTTAAAAACAAACAAAAAAAACCTCTGAACATCTAAAACAAGCACTAATTTTCAAATGTTTCATTATAAAATATCTCACATAAAATATCTGCCAACTTTACATTAGCATAAGACATCACTTAGGTATTCTGCAATGGGATTTGGATTTAGCATTCTGTACTTTTTTATTACAGTAAGTAAATTACCAGCAACACTGGACCATATGTGCTGGCTAACAACAGCTGAGTTTTTCTCTGTAATTGTCTGACCTTGGTCACTAGAAAATTGGAGTTAATTCAGGCAAACAGGATTGATGCCATATGTGGTTCATATCAAAGGTAGGAAGGAGTGGTAGGATACTGATGAGAGAAACAGTTTGTTTGTTAGCAAATCTGTCAGGTCTTGGAATAATTCTGGCAGTTTTATCTTGAAACATCTGTAGTCTCCTAAACAACGTACTTGAGAAGATAAGCAACATAACACTTAAGGAGCTGCTTTTGTCCAACAATGGAGAGGTTAAAAAGAAATTTTAAAGATCTGGGATGACATACCACAGTGAAAGATGGAGCAACTTCTCAACCCAACTGATTGCTAAAGAATACATCAGTTTTGCATAGATTAATGTATGTGTTAGACCAGCAATCTGTACAGAAAATGTGTGCAATAGCAGAGTTGTAAGATTTAGTCTCGAGTAGTTTTTTGGCACTGATACATAGACTCCTGACCCAACTTTTCGGAAGTTGATGAGGAAAGTTGCAGTACTGACAAACTTGTATAACATGAAGAAAGCTAGAGTAAGATACAATTTATGTGTTGATTTGTATACTGCAATTTTGGACATCTGTAATAGGTGAGAATATGCAGTGTAAACACAGCTGGTAATGTAGGAATAAAGGAATAATAATAACAAACGAATACAGTTTAGCTTCTGAAGACTAAAGAAAGTTCTGCAAAGGCTCTGCTTCATTTATGGTTTGGAAGAGCTGGAACAGCAACTGCATGCCAGAACAGATGGGGAAGGATTCACTTTCCAATATTATTAACTGGAGAATTCCAGTTTTGTCAGAGGGACACTCTGACCGTGTTTGATCGTTCAGTGACTTAAATCAGTTACATTAGTGTTTTCTGTTAAATAATACACCAACACTCAATGAAACACAATTCTAAGATTTCTCAGGCTAATCTTATGCTAAACTGCTTATTTTATTATTGCGTATTACAAAAGTACTATGTCTTAATAGATAACTGAACTGTGTAGAAACATTCTTGAGAAAAAGAAGAAAAAACATTTTGAGTAGGATTATTGTGTGTGGTCTTCTGAAACTACTGAATTCAAAATTCCAACATTTGATACGTTTTTGCAGAGGAAAAGCAAAAACAAAATCAATGAAAAAATTCAAGCACTATATTTCTACTAGCTTATACAAACTACAGAAACTTGTGCTGTTCAAAATCTACCTACAAAATGTTTCAGCTTACTATTTCAGTAGAACCTTGGCTACTATATCTTCCTTAAGAATAGGTTAGATTGAACTTTAAATTGCAAAAGTAATGTTAACTTAAGCACATTTTACACTGGCTATAGTAACAGATACTGATTTCTCTGACAATGGTGTATTGGGTTTAAGTGGTAAAGGTTTGGTAGCAGGGGGGCCACAGGGGTGGCTTCTTTGAGAAGATTCCAGAAGCTGCCCCATGTCAGATCAGAGCCAGCTCTAGCCGGCTCCAAAAGGGACGCACCGCTGGCCAGACCTGAACCAATGAGCGATGTTGTTTGCGCCTCTGTGAGAGCAGATTTAAGAAGGGGAAAAAAACTGCTGCGCAACAGCAGCTGGGAGAGAGAGGAGTGAGGAACAGCCCTGCAGACACCAAGGTCAGTGAAGAAGGAGGGGGAGGAGGTGCTCCAGGCGCCGGAGCAGAAGTTCCCCTGCGGCCTGTGGTGAGGACCATGGTGGAGCAGGCTGTCCCCCTGCAGCCCATGGTGTACCACGGCGGAGCAGATCTCCATGCTGCAGCCCGTGGAGGAGCCCATGGAGGAGCAGGTGGATGTGGCCTGAAGGAGGCTGCAGCCCATGGAGAGCCCCCGCAGGAGCAGGCTCCGGGCCGGACCTGTAGCCCGTGGAGAGGAGCCCACGCAGGAGCAGGTGATCCGGTGGGAGCTGCCACCCGTGGGGGACCCATGCTGGAGCAGTTTGCTCCTGAAGGATGGACCCCGTGGTACGGACCCATATTGGAGCAGCTCTTGAAGAGCTGCAGCCTGTGGGAAGCCCACGCAGGACCCGTTCGGGAAGGACGGCATCCCGTGGGAGGGACCCCACGTTGGAGCAGGGGAACAGAGAGCGACCATGAAGGAGCGGTGGAGACGAAGCGATACGGACTGACCGCAACCCCCATTCCCCGTTCCCCTGTGCCGCTCGGGGGGAGGAGGTAGAAGAGGGTGGATGGGGGGAAGGTGTTTTTAGTTTGCTTTTAGTTTCTCACTGCTCTAGTTTGCTAGTTATAGTAATAAATTATACTAATCTCCCTATGTTGAGTCTGTTTTGCCCGTGACGATAATTAATGAGTAACCTGCTTGTCCTTATCTCAACCCTTAAGCCCTGGTCCATCATATTTTCTCCCCCTGTTTCTTTGAGGAGGGGAAGTGAGCGAGCGGTTGTGGTGGAGGTCAGCTGTTTAGCCGGGTAAAACCACCACAAATGGTGAGGTGGTCTACCAGGTCTGCACTCATCTGGTATAGTCTGAGCACTGCAACCTGAAAATTATGGATGTTCCGTTCCTGTTAGCTGTCATGGTGATCATGTTGAAAAATACTGTGACCTCCTATTTCTTCCTGTTTTCACCTTTTTCTGTCTGTACCTATCATGGAAATGTAAGTCCAACTGTACTCTTATTAAATGCCATCTTCAATGCCAGAAATCAAAGTTAAAATGATATTTACATTGACCCATATCAGCCAAAACAAGGAAATAAGAAGTTAGACTAATGTGACATTCCCTCAGTCATTACATTATTTTTTTTACTACATGTGAAAACATGGCAGGCACATACCCCTCCTGAGAGTTGTGAAACTTCAGTAATAAACTAAACACAGAGAATTTAGACTTAAAATTCAAATTCCTAAAAGGCAAACTTCCATTATGAAGGTAGTACACCACTCTGATATTTATTGTTTACACAAATATTCTACAAATTATCAAAAAGGAAGAGAAAAATGTAAGTGCTGTGTACTTGCCTTACTTTACCCCAAAGTTGAAGCTTCTAAGCCTATTAAATACTTGAGATAAACAAACAATCTGATTTCTGTCCAATAGAAAATCTTGGTATTTCAGGAATTGCAGACACACTGAATTGTGATGACAAGTAGAAAAAGAAACTGTGAAATCAAGTTTCAAAAAAGCAATAAAAAACAACTTGTTAGGATCAAAGAAGACAGAATGACAGGGAAAAAATAGGAGAGAGCAAAATTTCATATTGTCTTTCCTTGGCAGAAAAATGAAGACAATAATAAAAATCAAAACTTACCACAGAAGATTTTCATTTTGCAAAAAGTGATTTTTTTTGACAGAGAATTCCTGAGCTGACTAAAAATTTACTGTGAGACTCAGCAAAATCACACCATGTGAGGTTTAGAGATGCCTTAGTTCAGGCTTTCTAGTTAAATATTTCTGCTACTTCCAGTGATGGAATTTATATACTTCTATCTTTAACCAAAATATTAATTTGCATTTATGTATGTATAATTACATGTTAAGAGAAATTACGCATTCTAATCCATGAATTTTTGTGGTGCCACAGAATTCTATATCAACAATGAAATTCTTCAAACATAACTTGAAATAATGACTCTGTAGAATGTTGCATCTGAGTTCTGAAATATAGTCAAAAGGAGGAATAGGTATTTGACAGTATATCCTGACACACTAACGGAAATCCATGTACCATCACTGAAATATTGTATGGGCTGGTATGTGATATGGTAACTTCTAGAATATTGATTATGTTACCAATTATGTGGCATTATCAGAATGGCTAAGGACACAAGACCATCCTGCATAGAGCTGCTGGGTGTAGCTGTGCCTCACACTGCAGATTCTGTGCTTCCTCTATTAATCTGTTAGTCAGTAAGCTCATTAATTGGACAGCAAAATGTAATTTTGATATTTTTCCAGCAAAAAGGTATTGGGAAACAATTTCTGACAAAGTTTGAGGAACTGCTAAGTTAAATTTAGCTAAATTTATACTAACACCTTTGCTAACCTTGAATACAATGGCAACAAAATAAAGTAAGAGCACAGAAAACTAATAGGATTTTATACTGTACCACTTATATTTCTCTAGTTTTCATGTAGTTTGACAAAAATAAATAGTTGCACTGATAGTGTTGTGATTGTATTTTGATCTTTGGCAGATGTTAATGATGCCACTGTCAATGCATTACTATGGTCAGATTGTTTCAAGTGACCCATCAGTACCCACAGACAGGGTTGCAGACATCAGTTACAAGTTTGAAAGCCACTGTGCTGGGAAATGTCTTGTAAAATCGAAAACCTGATTTCTCCCCATTATCCAAAAAGAAAAGCAGCCAAAGCAGTGACAGTACCAGCAACTGCCAACATCACAGAGTGGCCGAAACTTTTTGGGGAAATAAGGAACAATTTCATCTCTATTTTGAAAATTGCAATCTCTGCTGAGATTGTTTAAAATGGTGCCAATTAACATAACATATTTTTCTAGTGAGGACCCAGGTCAAAAAGCAGTTGGACTGATACATCACTAGTTCTTTTTACCATAATCAGCTAAAGAGAGATGATAAACATTATCTTTCAGCAACAGAATAAGCGAAGAACAAGAAAAACTGCTTTAAGGTGCATAGCTGTATAAATATCTTATAAGTTTAGTCATAAGATCCTAATCAACTGACTATTATTGTTTCATCTTAGCAAGTTAACTTTAGTAGTGTGCATTAACATTATGCATTCAATATCTTTTCCTAGCCAGGGACAATTAATAATCTTATTAATTTGCATTTATATTCTTATAACTTGATTCTGTTTTATGTTTACCTGAGTTGAACCAAACCTTCCAGGAAGGTGCCATTTTACTAAAGGTCTACCAGAAGACTATGCCCATGTTCATCGTGACAGATGTGATAGCATCTGTCGAACTGCACACTCTGTCCATTCAGATCATGTCTGTATTTGCTGCAATTTCAGATCTCTTTTTTTTTTTTTCCAGCAAACATATTCTGTAGCTAGCTTTATCCTACTAGAATGGATAATAACCAGATATTATGGTATTCCTGATGGTTTTTGGCCTTGAAATCCAGAGATAACTCCAAAATGACTTTGCCTAACGAACCAGCAAATAACAAAAAAAATATATAGAAGCCACAGACCCATAACCACAGCATTTTCTTTGCATTATAATTAGTCTCCGTTTGACTTTCTTATTTTGAGTAAAATGCAATAAAGAAAATCCCAGTAACTTTATCAATTTGCTCCTCCTACAGGGTTGAAAATTCATACAACATGACTCTTCTGTTTTGTCTGCTATTAAATATTATCTTCACAGGGCTTGTTTTTCCTTCAGTATTAGGCTTAGATAAGACTTGAGCAACCTATAAACCTGACCCTTAAAACAAGTGTCTAGCCTGAGTTACAGAGGGCCTAAAATTTGAAATGGCTCTTCTTCCATTCTAGGAAGAATGTTGCTGACACCGAAGCTGGTAAGGGAACAGAGAAACAGCTCATTATGTATTAATGCAATCACCGTCCCCTTCCTGAATGCCCTTCTATACATTTCTTCCAAGCAAGGCCCATTTAAAAGGCATTAATTCAAATGGATATAGAACATGCAATGAAAATCAAACTATGGAGGCTAGTTCCTATTCTGTAAGAGGATGGCACATATACTATTGTTCCAGATTGCCACAGCAATCACAGAATCACAGAATTGTTGAGGCTGGGAGGAACCTCTGGCCATCATCTAGTCCAAAACCCTGCTCCACACAAGCTGTAGTAGAGCAGGTTGCCCAGGACATTGTCCAGGGTTTGAGCATCTCCAAGGATGGAGATTCCACAGTCCCTCTAGGCAAACTGCTCCAGTGCTTGACCCTCACAGTAAAAACAATTTTTTCTTACGTTAAAATGAAATTTCTTGTATTTTAATTTGTTCCCATTACCTATTGTTATTTCAATAGATACTGCTGAGGGGAGTCTGGCTCCATCTCATTTACACCTTCTCTTCAGATATTTATAAATATTAATCAATGTCCTCCACCCTCAAGCTTTCTCTCTTCCAGGATAAACAGTTCCAGCTCTCTCAACCTTTCCTGCAAGTGCTACAATCCCTTAATCACATTTGTTGTCCTTCATTAGACTTCTTCCACTATGTCCCTGTCTCTCTTCTACAGATGAGCCAAGAACTGGATGCAGCATTCCAGATGTGTCTGACAACTGCTGAGTAGAGGACAAGTATCACCTCCCTTGACCTACTGGAAATGCTCTGTCTAATGCAGCCCAGCTGACCAGCCTTCCAGTGTGTACTAGTACATGGGGTTGTGCCTTCACAGACGCAAGATTTGGCATTTTCTTTTGTTGAACTTCTTGAGGTTCCTGCCTGCCCATGTCTCCAGGTCTGTCAAAGTTCCTCTGAATGGCAGCACAGCCATCTGGTTTATCAACCATTCTTCCCAGTTTTGTATCACCACTTGCTGAAGGTGCTCTCTGTCCTATCTTTCAGGTCATAATTGAAGATGTTAAACAGTATGGAACCCAATACTGACAGCATACTGCTTTTGTCTGATCTCCAGCTGGACTTCACACATTGAGGATAACAAACCTTTGAGCCCAGCAGCTCAATCAGTTTTCAGTCCACCCCACTCTCCACTGATCTGGTTCATACAAGACTAGATAGGCACCCTTCACCAAGGATATAGAAGAATGATTTCTTGCCTTCTCCTTTCTAAAGTTTAGGAAAGGCATTCAAAATAGCCTATAGGAAAAGACTCTTTATACTAGATGTTAGAATTCTTTGGGGACAAACTGCTACACTGAAGAGACACCTTATATCTTCAACTACAAAAAATAAGTATTTTTCCCTGAAGTAGAATATATTGCTGCACAGTTTTGCTTGCTAGCTCTAATGACTTGGTTTAAGACTCTTTCTCTTCTTATTTTATTTCCACCTTCTCCACTGTTTACAGATGTTAGATTGCTAACATTTTGAGATGACAAATCAGTATCTCCGTTGCCCCCAATACATATGTGTAAAAGTTAATTACTGATTTTTACTTTTTTTTTTTTTTCAGTAGAAATGCTAGTAAAATCAGCCTTAGGAAGCTCAATTTCTTTGTTCAATACCAAGTTTTCATCATTGTTTGATCTTTCTCTGTATTTTTTCCATACCTCTCTTCCTATTGATTAGAAAAAAATGGTTTACTTTGTCTCAGTATTCCAGTCCTGAGTGCTAGTCTTAAAAAGCTTTACTGAGAATTCATTAAAACTTGCCCACTGCGCCTTAAAATATGAACCTGATTTTGTGATCTTTCATGTCTCACTTTAAAAATTTCAATCTGCTTTAAATCACTAGCTTAGGTTTTTCTTTTTTTCTTTTCTTCTTTTTTCTTTCTCCATTTGCTTGCACCAAAATATTCCTTATTCACCTCAACTGTTTTGACTCTCATTCATAGTGAGGGTCAATAGTATGATTAGTATCTAAAATAGAGATGTGTTAAGCACTTGCTTTGACCAGGTCATTATTTTTCTCGTTTTTTGTTGTTGTTGTTGTTGTTGTTGTTTGTTTGCTTTGTTTTTTCCTTTGAGTCTTTTTTTGATATGTATGAATTTGTTTCAGAGTGGAAGCTGACCAAGAGGCTTATGGCAATCTTATTTTATCCCCCTTTAAGCAGGCTTTATCTAAGCACTGCAGCTGCAGTGCAGTACCTTTTCTTCTGGGTTGCAGGGCAATTCATTTACTCAAAGTCCCAAATGATAGAGAAGGGACTAATAAGAGCTCATGCATAAACTCACTTGTCTTTGAGATCAACCTTCTGACCTCCATGAAGACCATGATTAAACTATTTCTTACTGTCTACACAGTTGTCCTAGACTGATTTACAGGTAAACAGTTAGTCTTCTTCCTTGTTTATCCATTTTTATCCATTAATACAAATATGTAGTACTGAGGAATACACAAGAAAGCTAGCAAATCACATTCATCAATGGATATAAAATACATCAGCTCACTGAAATTGTCATTAAAAATGTTTTTATTTTTGCTTAATTATCCTGCAAGCTATAATTAATTTTTAGTTAGTCTGATTCTAATATCACTTACAAATTGATACTGAAGCTACTGTCTTTGTAATACTTGTGCCTAACAAAAATTACTTTATGTTTGTTTCTGAAGTCTCAGGACCTTCATTTTCTGAGAAAAAATAAAAAATTCAGACTTCTGCAGGATTTTTTTTTCCCCTTAAAATTATCACGTTAAAAAAAAAGGAAGACCTACATGCTATCTATGTCAAATATTAATTGTGTATACATTGCAACCATTGTGTTTAATTGGTATAGGTATCGATATTTCCAAAAGGAAGCTTTCCTAAGTAGTCTATATTTGTGAGGAGCTGTATGTGGAGAATATTATTTTGCAACTGCAGAATACCAAAAACATCACATCAGAGATCCTTAATAAAACTCCAGCCTGAACTGGCTAGTTTGGAATGCAGTGCCAACATTGATCACAAATAAACATCAGTGAAAAATAAAAGATATATTTTTTTGTGAACACTCAAACATAAATATTATGACATGAACCTTTGACATGATACACAGGCAAAATTTCTACTAGTCTTTCTTAATTATGCTTAGGATGATTGATTGAATGGCATCAACTATATTTCCATTTTCTACTAAATACTTCAGTAACTCATTAAAGCACTTATTCACCAAAGCAATTCATCATTAGCAAATCATATCCATAAAACCAGAGGTCCATGCCTTCTATTCTTGATGGTACGGTGCTAAAACCATAGTTTTAGATTGGCTAAAACATTATTGTGGATTGATAAAACAGGTATCACTCACTCATGACTGAAAAGATATCACCAGAAACATAAATCAGTGTCAGGCACTCAGAAGCTGAAATGAACTGAAAGAAGGCTGAAAACTCATTGAAAAATAGTTGTGTTTATGGAAACACAAGTTTGTGAACATTCATTATTCACTGATACCCTCTTCTAAGCAATATCAGAAATTATGTTATCTTGACAATCAGAAAATAAACTATACTGAAATAGTAGAATCTATCTGCCTAGGTGGGTCTAGATTTGGAGAAAGGCATTTTTCTTAAAAAATAATCTAGCATATTTTCTCTGAGGCACCCTCAGTTATCATGCTTCAAAATGAAGAACATTTTCAAAATGATCAAATTGAAGCCTTCAGCTTGTATAGTGCTAGACGGAATCTTTTTTTTTTTCTTTTGCTGAAAAGTTTTTGAATTATCAAATGTTCATAGAGAAAAAATAACTTGATCAAATTTTCTATTCCAAAAAAAAAAGAACCAGAAATATACATCCTAAAACTGCCCTACTTTTATTTTTAATTTTTGTTGCTTGTTTTGGAGGGTGAGATGTAGCTCTAGGAATATTGTTTTTAAAAATTAAAGCTTAATAATTTAAGATAAAGTTAAAAAAAAAAAAAAGGCTTATTATGAAGCTGCGTCTGTGAAATGTTACACTTAATCTGAACACAGTATTTTGTTTGGTTTGGATTTTCTCCCAAATAGTCTATCCATGACAGTTAAGAAATCCAGGATCAGGAAATTGTTTTGAGATCTAAAATATCTAAAATATCTCTTCAGGCAAAAAAGTTAAGAGTAAAATGCCAATCAATATGCTGTTCTCATACAGCCCCTAAAAAACTTTCTAATGATGCAGGACAAAGTCTTTTTCTTTTCTCCAAAATATCACTTATTTTCACAAAATCAATTGCCATGAAATGAAAATCTTCATTTTTTCCTGTCTTTACACCGTCCTACCAACACCCTCATTTTAAAGCCACCAGTGACATTCATGTGAAGGGGTTCTTGATGTTCAGAACCACTGCTTCTCAATAAAGCAATGTTTTTATTATTTAAATAAAAAACAATTCAAAAAAAAATCACCTTGTTAGCATTGCTGGACATGACTGCTCCTGACAAAAGTTTGGCTGACACAAATTTTTCCACCAAAGCTTCTGCTTTTGGCGAATTGGCATTGTCTGATTAAATGTTCAGCATTGCCAAAGCCTCCTTTCTCCTTTCATTCCTGGGTTTCAGACCATAGGCCTAGCTTCATCTCACCTCATTTAGGTATTTAAAAGTCAGGCATCTAAACTAAAGCCAAAACTGTCATCCCTTTTATTGTCAAAAGAGAAAGCCAGGAACCAACCATATCCATGAAAGCGATTCATTCTCCTCATCTTTTAGCATTGATCTTTGTGCCCTTTGTATCTTTGGTCTCTTATAATGTTCCTCTTCCTCTCCATGAATTATAAAAGAAACATGAGTACCTGGATTCAACCAAATGCAAAACTTTAAGATTGCTACACTAAGCAGAGATGGGATTCACATCATATTTTACCATCACAACTTTAATTTCATAGGATTTTGAAATACAGAAAGGTGCAACAGATCACAGGGCTTTAACCTTGACATTTCTTATATTCTTGATGAGTCTTAAGTAACTGTGTCAATGTTTATAAATAACGTATAAATATTGAGATGTCACAAAATTAATTTGTTTATAGAAAGTAAGAGTACACAGTCAAGAGTCTCACATGCACATTCAGTTTGAGCTTCACTCTAACAAAATACTAATACATATGTTCATAAACATATTTCCATTTGCCTGCCATTCTCAGTGCAAAATATGAGCACCGCTATTTTTGTCAGGATTTTCGAGACAAATTGAATATGATGAAAAAGCACAGAGACAACAAGACAGAACCAAAACACCAATCTTGAGATTCTAAGAATTTCAATAGAGCTATTTCATATGAGAACAGATGAGGATAAGAACCTACAATTACCTAAATATATTACTAGAATTCTGATTCTTGAGAAATTCTGATTCTTGAGAAATGTCAAATGACTTTATTTATACTATTCTAAGACTGTCATTCTCAAAATAATTATTAAGTACATCATTTTCTTCACCAGACTCATTTTGGTAGTTTCCACAACACAGTAAAAGGAAGTGCATGAAAAAGGGAAGCAGTAATGATTGTTCTCTCTGAAGAAAGAACATTTCCTATTGCATTTATTATTGCTGTGCAACATCACTGCTTGCAGTACTAGCTGTTAGTAGAACTAGCCCAGATATCCACTACAATATTCTTTATTTTTTTCTTAACAAAAAGTATATATGGCAGAAATTTAATGACTACCTAAAAATGAGCAGACACCAACTGTACAGTGTCACCTTGAGTAGCTAAGAAAAGGAATTGTTATAAGAAAAAATCTGTGCATGTCTGCTTGCCAGTACCAAACTTTATGGAGCGATAGATGAAAGGGGAAAGAAGGCAGCTCAATGATTTGATAGAACAAATAGTCAAGAAGATGCACTTTAAATAGTTTCCAAGGTAACTGGCTCTGAGACTGGAATCTATAAATATGGGTACAAACAGGTTTCCAACTCTGAGACAGAAAACAATCAATGCAAAATAAATAATAAAAAAGAGAGGACAGTTGAGTGAAAGAACATGAAAAATAATGCTTAATGAAAAACATTCATAGAAGAATTTTCTTAGAAAAAATTACTACATATCTTTGCTGATCAGAAATACAAATGCTTTCACTTTCACTGCATCTGGGTAAAAGATAAGAAGTGCATGGGTTCACATAAAAATTACTTTTTCACAAATGCATCCATTATGTTAATGAATATTGCTTAAATTTTATCTTGGTTAAATATCAGTAAATTGAGAATAAATGTTTCCACAGAAGTGTGGCCTGCAGGTCAAGGGAGGTGATTGTCCGCCTCTACTCTGCTCTCGTGAGACCCCACCTGGAGTACTGCTTTTAGCTCTGGGCCCCCCAGCATAAGAAGGACAAGGACTTGTTGGAGCGAGTCCAGAAGGATAATCAGAGGGCTGGAGCACCTCTCCTATGAAGAAAGGCTGAGAGAGCTGGGGAAGAGGAGGCTCCAGGGAGACCTTATAGCAGCCTTCCACTACATAAAGGGGCCCACAAGAAAGCTGGAGAGGGACTTTTTATAAGGGCATGTAGTGCTAGGACAAGGGGTAATGGTTTTAACCTGAAAGAGGGCAGATTCAGGTTAGATATAAGGAAGAAATTCTTTACTCAGAGGGTGGTGAGGCACTGGAAGAGGCTGTCCAGAGAAGTTGTGAATGCCCCAGCCTTGGAAGTGTTCAAGGCCAGGGGCTTTGAGCTGTGAGCAACCTGGTCTAGTGGAAGGTGTCCCTGCCCATGGCAGGGGGGTTGGAGCTAGATGATCTTTAAGGTCCCTTCCAACCCAAACCATTCTATGATTCTATGAAAAATTTCAGACTCTTTTAAACATATTCATAATTAGTACATAAAAGATTTAGACCACAAGATGATTGGATACTACTGTAGGCTTTCATATAGAGAACATTTGAATATTTAGCATAGCAATTGCTATCAAACACATTCAAACAACAATCCCTCTCTCAAATGTAAATAGTACTGATAGTGTGCTTTCTTTCAAAACTAAGGTTGCTTTTCTAACTTTTTAAAATTATTACAATTAGCTACAGTTGTCACAATAGTGACATTTCGAGATGTTTATTTTAAGGGTATAGCAGGTCATTTTGAAGACTTAAGGTATGCATCTCACATATATGACTATTTTAGAAACACCTGCATTTATAAACAGATCTACCTCATTTAAGGCCTGACAATACTGCATTGTCTCAATTCTTTTCTAACACTTTACTTGTTTGAGAACCCTAATATATATTATGTGTATATAATATTCATACAGGAATACATAGATTCTTTAAAAAAAGTTGTTCTCAAACTAAATGATTTGGTTGATCTTAGCTGTTCATTTACTGCTTGTGCTATCGATCTCTCTTCCTGAAGATAAGGAAGCAAGTTGTTATAAGAACCATTAAATGAGCTGACAGATTTTTTTATATATAAGTACATATATATATATATAAATACAGTGGGAGAAAGCTATTCATTAGATATTTCTTTGTATGTCTTTCTATGAAACCATTCAGGACTTTTTACGGTGGTAAATTATTTTTCTTCCTAGAATTAGCTTATCTTCCTTAGATACACACCTTATATTTCTCCAGTTACAAAACCAACAATAAAACATTTCTAATCTCTGAAAGTAAAACAAACCAGTGATGGGTTGGTTCTTGGGACTATCCCTGTCAGCATCAGTACCATGTATGCTTAATATATGAGGTTCAACAAGCCCAAGTGTAAGGTGCTGCACCTGGGTCAGGGCAATCCCAGACATGAGTACAGACTGGGAGAAGAACTCATAGAGAGCAGCCATGTGGAGAAGGACTTGGGGGTTCTGGTGGATGAGAAGCTCGACATGAGCCAGGAGTGTGTGCTTGCAGCCCAGAAGGCCAACTGTATCCTGGGGTGCATCAACAGAGGAGTGGCCAGCAGGTGGAGGGAGGTGATTGTCCCCCTCTGCTCTGCCCTCGTGAGGCCCCACTTGGAGTACTGCATCCAGATGTGGGGCCCCCAGCACAAGAAAGAGGTGGATCTGTTAAAGTGCGTCCGGAGGAGGGCCACAAAGATGATCAGAGGGCTGGAGCACCTCTCCTATGAAGAAAGGCTGAGAGAACTGGGGATGTTCAGTCTGAAGTAGAAAAGGCTCCGGGAAGTCCTCATTGCAGCCTTTCAGTACTTAAAAGGGGGGTTATAAAAGAGATGGGGAGGGACTTTTTACTCCGGCACATAATGATAAGACAAGGGGGAACGGTTTTAAACTAAAAGAGGAGAGATTTAGATTAGAAGTTAGGAGGAAGTTCTTTACTCAGAGAGCGGTGAGGCACTGGAACAGGTTGCCCAGAGAAGTGTGGATGCCCCATCCCTGGAAGTGTCCAAGGCCAGGCTGGATGGGGTTGTGTGCAACCTGATCTAGTGGGTGGCATCCTCGCCCATGGCTGAGGGGTTGAAACTAGATGATCTTCAAGGTCCCTTCCAACCCAAGCCATTCTATGATCCTATGAATACTAATGCTAGGACCTTCTATGGCTGTACAACCAGTTTTTCCTAAAACTCCATCCTAAGTGGACTTTTCCTTTCAACACAAGAAGAAGTCAGAGAAAACAATGCAACATTTCATTTAATAAATGATGCCATCAGAATATGCATATATTTACACAGATGTAAAATATTATGTGTTCTAGTGCTAGTCCACTCAGAATATTTACAGTAGAATTCAGCAGGACCACTCACAACATTAATGTTTGTTGGCAATAAGGTAATATATCAAGCCACAGAATTATGGAGAGAAAAAAAATTGACAGTGAGCAGAACAGGTAAGGTGAATTCTAAGATGGACTTAGATGCATACATACTCCTGTATCCAAAGTCAAGAAATCAGTGAAATGTTCAAACAGTCAGACAAGGAAAGCAGACACAAAAATTACTCACTACTTGTATGCTAAACATCTCTTCTAACTGAGGAGAGAGAATAGTGTTTTGTCTACATTTCCCTAATGGAGAACGACAGCTGTGAACAACAAAGTCTATCCTTGTTGCTGCTGTAGTTTTTTTAAGACTAAGATGTCAGAGATGGTAGCAGTATGGAAATAAGATGATGGTGTAGGGGTTCTAACTACTGTTCCTTCCCCCCTTCCCATACCTTTCATCTTCCTGTAGTGTAGTATGCATAAAATCACAGCCTGTATTATGTCATCAACATAAAGGTCAGACCTTACAGAAGGTAAGCTAATGCATTATTTACATATCTGTTATCAACTGACAAGGATTTGTCAATTGTGCTAAGGCACATTATCCAGACCTTGCTGGAAGGTGATGTCATGAATTAATTACTATGAAGCCTCTTCTCCATTTACGTGTGCGTCATTCCTACAAGTCACTTAGAAAAGTATCTGTTTTCAGTTATGAGAGAACTGACTGGTATGAGACCCTTTTCCAATATTACTGCACAATAGTCAGGTCACTAGTAATGACTGGAAATTATAGTTCAACATTTAGGATGACTTCAGGCATGCTGAGGAATAACAGCGATAATAGGACTAGGGAAGGATATTTGCACTCACCCTCTGTATTGCTGAAATTCCTGATGATTTTATGTCTTCACTATCTAGTTCTAACTAAGGCCTTTCCATCAATTAAAAAAAAAAAAATCAGTTTAAAATGAGGTTCAATATTTAAAAGTTCAATTTACAATGAAGGTTTGTAATCCTGTTGGGGACTGCTAGTTTGAATGACGTAGTAAGGCAGACACCTTCAATGATGAACAGCTTATTCTTTAGTCTTGAACAAACAGGCCAAGCTCTGAAGATGCGAAATACATCTGATCCTATCCTCTACAGGCTGAATTTAGATAAATAAACAACTGTGTCATATGCATGCAGTTTATCCTCTACAGCATGTGGATTAACACCTGACACTAGCTGTGAGGTGCAGTACGGGTCATTTGTTACCAGAGCCTGAAGAGAATTCTGAATGAACAAAACAAAACCTATGCAGCACAATCTATCAGTATTCAGTCCTTCTTCACAACAAAATACAAGCCGTGACTTTGAAACTTTGCTTATAATCTACTAGTAATTCAAACATAGGCAAATATCGTGAAGGCTACTGGAGCTCCACCTAGTATATGCTTGGAGCAGAGGAGACTCCATGAAACTCCAGTATGAGCTAATGTGGCATGTTATAGGTAAATAAATGTGGTACTTGCATGTAGTATGGATTATATATGTTGATAGTGTCGTCCCCACAGGTAGAGGAACACATGCATTTTATTCTATAAAGTATCACAATTCAAGAGAACTGAATCATTCTGAAACAGGCAGAGAATTTATTGTGTGTGAAAACTGTTTGTGTCCCAAACTCTGACAAGCAGGAGATGGACTTGATTTATACAAACATGTATATCTTCTTACGACTTCTAAAAGGTTGTCTCTCAAGACCACATTTTAATTTGTATATACACACAGGTATAACAAACTGTATTGGTAGAATACTATCAGTCCAAATATGTTTTCCAACTATTTATTTACAATTAATATTACTACTATCTCCATTTTTAGCTGTAGCCAAAAGAAGGCTGTAGCTGTCATACTCAGTGATACCAGTTCCAGGCACAAGGCTCTAATGCAACCAAGAAGGGACTTCAAGATTGGATAAAAGGAAATAAAAATGTGACTGTGCAAAGATCCTACGTACTTAAAGGTGTCCAGTTTACCAAGACATTTTGGTTTGAAAGCAGAACATTTGCAATGGCCTGAAAAACACTGGCAAAAAAATGAATTAAATTGTCTGCAAGAGGAATGCCTGAAGCAAAATTATATGATTTTATAAGTAAGTTGGATGTGTGTGCATATATGTATATATAAGCACACAGACATGCACCCCCACAATTGCTGCTTAGGTTATCTTGTTTAGGTAACTGCTGTCAGTGCAAGAGACTAAGTAAAGAGTGTATGTGATACAGGTCAGTCTAGAAAACTACATTTCATCTGGGCTATGAATTCATTATACAAAATTATGAATATTGTTATTGATTCTTTACTAAAAATGGTTTTCCAAAGATCACATTAGCTTTTCTCTTATGATTTGACTGGAATAAAGCTTGCTGGTTACAGAATAATAACCAGCTTCAGCCCCAGCATTTTTGATGTTACACGAAAAGGATTTTTCCCAAAGGTAGTAAAAAAGAAAGATGATTCAGTTGATTGAAAAACAACCAGTTAAATTCTTATGCAAATGCAAACAACTTTGAGCTAAAATAGATTTGACAAACTTCCCAAAACGATAGATGCAGAGCTGACTCAAAAGACTTGCAAATTATTAAGGATGATTTTGTGTATGTGTTACCAACATGAACAACATTACGTGTGCATGTATGTTCATAGAACTAAAAGCAACTTGAAATATCCTTGTTTCTTGCTCTTTTAAAGAGCTGAATATTCAAGACTGACAGTTCTCTCTTCTTTTTTTTTTTTTTTT
>VXAL01006444.1:0-17534 GCA_013399475.1 Chauna torquata
CATCCAGGTGGCTGAAATCCCCCTTCAGGCTGAGAGCCTGCAAGCACAAAAGCTCTGCTAGTTAGTCCAGCCAGCTTGCTGCCCAGAGCACACTTACCCCCCCGGTCAAGTGTGCTCCATCTGGTGTCAGCATGGCCCACATCTCAAAGGTGCGTCCAAGATCGTAGAACCCAGCCACACAGCCACTCATTCAACTCATCCATTCATCTCCTTCTTCTTGAGTCCCTGTCTCCAGCTGGGAGGATAGAGGAGACCACCACCTGCACTCCCGATCCCATCAACATCTTTCCAAGGGACGTAACGTCCCTTTTGATATTTCAGATACTCCTTGTTGCAGCCTCATTCGACCCTACATGAAAGAGCAGGAACAGGTGGTAGTCCTCTGACTTTACCAAGCTTAGTAGCTTCATGATATCACGAATGAGGGCCCCCAGCAGGCAGCAAACCTCCCTAGAGAGATTGTCTGGTCGGCAAATGGGTGCTTCAGTGCCTCTCAGCGAGGAATCTCCAGTTACTAACACCCTTTATGCTTTTTTCATGGCACTGGTTGGACCAACGCTGTATGGTTGTCCTTTCCTGGGTCTTGGCCATTACTCACACACTCTTCTTTTTCCAGCCCCAGAGCATCACACCTGTTGCATAGGACCTGTTGCATATGGCACTTCGGGGACAAGGGGGGACTCCTCCTTTTGCTCCAAGCTGAGATGAGGGTCCAGTCTCCCTTGTCTTGTGAGTCAATCAAGTCTGTCAGCTCAGGGTTGGAAGCAAGCTTACCTTCCCCTTGCCAGGACTTAAGGCAGGGCTGTCGCTCAGCCCGCCTCAGCATACAATACCACACATCAATCTCTTGCTCGGATTCCTGGATACTACGCTGCCCGGTGAGCTCCTCTCACAACATGGCAACTTGCTCAAAAAGTTCATCCAGCTGGGCACACTAGTACCCACGACACCCACCTCTGCCTTCAGGTCCTAGGGGGACTTCCCGGTTCTGGATTTCCCTGCAATGGAGGGCCTGGGCAGCTCTTTTCAGTCCTCGGGAGGTCTGTCTGGGTGTAGGCATCTGCCTGGGGAGGTTGTGGCCCCTCCGTCTGGGTTTCAGCCTCAGCCCAGCAGTTGCGGTGCGTGGACACCATGTTTGTTTAAACAACAAACTTAAGTGTGTGTGTGTGTGTGTGTGCGCACGCGCGTGTGTCTGTGTGTGTGTGTGTTGGAAAAGACCATACAGATAGATAGATATAAGACACAGGAACGAATGTTTTGTTCAGTCAGAAAGCTTGAGGCAATTTCACTTCTTAGCACATCTATATTTAAATTAATAGTAAGATCTGCTCACTAATGGCAATATAACTTAGTGCTCAGAACTAACACTTTCTCAGGAAGTAGCAAGAAATGATAAACTGGAAATCCCATGTATTTCTTATGGCCACTGATTTCAAATTATTTTCTTTCTCACTGAGACATTTTTTATGTATATAAACCCAATGATATACTTTAAGATAACATAAAATATAATTCAGAGCCATATCTCTTGCAAAGATTATGAATTAGGATCTTAGTATAAAATTATAACAAAATAAAAACATAGAAAGGATTTACATAAAGTGTTATGATTGAGTAAAACAGATGAAGTATGATGCTGATGTGAAGTTAGGAGATAAAGTGAACAAGGACATGTTAGCAAACTGAGAATGAATGAAATTGCTTTGCATTTACAAAGATTAGCCAGTTCAAATCTGACATATAAATGTTTTCATGCTCATTTAGATCATTTTTATGTCATACCAAAAAATATAGCATAAGTGAGACAAAATTACATCAGTTACACAAGCTGCAGTACTTTAATTAATATTCTCCCACAAAAGAAAGTAACTTCCAGTTAATAAATCAGCAAATATTAATCAGTTCAAGTGCATTCCTGAGAGCACACTAGAAGTGCCTTGAACAGCTTAGCAGAAATGGATGCAAAACACAGTACTGCTGAACTTTTACAGGCAGAATAGACACAGTCTACTAAATTAAAAAAAAATACTCTAGTTTAAACCTGAACAAAATGGAAACAGACACAAGAATCTTTTCAGATTAGCAACTACTTCCATAGAAAAAAAGCACACATATCACTAACACAAAACAAAGAAATTACAAAAAAAAAACACAGACAATGCTTTACCAAAATCAACTCAGTAAAAAAAAAAAGATTAAAGGCATCACAGAAAATTCTTCAGTCTTTCAAGTGACAGCTATAGTCTGTGTAAAACAATGACAAAAATTAATAAACTGATAATTAAAAAAGAAGCTTCTCTTTTTTTTTCTTTATTTTTTAATGTAATGCAAAAGGTCAAGTATGTAGCCCTAGAAAACAAGGTAACAGAGGATAAAAACTGAAGTGATGTCCTACACCATCAACAATAATAACTGCAGCCTGGCAAGTATCTAGAATCAATATAGGAAAAAAAAAAACAACCTGAAAAAGGAGTCAATCAGAGGCCAGATTAAAAAAAAAAACAACCTACAAGGCTGTCTGCAATGCTCAGATAACATCAGGAAGTCAACTGAGGCAAAATGGTAAAGAAAGGGTGCGCATTTCGGATAATACTATACCACAGGACTACTGATGCACTAGTAAATGGCACGGATTAACAAGCGTTCTCCAGAGCTTAGAGAGACATGAGTTCCTTTGGACTAGGAAAATAAAATAAATAACAAAAATCATATATGATCGCAACAGACCTGCTTTAACAGATCAACTTTTAAGCCAAAAGAGTAAAGAACAATTCACCTTATATTCCTGTCTCTGTGTTTTAATCCCTTTATTCAAAGTACAACTCAAAAAAAAATATTTCCCACTAATTTCTTGCATGGTTTTATAAATTGCCATGTCCAGCAATACCAATTTACTGGGAGATTGAGCTTTATGAAATTAGCAAGATACCTTTTTTCCCATTATTGGAAGGATTGCATAGATAAACTAGAAAACGTTAACAACTCAATACATTTTACAAAGTAATTTTGAGACTGTAGCTAAGTTGCACAGCACAAAGTGGAATTATTTACCAACTTAACTACAGCTTTTGAGTACACAGCCGCATCTGAACATTCATGCTCTAATTCTCAACAGAGTTTACGCAGCTAAGGGACAGTGAGATGAACACATATTTAGGCTACTGCCATATGTGAAATGTCAGCAGACTTTGCCTCTGCTGCAAATGAACACTACCCCTCAACAGTTTTATTTTCGTTCAGGTTGTTTTTAATGTCTCCTCTTAGTCATAAATATTTAACTACTAATACTTGCTTAAGCATTTCCCAAATCTTTTTTGCATTGTTAAATGTTATTTATAAACTTAGGTCATTCTGTTCATCCTGTAATACAACAAAATATGTACAAAAAACCCTTTTTTATATAGTTATTTTGATTGACAAACAGGAATCATTGTTGTGTCTAAGTTCTTGTTATCAGGAAACGTTAAAAGGGTACTATCAACCCCTAAACTAAACATACTGTCTGTGAGGTGTAATAGATGTATATATGCATGAGAATGTCATCCAACTTGTGTCACCAACTAAGATGACATTCTGTTCACCGTCATATCAACAGAGCTGCAGTTCTTCACTTTGCTTTTCTTGCAAAGTGGCAAAACGCTGCATCTTCTAGATACTAATTGTTTGAAGTCCAGAAAAATTCAGTATCGTGACCATGTTCTACAATGAAGCACCATCTACCATATCATACTGAGATTCTTATTAGCAATTAAATATAAACTACAGACATTGAAAAAGAAGGAATAAAGCTTGATGACAAACCAAAAAACAAGCCAGGACTTCCCTACCTAAATGTTTATGTATTTTAGGGGAAGGAAAACGCATAAAAAACCTCTAGGTCACAGAAATCTTTATTTGACCCCACTCCACAATAATTACAGGTAACAATTCAAGCTGTATTCAGTGAAGTCTTGTTCAAGCATTCATATACGTTTAAACAAAGGTAACTATTACAAGCAGGGAAAAACCTACAGGAACTGCTGCACCAATTTTGGATTTCCAAAACTATGCATTCTTATAGAAACATAGAAACATCTAGGTTGGAAAAGACCTCCAAAGACCATCAAGTCCAACCATCAACCCGACCTATCAAGTCCCATCACTAAACCATGTCATAATTTGATAAATAATATGAGAATTCACTTAGCATATTTTACAAATAAAATTAAAATAATTCATCTTGGACGCAGTTCAGCTGCTTGCTTTGCCAGAGTTCACAATCAGCAACACAATTACTTTTGTGATGTGAATGAAGCCTTAATCAGAGAATGGCTGAGGCTGGAAGGCACCTCTGGAGGTCACCTGGTCCAATCCCCTGCTCAAGCAAGGTGACCCAGAGCAGGTTGCCCAGCACCATGTCCAGGCGGCTTCTGAAGATCTCCAAGGAGGCAGACTCCATAACCTCTCTGGGCAACCTGTGCCAGTGCTTGGTCACCCACACAGTAAAGAAGTGTTTCCTGGTGTTCAGACAGAACCTCTTTTGTTTTAGCTTTGTGCCCACTGCTTCTGTCACTGGGCACCACTGAGCAGAGCCTGGCTCCACCCTCTGTGCACCCTCCCCTCAGGTGTTTATACACATTGGTGAGATCCCCCTGAGCTTTCTCTTCTCCAGGCTGAACAGTCCTGGCTCTCTCAGCCTCTCCTCATAGCAGAGGTGCTCCAGGCCCTTCACCATCTCAGTGGCCCTGCATTGGATTCTCTCCAGGATGTCCATGTCTGTCTTGCACTGGGGAGCCCAGAACTGAAGGCAGCACACCCGATGAGGCCTCACCAATGCTCAGCTGAGGGGCAGGATCACCTCCCCCAATCTGCTGGTAGTACTTTGCCTAATTAAGACCCGGATACTATTAGCCTTCTTTGCAGCCAGGACACACTTCGGGCTCATGTTCAACTTGGTGTCCACAAGGACCCCTCAGTCCTTTTCTGCAAAGCTGCTTTCCTGCCAGGCAGCACTCAGCATGTCCCGGTGCCTGGGATTGTTCCTCCCCAAGTGCAGGGCTTTGCACTTTATGAGGTTCCCACTGAACAACTTCTCCATTCTGTCAATTTTCAATCTACCTCGCTGTCTGTTCTTCTAGCCTATATTTCATTAGCTTCTCCACAAGGATGTTATGTCAAAAGCCTTACTGAAGTGAAAGTAGACAAGCTCCATGGCTCTCCCCTCATCTACCAAGCCAGTCATTTCATAGTAGAAGATTATCAGGTTGGTCAAGTGTGACTTCTCCTTTTTAATGGTCAAGACTTACTGGTAATGACTGTGTCATGCACTTGTACTTAAACACAGTAAGTCTTAGTAGTCATTTTGCATCTACAGCTACTAAGGTTGGAAACTGCTTTACTAGCCATAAGGAGAGAAGACAAAAAAAAATCACAGCTCAATTTAATGGTATTTCCCCCTCCCAACATCTTAAATATTGACATGAAAGCAATGTGCAAAATATCAAGAAGGCAGTTTTTAGTCAGCCTACCAGATTAATCGAGGGGAGATAAAACTGAGCAACTACTTCAAAGTAAAAGCGTGGGCAAAGAAGAATAAAAAGCTGTGCAGTCTGGTAGTCTCATGCTCTTGAACACCATACTGAAACATTCTCAGAAATGTGGCAAAGTGTACTAATGAAACTAAATTACCAGATTATAACCAACTACCATGTTTTTCTAGAGTGCTCAAAATCTCCAGAAGCATGAGATCTCCCTGGTTTGCCCTTGTGAAAAAATACACTACTAAAATATTCTGAGTATTTTTTTTAAGAATGCACAATAAAGTCTACTGGACAATTAACCAACTTGACATTAATGAACAGGTATCTTTGGCTTCTAGGAAGGCAGAGCTAACAGGAAAATATTCAAATATGTCAGAATCTACATATCTATAGAATCTAAATATGTCAGTATCTGAATATGTTAGAGTCTATCTTAAAACTGACTGCAAACTTTAAAAGATGTAAAGACGATCACAAGCTGGATAAAACCTTGGGATGTTCATTTACCATGAAGGCCATGATCTATATGAAATAGACAGCAGCTTGATAGCATGACTTTTAAGAGCCTCTATAGCTTATTGCTTTTAAACAAATAATGTGAATAGTAAATTTATAATACAGGAATGTTATCAAATAAAAGGCAATAGGCCTACATGCAGCACAGTCAGAATATTAAAAGATATCCTTTCAACGTGACCCAGCATCTTATGCCCTTGAGATTATGCACTGAATATTGAGGTAGATGGAAACTGCAGAGAGGAACATAAAAAAAGTTATGGATGTGCACAGACTAAAAAGCGCTGCTGCATGTGTAATAACACAAGGTAAACCGATCCCAGAGCTAAATTCTGCATTCACACCCTACACTGACTTTATCATATGGAAATATCTCAGTGAGCTGACAGGTCCCCTGAATCAGTTCTAGTGAGTAAAACTAGCTTCTGCTGTTACTAGAATACTTTCTATATAAAAAGGACACCGGAGAACAACAGGTATCGTTTTGTACCATTTAACTACAGGAATGGCAGGTACTTTTTTAATAGATTATTCATGGCCTGTAAATTCAACAGTGCTGAAGGAAATTCCATCCCTTAACAGAATTAATAGACACTGCTAGACAATACAATAGCCTATTAGGAGCATAGAAAAAGAGAAGGAAATTGTCTGTGTCATTGTCTGCTATTACAATGCTTTAATCCTAGTTGGAAAATGCTCAGTTCCACCTTAAAAGGGGAACATCGCCACTTAGCCCTCAGGTGCTTTCCCTTTATGAATATACCAGAGATGCAATTATGCTCTTTTGCAGACTTTGCCATCCCTCACTGAACAAGATAAATTTATTAAGCTTCCTGTTTTATGATAGAATTAACCAAGAAAAAGAAAGATTACAAGCAGCTAGTTGCTGCAGCTCTCCTGCAAACTCACTTGTCTGAAGCAGCATCCACCAGAGTCCTGATGAAGTCTCCTTAGTGAGTTATAAAATGACACTCAGAATTCCCTGCCGCTACCAAAATATGTTGCTTCATGTATCCAGAATGTCACTTCCCTTCCTCACAGCTGCATCACACTGCGGGTTGCTGCTGTCATTCTGTGCAAGCTAGTCACATGGGTGGCCTTCTCCTTAGCTCTCACTCCCTACAAATGAGTCACTAGCTTTCCACGAAACTTCTTAGTCCATAAATCCACCTCCACAACTCAAGTGCTCCCAGTCACCCGTATTTTACTGCAATCCTTCTATGCAATGGTAAGGCTTCCCCACTTGCTGCCATAAGCAAGTGTCATTAGCATGCTCCAGCTTCCTAAGATAGGACTGCTGAAATTTTTAACAAGGTCTTCTATCTTATCAAAGGCAGATACTAATTTAATCTGACATATGCTACCTCTCATAAACCCATCTACATGAACTCCATTTGCTTCCCTGCCTTTGATTATTCTTTTAAAAGTTTTTTTCTGTTGTTTTGCTACAGAAAAAAAAGAAATTAATAGTTTTCAAGCTGCCAGAACCACCTGTTCTCTATGTTCTGAAAAAATATCTACTGTATTTGCTCTTTTGCAGTTAAATACCATCTCTATTTTGATCGTGCTGTTTGTTCTGTTTGTTTTGAAATGTTTGCAACAAGACTTTCTGAAATACAACTTCTTCCCTCCAGCCCCCATCAAACCTGAGCACTAGGAACCTCTAGATTTCATCTTCATTTCACTGTAAGAATTTCCACTGTCAGTTTCCTCCTGAATACATTTATTTCACTCTTAATCCTGATTCTATGTTCAACATGATCAACTGCACTAAAAATGAAGGCAAAATATTAATATAAACTGGGGATGGTAGCTCTAATCATAACCTCATGCTTACTGCATAATGCCCCGCTTCCTTTCTTGTTTCATATTTAATGGATAAATAGCTTTCCACTACTTGGATTATTTTCCTTTACAAGGTCAAACTCAGCTTGATTTCTGGCAAGATCTTACTTACACTTTAAAACTTCTGAACTCTATGACAACTTTCATTTTTGAACAACCACTTTTGCCACTCCTTGCAAATTCTTGGCTAGCTTCTGATATTCTTTGGCTGACTTTTCTTTTAGTCAGGTCTGCAATTCTTCTGCTCATGTACTCTGCCTTTTCCTGGGATGCAAATCCCATACAGTTTTTCTAATTCTGAAGCAAAGAGGTTCCAAGAACCCCACTGTTAGCTCCCTTAGCTCTTTGGTTCACCTAATTTCAAACTATTTCCCTACAGCTTCTCAAGTCTGCATTTCTGAAATTCAAAACCTTTAATTGGAAAACCCTTTCAATTTAAACTGCATAAACCTCTGATTCATTCAATCACTCACTCAATGCAAACTCGGTTTCTACAAACTGCTCTTCCAGAATGTCCTCAGTGCTTATAAAACCAAGTTCAAAGGAACATTACTTCTGTTTAGTTCAGTGACTGTGTGAGAGCACTGCATCCAGTAATAACTGGTCCCTAGACCTAAGAGTGAAATCAAACTCTCCACAGCATATTGTGCTAGACAAATAGCTTTATTCCATTTACTGTATTCTAATTTCCTGTATATTTAATACAAGAAAGCTCTTCTGCATCTGAAATTACTGTGTACGAAAGACCCTCATGCAGGGAAAGCACACAATCCTAATTCAATAATGCACTTCACGTATGAGATAACCATGTAGAGGAGACTTACCTTTTAATATCTGAAATAGCAGCTTGTTCTGGAATGCTTTATCCTTTCCTTGTTGTTCTTTATCTGAGAGCATCCAGTCTTTGAATGCTTAGTATTAACAGGAAAATGCTTACTTATTGTTCCTTTCCCTGACAAAAATATATTAAGGGTTCTGCCTTTAATAACAAATGTAATTTGTAATTCAAATATAGAGCCAGGTCCCAGAAATGCTCTATAAATTCTACCATCAGAACAAAGAAACTAGTTTTAAATTGTTAACTTTTACAAATAATCAAAGTCAGCACCCTAATCTCTGCAATACAACCTATTTTATTGCTACTTAGTCTATAGAATTTTCCATACTTCATAATACCTGAAAAAATGCATAAGGTCATTTTATGCGGTGGAATATACATGTTTCAAGCTACCCAAACAACAGCTCAATATGTCAAACTGCTTTACAAGTCGAGATTAACAGAGCTGTTAAACAACTTGCTGCCCATTTTACAGAGCTCAAATACCAGCATAAAGGTTCAGTGACTTATTCAATATTACAGGAGAAATCAGTGTCAGTTAATTCCTACTTTCATGCTTCAGCCAAAACAACCTTCCACTCCTAATGTTGTAACCAAAGCATGGACACGAGCTAGAGCAGAGAAGCAAATTTAAGGAAAGGACAACACTCTTTCAGTTATTTCAGAAGGAAGCTACACAACTTTATTTATCTGTCAGGATTCTTAAATAACCCATTCAAAAAGAGATCAATTTCTCAGATTCTGTACTCATTTGAAATCTAATATAGTCTGCAGATCCTTCTGCAAGTCCTGCCTTTGACACCTGCCTTCAAGAAGTGCCCTAACACATGCCAGGACTCCTTCATTTATAGAAGCATAGGCTCACTGAGGTTGCAAGGGACACGTGGAGATCATTCAAATCCAACCCCATATTCACTAATTAAAACATGAATAGAAGCATCAGCAGGATAGGAGCCTGGGAGTGTAAAGTGCTTGGGGACAGGTAACCTTCACTTACAACTTCTGTGATGCAAAATAGTTCATCAGCATTTTAACAACAATGGGTAAATACCACACTAAACTTTGAATCAGCAAAGAAATACTCCTTTTTCAAAACCAAAACTTGCAAATGTTTCCAGCATACCTTATTTTGATGTTTACTAGACAAAGAATAATAGTATTTTGGAGAGTAAAGATTTCCAAAGTACTTACAGTGTCAAATTGTTTCGGATTCATTCTTCAGCACCATTTACAAACCTAATTTTTAATGAGAGAAACGGGAATAACTAAAGAAAAAATTTACTCCTTGAACTGATTTTCGTAAGAAAAAACAGCATATAGTTCCTAAGAAATTTCAAAACAACTGAATTAAATACAAATGTCATTGATACTTCACACTAAACTACAGTCACAGCACTTCTTGGAAAACCTCTTCAAAGGCTCACTTGAAAAAAAGAGAGAAGCACAAATTCAGATTCCTGAAGACAATGTGAACAGAACACGATCCAGAAAACTGAAATGCCATACTCATGTTGCATGACAAAAGAGAGGAAGAACCTACGAAGCACAGACTCTAGTGACTATAATCCTTTCATATGAAATTAGTTGAAGCATGGAGGAGACATCTGCTATATCCTTTCCATTCCTGTTACCCTCTCTCCCACCTACCCCAAAATGCAGAGGTCTACAGAGAGGTCCCTTCTCCATCACTGCACCCCAAGGAAGCTTCATGCAACCCTGGAAACTCCAGCGGCAGCTCCAGGCTAATGCCCCTCATTCTACCACAAGTTACCTCCTGTCTGCCACGCAGTCTGATTGCACCCTACCCAATCCTCTCCAAACCCCTCGGCTGGGCAGGATAAAGTCCGTGCAGCAGAAACTTGCACAAGGAGGGTCAACAGCAGATACCAATTTCTGCAAACAGCTTTAAATGGTTTAAGACGTACCTTGTGCCACAAATAGGACACTAACCGAAGATGTAGCCGTCAGCTATCAAGATACCAGACTTGGGGGGAGGAAGAGAGGTGGGCATTAATCTTCCATCCTAATTCTATCCAGTATAGAGGTAGGATGGCTCAAAAAGGTCTGATTTGGACAATTAATACATTTCCATTTGCTAGAGTGCGGAAAATTATGAGCTAATGAACTGTGCACTGCTGGCCAACGCTGCTCAATTAGCCTGCAATGTTTGGGGAGCAGCACACTTTGTGTCCAAACAAGGGCAACGAAGCTGGTGAAGGGTCTGGAGAACAAGTCTTGTGAGGAGCAGCTGAGGGAGCTGGGGTTGTTTAGCCTGGAGAAGAGGAGGCTCAGGGGAGACCTTGTCGCTCTATACAACTGCCATAAAGGAGGCTGTAGCGAGGTGGGGGTCGGTCTCTGCTCCCAAGCAAGAAGCGATAGGACAAGAGAAAACGGCCTCAATTTGTGCCAGGGGAGGTTTAGGTTGGATATTAGGAAAAATTTCTTCACTGAAAGGGTTGTGAGGCATTGGAACAGGCTGCCCAGGGAAGTGGTTGAGACACCATCCCTGGGGGTATTCAAAAGACGTGTAGATGTGGTGCTTAGGGATGTGGTTTAGTGGTAGACTTGGCAGTGCTGGGTTAACGGTTGGACGCGAGGATCTTAGAGGTCTTTTCCAACATAAATGATTCTATGATTCTATATAACCAAACCCCAGGCAACCCTGCAGAACTCAACAAAAGGCCAACAAACCACAGAATTTCCTTTTTCTTTTTTTTCATGAAAAGAACATTTGGTTGTATTTTTTTCTCATCACTCTTATGTAACATTTCCACCTCTTACACTTGGAGAGTTTCAGTTATATCACTGAGCAGATATCAAATACCTCAACACAAGAATGGGCCAGCATATCGCTACATGAACACTCACTAGGCAATCAACATGCACATACCTTGTTTAGCAACATACACACTCGTGACCACTCCCACGAAGAGCACCAATTCTTGGGTCCTTTTAGACTACTTTAATGGACCAGTGCAGAGCTGACTTAAGCTCCCCAGACACGCACAGCCACTCACGTCAGTGATGCAACACCCCAAATACCGAGAAACTCCCCAAGCTTGCAGCGGCCCCCGGGCAGCCACCAACTCCAACAGAGATGAGATAAGTAACCATATCCAGTAGTCCTACAGCAGAGTAAATGGCCCATGGAGCATGGGATCTGTGATAGTGAAATTACAGCCTGTATCAGAACAGAATCCCCATAACTGTCGACTTGCGTGCTTCTCTTCACAGCAAGTTTCTAAATAAATTTCCTGCTCAGGCAATAAGCAAAATTCAATCTTTATCACTGTCATGAATAAAATTTTATTTGTTCATCCTTCTGTCTATATTTCAATACCTCTCACAGCCCAAAGCATCTCCACTAAAGGGACAAAAGGATTCCCCTAAACAGTAACAGAAACTCCTTGCTCTTCCATCGCAGCACTCTGCTCACTTATTTCTTAATCACCTATCTGAAAATTCCCTTGGAAGAGTAGTTCAACCATCACCAATTCAAAGATGTTTATGCTGTTGAGACCCTTGAGTAACAACTTTATGGCACTAAGTGCCCATGTATTTCACAGGTTACAAACTCAGATGCCACTTTTGTTAATTATTTTAGCACTCACCTGTAGAAGGAGAGCGGAGGTACAATACTGTGAAATCTGCACTAAACATCTTGAGTTTGGATTGGACTTTCAACACTGCTATCTAGCAGAGTAGTTAAGCACAAATTGCTTCATTTTAACAAAGGCAAATCAGTTTTCAACAGTTCAGAAAATACTCCTAAATTGCTTTGTGTTTTCTTCTCTCTCAGTTACACTATGCGTCAAGACTACATTTCAGTAAAGTACTAACAAAAGCAGTTATGCCTACTAACATGTGAAATTGCCAAGAATGGAAAAATTCTTACACAGTTACTGTCTCTTCAGTTAGTGAGCATCATTCCCATGTACTGGACAGCTGAAGTGAGTGATTTGCTAAATTTGAACACTAGAACTGTGAGAGGGGACAGAACACAAGTCCCCCCTGCTCTGTACACTGCTATGTATTTGCTGGACAGAAACTGCTTGTCAAAGCCGGCGCTCGACCTCCTAGCAGCATGCTGAATTAGCAAGGGCGTCAAAGAGGCAATGCAGGATCCCAGAGAATCACAAGTTTCTGAGGACCGGCAGGGTTTTCTCCAGCTGCTCTTCCCCAGGCCCCTGCCCGCAGAGCGTGGCCAGACAGTGACCTGACACCACGTGCAGCCCGCCCGGGCCAACGCTGCTTGACGCGGCCAGGGGAATCACGGAGCACTGGAGGAGAGAGGGAAGGCTAGAGAAGCAGCCTGTCATTTTCCACAACTTTTGCTGCTCTTCTTCCTCTTAGCGCAAGTCTTCCACGAGGTCTCACCTCCTTTTTTTCCACGTGACTAGCAGATTGCACGCATTTCAGGCGCACAGGACAAAAAGCAGTCACACGGGGCTCTCTCAATCTCTTCTGCACTGTTCTCTCTCAGTGCAGCTTTTATTCTGTTTTCCTGCTATCTACGATGAAGATGCTAAAATAATTAAAGAAGTGGTTCTTTTACTTTGGGTAAGCTTGTTAAGAATGCTTTATTCCAAAAACCATGACAAATGTACTTTCATTACTTAAACAAATGACTTTCAAAGCATTTTCCTGATGGATGGTTATTATTACTTGATAATATGTAAAATGAAATAAACATAGCATGAAAATCTCAAGAAGAAAAGAAAAATGTTTTATCTAAATAATTAGAGAATATTCTTGTAACGCTTGGCATGACAGCATAATTCAGACAGACCTCAGCAATATACCAAAGTTATAACATCACTGTTAGCTCTTTCAAACCAGGAAGAACAAAAAATCCTGCCATCTCAAGAACAGTATCATTGTAGTCGCTTTCTGAATTCTGATCTTTTAGAACTGTAATAAATATAATAAAGCAAAATTTCTGTGCCTGACTGGTAAACTTTTCAGAAGACAGGAAAGTCATCTTGTCTGTTTGTACAGCCTGAGGGAAAAGGGGAGGGAGGGGGCAACTTCCATAATCCTTTGTAATAAAAGTTTTCTCTACTTCATCTTCAAAAAATTTAAAGAAATCCGTCTGGTTTAATTACGTGAACAATCCAGAGGGAGCATAAACACTGTTTGAATTTTTGGTGAATGACACAAACCTGAATAAAATACTAACAACAACAAAAATCCATTATCTTGGCTCTGAATATTTTGTTTCAGTGTAAAAAATGGTCTTTCACAGGCATGAAGAACACAAGGCCATTCTCCTTCCTCCAACCCCCAATAAACAGATGTGGAAACATGGTTGCTTCATCCATAAGATATACACCTTACCCTAACACAAACCGCAGATAGTGTAAAAGCAAACTTTGCAGATCACATTACTTCATGTTCAATAGTGATACTTGTTAATTGATTTAATAATTCTCATTACTAAACCCGCACAATGACAATAAAGAAAATTTCAATTAAAGACTTTTAATTTAACAGTGTACACATTTCAAGTACTCCACCATATTTGGCTCTTTCAAGAGCCATTTCTGGAAAAATGACTATGATTTTGCATTGTGCATTTGTGACCACGTGCATTAAACACAACTTGGAAATTAAATGCTTCTATACATAACCCTGACACTCAGCAGTGAAATGCTGGTATAACAAAAGCACAACTAGTTATTCCTTCCTAGGTGAAAATACCCAAAACAGTCCACATTCTTAGCTGTTATTTCAAGGTACTTAAAAGAAATCAAAAAGAACTCTGCAACAAACCCAGCCTTCATTGGGTATTTTAGCCAAGTGACTTTTACCTTTCTGTAGCCTCTCACTTGCACTGACCTATACTAAATATACATAAATTAAGGTTTAATAAAGTTTAAAAAAGTTAAGATGCTACTACAAAGGACAAGAGTAGTTCAGACAGAACAATAACGGCCCTCTGCTAGTGAGACAGAACCACTCTACAATAGCACACTGTACTTCACAACACAGTGTTTAGACACAGTGACTTTAAAGAACATCTGAGGAGAGCTGAAGAGCTGTTATTTCAAATGGAAAAAAACAAACAAACAACCAGCACAAAGGCCACCAAATACCCCCTTTACGTTTCACCACGTGATTATAGTTCAGTCGTGTAAGTCAAAATGTGCATGTTAAAATTCTCAGACTTCATAAACCTAGCTGTCGTTCTCAATTTCTGTGAACTCAGTCAGCCATCAAGTAGCCTAGGAAATGACACAAGCTCATCAGAGCTCAGCTTCCTTACTTCATTTAAGATTATGCTCATTGGCTGACTGTAATAAAAACGTGTATCGAAAGATCCTCTGCAGTCTTTTCAGAGCCATGTTCAACTGTCAAAGTGTACTTCAAATAAAGTTGCATTTGAAAATGAACCAAACCACAGGAAAAGAACGTAGGAAACTTTACCTTTATTGGAGCACGGCTAAACTGTATTTTTCTGTTGGCTGGGATTTCATCTTCATCCGGCAATCCACTGATTTCAGAGTATTCCATATCAGGTTCGTAACAGTTATTTTCATCGCTGTCATCCTGGTCATCCTGTTCGGTACCTGTCTCTCCCCAGTCAGAATTATACCTTGATCGTACCCTATACACATTGTAGTCAGAGTGCATGTACACATGGGAACTCTGAAAATTATTCCCATCTTCATGCACTTCTTTTTCACTTGCCTCATCATAATGGGTCTCAGTAGCATCTGAAACAGCATCTGTTGCTAAATCTGAAACTGAATTTCTTGGTATTTCTGCAGCTTCAGGTTTATCAACGATACCCTCTGTGTGTTCTGATTGTTCCTTTTGTCGCAATGAAATTTCTGTGTCTGTTTTTGACTTACTCCTCGCAGTACTGTCCACAGATCTTTCGCTGTCAAGTACCAAATCCTGTTGACTCACAACAGAGGTCCCAACAGAATCAGCACTTGCCTCTGGATTCTTTTTTATTTCTTCAGTTGTTTTTGAACCTGACAAAGTGCCTGTAGATGCCTTCTGTCTCGGTGCTGAAGGCGTGCTATTTTGCTGAGAGTGTTCAACAGACATCAGGCTTGCACTCTGTTTGGCTGGCGGCGACCACGTGCTGGCATCTTTCAGAGGACTGAAGCCCTCAAGGTTTGCAACAGGGGAGGAGATGTTTGTGACACTGGAAGAGAGGTTTAGCGGGTAATGACCCGTTACAGAGTACTCTTCATTGTTCTCTGACTTTTCTAAAACGATTATGTTGTGTGAGTCCGCGTTTTCAAAAACTGCACTGAGCTGACTCACAGTTGGAGAGACGGTCTCTGTCCTTGGGCTAAGACTGTCCAGGGAATCGGTGCTGCCCCTGTGAGACTTAGAGCTGCACCACTCATCCGGAAGATCGCTGGAAACCGCTTTCTCTTTCTTTGGGGAATAGCGATTGGAGTGGCCCATTTCATGAGCGTTTCGCTCAAACATCTTCCGAGTTTCAGTAAACTTGGAATAAGAAGGACCATCATGGATAGTATCGAACCTACTAATCCTTTCTGAAACAGAAGATTCCAGTTTTACAATTGAACCATCTGTTTTTTCTACAAATTCTTTGGGCCTAATTCGTCTTTGAGGTGATGGAGGGCCACCCTTCCCCCTGGTTTTGGGGGCAACCCCAGCACTTTCAGTGGGCTCCATGCCCATCTGCATAAATAAGTTCTTAATCCTATTGACATTTGACCCATATTTCCTTCCCCTGCTTTGAGAGGCCTCTCCTTCCTCTTTCGTTTTTTGGTCTCCATCTGATTTCGGTTTGTCAAAGGTGCTTTTCAGTGCCTGGAACTCAGTTCTGTAAGCATTCCTGTGAGGAGAGGCACTTCGAAGGGTTGATCTTTCTCCTGAAGACTCCGTTTTCATCATGTTTACTCCAGGAGTGCAAAACCAGCTTACATAGTTTCTGCGGTGCTGCCCTCAGTAATCTGTTACAACTGAGATTCTGCTTGAAAGTGTTTTTCTTAGGAGGCACTGCCCTTCAGCAGGGCCATCCTCAACAGAAGCTCTGGAGGCTGCAAGTACCTAAGCACATGCAGCCAATTGTGACAAAGCAGCACAGCCGAGGACTTTCGAGAGCAACAGCAGATTTAACCTGCAATAGAAAGCAAGGTTTTCTGAATTGTCATGTACTTGTACTTCTTTAAATCTAAGCCACAATTTCCCTTTACAGTTATTTGACATATTTACACACACAAAAAAAGTGAAAAAATACAATCTAACACTACACAAGCACATGGAAACTTGTCACTACAAACTTCTTCACATCGATTGTTGAATAATTTGCAAACTGTAATATCATTCCGTAGTGAACCACATTTACAAAGAAGTACCATGCCACAAACGTACAAGCAAAGGAAAGGCAATGCAATATGAAAACACTACTTCAGTTACCAAACTTTTCAAAAAATAATTTTAAAAAAATCTCAAACGTCTGAGTTACTTACATATAACCATAGTAATATATACACGGTAATATCAAGTAATTCATGCAAACGCGATGGTTCTGCTTCCCTGAGGTACTGCAAGACAATCCTTGCTCCCTCAGAGAAGCGTAGCAGTAGAAATGCCATCAAACGCAATGCACTCGGAAAGGCTGCTGCGAAAAATGAAACAGCAGCCCGAGGGAGCAAGGAAAGCTGCGCCCAAAGTTAACACCCTCAGCCGAAATAATCATAAAGAAAGTGACATCCAGCTAGAGAAAGTTGCCCCTTGTCTCACGCAGCCTCGACGAGCCCGGAGGTGCTGCAGAAACGGAGCCGGGGCCGGACCCGCTCCCGCTCCCCGGACCGGGGGCTCGCAGG